>JAEQBH010001824.1:0-357499 GCA_016808115.1 Tetrastigma voinierianum
CTAAATAAAGTCCACAGCAACGACTCAAACATTCCAACTAAATGTGATATGATGAACCCGATGAATAAGCAGATTATACAAAACAAATTTAATGAAGCGCTACTAAGGACTATTATCTAATCCATAGAAATGGCACCAAAAACTTGTTAAGGCAAAATGTGGTAGCATACGTTTGTCTTTTTTTTTGTAAAGCTGGATTCATTAAAGATTTACGATTAGTCTTAATCACTTTGCAAGTGCCTGAATCATTACAAGTAATAAAAGTAGTTTCCATTAAGTCGAGATATTGTTCCCACGGGGGTTAAATATGAATCATAAAATCTTCACAGAGCTACTGAAGATCCTTACTATTTGGAAACTCAATATTAAGATGATTGGAAAGCGAATTAAATAATACTAAAAATTAGAATTCTAGTGTTCATTAAATATTAATAAGAATAGAGTTGAGAGTTCACTGAGTGAGACAACACTAGAACATAGATCAATGAATAATTGTCAATTTTTGCATCATTTTGAATCTTAGCTAAGCCATAAGTTGGAAAGCTGAATTTGTCAAAGATGCATTGTGGTATAGTTTGGATTTCTCCCTCAACCATGAATTTAGAGATTCATGTTCATTTCTGACACATGAATTTAATCAAATACTTGTAAAATATAATCCTCTTTCTAAGATTTTAGTATTTTTTCTTTTCAGTACTTCATACCCAGATCTTAGGACTAGAGAATTCTTGCCCCCATAAACAGGATATTGCAAGCCTTCTCCAATTTAGATGGTACCTCATCCTTCAATACTAATGAAATTCTCTATTTCCTTGATTAGATCCTAGCTAACACAGGATCATGTCACTATTAGAGAGGAGAAACCTCTGAGTGTTTAAGCGATATTTCACCAAACTATCCTCCAAACTGAGTAAGTTAGTGATTTATCGAGTAATCCTTCGAGTTCATTAGTTCAAAGTATTAAATCTACCATCTGCAATTGCTCTCTGCCCTCAAGATTCTCCATCTTTGTGTCATGAACCGACCTCCTAGAAATTAGAGGCAAGATACAATACCTTGCTTAGAGTACTGTTTATTCTGTGAATATATATATACTAACCGCTCAATTACTTTCTCACGGGGAGCCTTACAATTTTCTTGCGGCTATGTCCAAAGTGAATAAGTTTCTTAAAAATGAATAAAAGCGCTTTTATGTTCTTGAATTATCAATGGGTTTAGTTTATGACACACCCAAATTTTCAGATCATCTAGTATTAAAAAATGGATGTAAATCCGGCTATCATTCCAGAGATTGACAAGAATGTTGAAATCAACTACCTATTCTCAGGTCCACACTATTTGCACCTCCTGGTAATAGTTTGAAAACTTAAATCTAAAAAAAAAACGAAGATAAAGCGAACTTCTTTCGGTTCTCGATAGAATGAATGCGACGAATTCTTGTAAACGGTCGATTGCATTGTAAATCATTGATTTTCCGTCCCGAAGTTTGGATGCGGATTTGTCAAAGATGCTAATAATGCGGCTTGGATTTCTCTAATTCACGATTAGGAGTCCACTGCTTCCTTGAACGCCGATCCCTGTCGATTACTTGTATTGAAACGCTCTTTATAAGATGCGGGTATTTTTCTTTTCATCGCCATTCACCATTTCTTAAGGCTGCAGTTCTTGCATCGAGTCGAGTTATTGCAAAACCTACAAAATGGTTGATGACTCCTCCTTTTAAATCACGGATTTTTCCTTTTCCTTGATTAGATCTCGGCTAACCACGGGATCAAGATCTATCCATCATATTAAGGTGAAATCTCGATTATTTACATTGGTAAATAATTCCCTTCAACTTCAACTATGAGTGGTGGAAATTTATCATGATGAACTCTCGAGGCTCTTTTAGTTCTTGATGGTAGTCTAACATACCCATAAGTTTGAATGTTCCAAGCTCTCGGGAATCTCCATCTACATTGTCACTCGAGAGGGCTTCTTGGAAATCAAGCGGGATCTGATCATGGGATGGTATTGATTCTACTGTGGAACAATTCAATTCGAGAACAACATCGATCAAATAAATCAATCCCGATTCCGGAGATTTCTTCTAATTTAAGCGAGAAAGAGCGCAACCTTCTTGCAGATCCATTTGATGATTGCGCTTTACCCGACTACGAGAATTCACGATCGATAATGGAGTATTGATCAAGAACATCCTTCTCGCGTAATAAAGCCCCAGAAGAAGCGAATTCGAGAAAATGTCTAAACTTCATTGATTCCAAGCGTATTGGAAAAGAGAATAAAAATTAATCCAAACAACATTCTAAGCGGTGCGAAAGTTTGAGATCGAGAAAAATAAAAGAAAAGAAAATCTATTCTAAAATTATAAAGTGAGTCTTCTTGATCTCGAGGATCCCCAGGTTGGAAGTAGAAAGTCCCTGTTCTGTAAAGAATGCGCTGTTATACACCTACGAACATTGGGCTAATTCCCGGGCTTGGTGGATTCCAGTCAAATGGCTGCTCCTTTATTGGGTTGACGCCGAAGCTTGTCGCGACTTGTTAGGTATGTCGTAGCCTCGGGGAAACATCGCGACTTGTTTTACGCGACGATGTTGAGTTGCGACTTGATGTTTTTTGTTGCGACTTGTTCCTTGCAGTTGCTTTGTTTAGTTGTAGCCTTGTTTAGTTGCGATAGTGATGACTCTTATTTACGGCCATATTTTCTTGTTCGGTATTTGTATCGCAACCTGTTTCATGGCCATTGACGTGGTTTTTCTTCCTTCTTTGAGTTCGATGCTCGGCCACAATTTCAGTCGCGACGGGCCAAAATCCTTCCTTTTCACTGGATTACGTCTTCGCGACATAGTTTCATGTAACCTCTTTTTATTGTCATCCATTTGATCCACAGTCCTGACTTCCCTTTTATGTTGCGACATCATTTCTTGTTTTTGCGCTTCCATACAAGTTCGCGACTCACAATTTTTGATCTTGTTTAGTTCTGAATTCGAGACATGGGTTGAGTGTAACTAAGGTGATTTCTTTTCTTATATTCTGTGACCATAATGCGTTGCGACCGTTCTTACTTCCCATCTTGTCACAACCTCATTTCTTAGTCATAACATTCCTATTCAATTAAACTACATTTTACGGTCGCGGCTACAGAAGTATGTCGCTGACGAGTGGTTTGCCACTTCTCACCTTGTTCTTATCGCGGTTGCTCAGGTCGGTTGCAACATGTTTTTTAAGCTGTTAAAATCATCTTTATGTGTGACATGAATTTATTGCTCGCCCAGCCTCGACTTGTGTCGCCCCGACTTGTGTTTTGTCGCAACATCAATTTTTCCTGCGAGTGAGACCTTATCGGATCATTCGGCAATCATTCTCGTCCGCGACATTAATTTTCTGGTAGAGACCTTATCGAGATCATTCGGCGGTCATTCTCGTCGTAACATCAATTTTACATTAGAATGCGTTGTCTTCCTTTTATCTTCATGACCTTGGATCGGATGTCGCAACGGTTTGTCTGATCTTCCATTTTTCGCTCTTTGTGACTAATTATCGGGATGTCTTGGCTTGTGCTTGAGGTCTTTATCTAAAAGTTTTTGTTTGCAACATTATCCTCTGGTCTTGACTCCCACCTCTTGAACTGATGGATTCCTTGTTGCAGCGTCAAAGTCTATCCGCGACCTAGCTACTTTGACCATATAACTTGTTTCCCTTCTGAATCCTTGCTAGAATTTCCATTTCTGCTATAAACTTCTGCAAAATATAAATTGGGTAAATTCTCCATGTTTCTGCATAAAAAACAAGCAATTACATTATAACTCAAGTCAGAAAAATGGCTTAAAAATCGTGGTTATGACTGTGATTGCAGTACTAGTGCTGAACGATTAAATTCATGAATAATACCAATCAAATAAATTTAAGAATTCTAACTAATGTGTTCTTCCACTTCGTGCAGAAAAATGACAATCATCATGACCCATTTGAGGCTCCTTATGAAATTGATTCACTCATATAGGTGACTAACTTTGATCGGGAAGTGCGAAAGTGTAAACAAACTGAAATAAATGAAATCCACAATTCCAAACTCCATTTTATTCAAACGATAATAGAAGAGGCAATTTAACGAAATTTATTTCGACAACACTAGTTCATTACTCAACTCTTGAGAAACTAACTAAAAACTACGCTCCAAGCTAAATCTACTAAAAAGGAAATAAAGAAATAAAATAAAAAATAAAATAATATCTGAGAGAGTCTTCAACCACCGAAGTCTGGATTTGCGAGAAGCTACGCGCTAGTGCGGAAGTAGATGCGTCCCATTTATGGGCACTCGATGTTGGACCGCGCGAGATAATGTTGTGGATTCCCCAATTTTCATTAAAATTGGAGTCGTTATGTCGCGATAGAAAGTTTTGTTGCGGCGAGTCTTTGGTCTTTGTCGCGGCTTGTGTGACGCGGTTTTTATGCGACTTTGTTCTCTAGCTTTTTCTTGGATTATGTCGCGACAGACTTTGATAATGTCGCGACAGAGTTTTGATCCATCAGTCTTGTTCTTATCGCAATAGGAATGTCTTGTGCCGCGACACAAAATTATTACGCTAGCTCTTCCTTACCTCTTGTCTACGGAAATTGTAGCGACATAATTTTCTTCATCGCGACAAAACCTTTCTCTTCGGCTTATGCACTTTGTCGCGACAAAGTTTTCTATCATGACAAGTTCCTTTGATTTCTTAACAATTTTTGTTGCGACATACTTTTCTTTTGTCGTAACAAACTTTTCTTCTCTGGTCCTTGTGGTTGGCTGAGCTGTTTGTTACGACATAGAAATCTTTGTTGCGATAAACTTGACTTGGCTAATATCAATTCTCATACAATTTCTATCGCGACTAAATTTTCTTACATCGCGGCCCAGATTCTATCATTCTCTAGCTTTATTGTCGCGACATAAAACTTCTTTGTCGTGACAGATTCAGCCTTCAATTCTTTACTATGTCGCAACATAGATTTTCTTTATCACATTATCTGGTGTTTCTCTTTAATATCTTGTCATATGAGAATTCACCTCCTCGTGTTTTGTTTGTCAGGCCAAGATTATTTAATAAGACGGGATTTTCTTCAGCTGCGACAAAAATTCTTCCTTGAGTTGGTTCCATGCTGAAAAATTTGTCACAACATAAAAACACTTGTCTCAACTAACTTGTGTTGTATTCTTTCCATTTTCTGTCACGAAAGAGATGTCTTTTGTCGCGACAGAGTTCATCTTTTAATCTTCAGCCTTTTATGTTGCGATAGAGGAAGGATTGTCGCGACAAAGTTCCTTTTCCATTTTCCTTGAATCTACGTCGTGTGAGTTAAAGTGTCATATGATCTTCTTTTCATTCTTCTTGACAGTATGCGACAAAGAACTCTTTGTCACAACATAGATTCTATTTCTTCCTTGAGTTCAACATGGACTTTGTTGAGACATATAGCTATTGGCTGCGACATAGTTCTTCTAGTATGCTTGAAATTCTTTCGCGACAGAGACTGCTGCAATTGCCATTTTTTTACTTCTTTTCTACTGGAATTATCTCATTTTCAATTAAAATCTGCAAAACACAAAGTTGGTGAATATTCCATAATTTGGCATAAAAATTGATCTGAAACTGCTAAAAACATGCCAAAAAAATGGATTAAAAATAGATGAGTTTAAGACTCATTAATAGTCATTTATGAAGGTAATATAGAACCTTTTACCACCTCTAGTCATTGTTATTTTCAAGTCTCCTAGGTCACTATGAATCAAACTTAATATTTCTGACTCTCTTTCTACTGGTTTGCAAGATTTCTTTATGGTTTTAAATTCTACACATACTTCACATTTTCCATGGAGGAGAACTTTCCCTTTTCCAATCACTAAGAATGATCTAGAATCACCCATGAACACTTGTTCCTCTCCTTTCTTCACCACGGTGTAGGAAGTGAATGCACTTTTGTTGCCACAGATGTGCCTAGTACCTTAGAGTCTACTACTCAGTCCTTCGTATTGGTGACCATGCCTACCTAAGAGGAGACTATTGTTGCAATCTCCTCTAGTTTGTTCTCATTTTCCATTTAGAAAAATGTTCAGAATCACTCTTAGGTTTTGGGTCTGTCAAGATATGCTTAAGTTCACAACATCAATGGGAAAAAAATATCCTTTCATGCCATCTCTTAAGGAATGTTATATTAAAGAATTCGATCATGGAACTATCAAGACAAGTGTAAACTAGGGAGGTCTCCATCCATTCAAGGAATTGAATCTACTTTAAGATTGTTGGACTTGGACTTTTGTGTGAACAAAAAACGAGGACATTAGTAAATGTTTGTGTTCAATACACTAGAAAGATCCCACATGTAAGTAGAGGGTCTGCTGGTCAGCAAAATACTTGTCTTAAGCTCTTATCGCGGTAACATGCCTTTCCTAGACATGTACAAACAAGTTACCACCTAGTACTACCTTGGCTCGAGTACCACCTGTAGAAGGTCTTTAAAAGTGTAAGTGGTTAGAGAATATGACTTAGCCCAAACAAATAAACAAGGAACAATTAGGGTTAGATGAACTTATCTCGTTGGATGGATGAGGTGTGTAGTTGCTTGTCATAAGAAGATTAGTCCGCTTCGGTTTGTAACCTTGGTGCAATATGGAACAAAAACTACCTTCGAGTTTCATGACCATATCTGCATGGTGTAGCTCCTTATTAAGATGTAGTACAATTCGAATATCAAAATATTCGTCAAAAAATTGTGCTTGATATGGAAACACTTGAGAGAAAGTGTGTGTCCTTGAGCTTGCATAGGAGAGGGCTTTGGAAGCTGGGGATACTAGGGAAGGTATGTAGTGAAAGGAGGAGGGCTTTCATTTATGGTGGCCCTAACGGATCTCTCAAATATTTGAAATAAAAATTTATTAAATAAATAAAAGTCGAGGCTAAATTCATTTATTTAACATTTATGTAAATTTAATTTGAGAATTGGAAGCAGATGGTTATAATTAATAAAAAATTATTAAAATTAATTAACCTTTTGAAAAGGTCATAACACTTCCACGGGTGGGCTGGCTTGGTTTAATTTGCTAAAATCAAGAGGAAGACTAATATTTAAACCAATTTGATTTCATTTAAAAAAAATTATTCAAAGCAAACAAATTGGTCAATTCAAATTGGTTATCACAATATTTTTCTCTCTTTTACACTTACACTCTCAACCATGACTTTCCTTAGACATTAGACTTTAATGAATTTTCTAATAGAAATATAAATACCAACATTCAAAATTCTCTCCTTTCCTAATGATTTGGCTGAAATTTTTTATCAAAGAGATGTCGTCTAAGGTGATGTGATCAAGCAAAGCTAACCTTGAAAAGAAACTATACGGAATTTGTAAAATTCATCCATTCTTTTGATAGGCACATTTAAAATGGGCATATGTGCACAAGTGCACGTGTCGCCTTAAGTAATAAAGAGTAAGTAAGAGTATCGTCCCATAAGGATTGGCTATTAACTACAGATTCTAATTTGGCTTGTTTCCCCATTTGGATGATGACACAATTGAGGTTGAAAGGTAAAATAAGGAAAACAAGCATGCAAAGTCCTAATATAAACAAAGGGCCTTCGAAATCAATAAAGAAAACCTAAAAACCCTAGGGCATAGATTTCACCAAATCGATCTGTATAAACTTCCCTAGCTCGATCAATTAATGTTTTATTTCATATGTTTGATGGAGATTTCTAAATCTTATGTGAATCTTTCTCAGAATCGAGCAATACCCTTAGAAACAGGTCATTTTGCATCTCTACTTAAACCCCGAGAATCAAAGGGTGCATTAAATCGAGAAACCCCAAAATACCCACGCCTAATCTCGCAGATATCTCTATCCTGGCAATTAAATGACATTTCATCCATGGTATAACTTAATAATCCTTCTCGGTCATATTGAATCATAAATCCCCATGCAAATATTAGTCAAATACCCACAAGCATTAAGAGAATAAAAATACTCAACATATATGCGAGATAGAGCATTAATCAATAGAAATTAGGAAATTATACATTTATCTTGTCTACATTTAGCCTAAGAAAGTAAACTAAAACATCTTTTGGAAAGGAATTACAACCATCAAAAGAAAGAAAAACATAGACAGAGGAAGAGAATAAACAAATTTAGAGTGAGAAGCCCGCCTGCTTAACCCTCGCTTTTCTTTCTTCCAAGTTTCTCTCTGAACTTGCCTCTGGGAATTGTTTCCACCCCCGACCCAAATTTGATCTCCTTGAAAACTAGGGTTTTGGCTTTAAAATAGCAATTTCGGGCTCAAAATGGGCTGAAATGCACCCAGGCTCGACACCGACATCGCGATGTGCGTGGGTCACGTCGCGACGTAGCTGCAGCTGCTGGAGATACATTTTTTCACGTCACGGCATTAGTGCGCTCTGCGGTTTCATGATTCTTCTAACTTTCTTCAGGGTCATAACTTTCTTGTCCAAACTCAATTGTGAATGTGAGCTCTAAAAAGCTTAGGAAGTCTAAAATCCATTCATGCCAAGCTTAGAGCCATAGGAATTCATTATACATACAAAGAAATCAAAATACTTTCTGCATGTTGCATGTTGTTTTTGCTAAATTTTTTATTATTTCGCTTTGTTTTTGCTACAATTTTGCCTTGATTTCTTTCGTTAGCTCCCAAGGGTTGGCCTAAACACAAAGATGGCATTTAGAGCATTAGAAAACTTATTTATATAATAAAAACTACAAACTACTTATGCAAAACATGGAGATAAAATAGTATAAAATATATTCATCCTTGAACTTAACTCTTTGCTTGTCCTCAAGCAAATGAGACACACACATAAACAAAAGACATTAAGATAGATATGAGTAAAGAAATGTTCTAGCAACAAGTTAAAAGAATGCATTGAAAAAGTTATATGAAAACAATGTAGCCAAAATAGGATCCTAAAACATTTAAAATCTCCCCAAAAGACAAGGCAACTAAAGGCATGGTGATCGAGAAAGCTCACTTTTAAGCCCATGAGATCTTTCCCTAAAGGAACTCGATGAAATGATGTTTTAGATCTCAAATGTATCTGAAGGTTCCAAAACCTCTTTAACCAAACTCGACTCACTCATCTAAAAGAGATTAACTTAAAAACAGGTTGAAACGTGCCTTTTCATTGAAGCGAAGCTAAAATTAGGTAGTATGATCACGTCTTTGGGAGTTAGAAAAGTGTCCATGTAGCGAAGATCCATTGATGACTCCCCACGAGTTGGTTAAGGTCACCAGGCATTAAGTTCCCTTCGAACTTCAGCCTGAACACTTAACTAGAAAACCAAAGCACCTACTTGTGAAATTGACCCATCTTGTCGATGTAACAAGCGGTGAAATGATGATTCCCAGCCCGATTGGCTTAGGGAATTGAAGCTTTGAAAAGCCTCTGGCTGTGCCATGGATTAAGTTGGGTTGAATGCTTTAGTCAACCTTTTTTTCTTTTTCACATTTTTGTTTTTCTATTTCTTTTTCTTTCTTTTTCTCTTTTGCTTTTGTTTTCTGAGTGGAACACATTGGCCACTTTTGTAGGCATCCATCCTTATAAGTTAAGGTCTCTCAAGCAAATTTGATTTGAGATAAAGAGGTGAGAACGAGTGTATAAATGAGATCTAGTGTGTTTTTGTGTACTAGTTCCATTAAGAAATGATTTCTTAAGAAGCGAGGGGTATCAATGGGGTCTCCCATGACGAAAGATGCTCTGAGTCACATGTCAAACCGTACAAAGGTATCCCAATTTTAACTGAAGAAAACATTTTGAAGCACAATACCAATGCATTCTCAAACAATTAACTTAGCACCAACCTATCATATGAGACGAAAACAAACAAAAGAAAGAAAGAAAAGAAAACACATGCAAATATCCCCAAGCAACTAAAGAAATAAACTAAACAGTAAAGAGATAAAAAGGTTGGATTGTTGAAAAAGAATTTGAATTCATTTCAAAAAAAAAACTTGAATTGAACATTGTCCTCAATGTAGAAATAAAAATAAAAGAGATAGAGGAACCCATCGGGGGTGATCGAGCCTTTGAAGCGGCTTTCAATGAATATGACTTGATTGTGACATCACGAGTTATTGCATTTCTCCATAAAGCTTGAAATGCATTGAATGCACAACGAGTAAACCTTTCTCTTAATGTTCACCACCTTTCTTGCGTCACAATTCTTCAATGCGCCACATCTTAATCTTCAATTTCTTTGCAACCATTAACTCATACTTGATTTTTCATAAAAAATTCTCCCTCGCACATGGATCCACACCAAATAAGCATGACAATGTAACACCAAATCCCAATTTTAAAATCACAATTCATGTAAGCATGATTCTCAAAACCCTTCCCCATTGATGTTCACTAGTGATACTTTGCAAAAGAGGCTTAGGAAGTCCGCGAAGTAATATCTGGTGATGCTCACTTGGACATTTTCACAAACACTTAGTGTGCATTGTTTTTCTTCACTTGTTCATGGAACCTCCAAGGCAATTTGATGGCTCTCAAGCTTACAAAAAGTGAGATCTTAGATCAATTATAGAAATAATATCAAGAAAATTCAACTTCAAACATCAATCCTTTTTCGATTCACTCAAATCTCAAACCTCCCCAAGTTAAGCTCCAATTCATATAAGTAACCATGTGTATGAGAAACACATTCCACTTGAACTTCAAATATAACTAAGATATTGACCTTCGAGAGCATGTGAGTTGAGTTTATTGATGAATGTTGGGCTACTTTTTTATGTTGTGCAAATTAATCCATAGGCATATGCAGACTCTGGTAATATAGCGGACTCAGAGTCCGGATAATCGAACCACGAGGAGTTGGGTGCCCCAGCACTCTGGTGGAAATTTATCTTATGTTCTGACTAACCCAAAGGGGATTCTAAGATTACCAAAACAACTAATTTCAAGGAAAAACTAAATTAGAATTCTCTAGAAAAAGGTTGCCAGTAAAGGGCCTTGGGATTTTGATATAAATGGACAATCCCCAAATATTAAGATTAATCCCCTTTCAAGTTGTCAATTAGAACATATGCTCAAGACAAGTATCACAATGTTAATCATTAACCTCTTTCAAAAGCTCATGATCTACCAACTAACACCAAGTATATTTAGCCTTCTCGACTTAACCTAGGCCCTAGTAATGCATTAAGAAAAGCTTCAATTATGCCTCATAATTCTGTTAATATCTCTGTGCTCCAACAAATTAGGATGATTCACCCAGGTCTAACCTCTTACTCACTTCTCAGTTCTTATAATATGTCAGATAACATATTGATGGTGATCAAGGATCAGTACGAATAAGCACAAACATGAATCAATGAGTAATTAACAACTAATTGAAAAATAGATAAATCAACACATAATATAAGGTTCATGTCCCGAATAGATTCAAAACCCTAGGCTACTAAATTAGAAAATCACAAGGAGTTGATAAAAATAAGATAAGCTGAAACATGAAGAAAGAGGAGAAGAAACTCTAATGAGTTAATGATCTTCAATCTTGCTCTTCTTAACTAGCTACAATCTTCAAGGCTTGGAAGTCCCCATGGGATGTCTCTTGATAAGTTGGATCTAAAATCTAATTTAAATCTAACTAAAATACTCGAAAATCGAAACCTAAGATGATTCTAGAAGAAGAGAGTAGAAACCTAGATAGGTGTGTTCTCCCTCGAGTTCAAACCCTAAAAACTGCTAAATGAGAGCTTAAATAACTACCTTGGAAAATGGGCCGAGGAACGGGGCACAAAATAACAATTTTACAGGCGGCCGAACCAGGGTCTTCGCTGAGCATCCTGATGCATGATGTCATTGACATCACTCCAACATGGAAACAGTGATGTCCAACAGGGGTGATGATGTCGCGACATCACAAGTCTTGATGTCACAATATGGCTGCAATGTCAAAAAACTTAGTTCTCAACAGGATTCAGATGTCGTGACATCAAAGTGTTGATGTCGCGACATTACTGCAAGTCAATCTTTAACAGGGAGTCTTGATGTCACAACATGAGCTTTGCAGTAGCAATTTTCCTCCATTTTCACGGCTTTTGCTCCATTTTGCTTGTTTTCATTCATTATTTACAAATATAAACCGAGAGGGTATTTAGCGAGAAACTTGAATGATTAAGGTGTGAATTTAGCATCAAAAGCTCAATATAAGCACAAAATACATGTAAATGCTAACATAATTCACACTAACAAATACCCTAAACTTAGTATTTTGCTTGTCCTCAGCGAAGAAGCGGAAATATTTTCCTTATTCAAAAAATAGCGAGAAGAGTGTTGGCTTGATACGAGGAGACAAGGTGAGTGATGATTTTGCCTCCACGGGCCTTGGCTTCATACCACACATAAAAGCTTCAAAGATAGCTTCTTTGATAAAATAGAATGACCAAGAGTTAAACACTTAGGCTAAAGCTCTTGAGTGTGTGTGTGAAGTCTCTTACCTTATGGTCAATTGCAACTTAGATGAAATTAGATGAACTTTAATGGAATGGAGATCTCTCACTCACATGGTGATTCCATGATTTTAGGCGCAAAAAAGACTCCATAGGCTTTCTAGGCATATCATTCTCCACTAATATGGGGCAACTCACGACTCTTAGGATCAAATAGGTCTTAAATATGGCTTATAATGTGTGAAAAGCAGGTAAAAGGGTAGATAAGTAGGTCATTTAGGCTCGAGGTTACTCAACACATGTTGCTTTTTCTTCAATGTTCTCCTCATCCTTTAACATAATGAGTTTCTATACAATTGAGGTTCTTATACTTCCCCCCAGGCTTAGTTCATCGCATCTTTTCGTACATAACCTCCAAACTTGTTTGGTTTTTCATCCTTCTTCCAAGACCATGAAAGATTTATTCCTTATTTTAACCACAAGGTGCGAAGTAGTCGCGATGTTTAACCCTTTAAGCTTTCTACCTACCACTAGCAGGCTGGGTCGTCTCCCAGAACCAATTGGCCTTAGGGTACTAGGGCGGACACCCCTTAGGACTTAGTCACTCAAGGTAGGAAGGCTACGAGGTCAAACATACTCCTCCTATTTATTCTTTCCTTTTGCTTATTTTCTTTTCTTTTCTTTTTCACATCAAACCTCCTTTTATTTACACTTTTCAGCACATATGCTTCAACCAAACTCCAAATTTACACATGTATACACAAGATATTGCATTGATGACAACATGATGAGGGTAAACTAGGGTTCATTGACTGAAGGATATTTCACAATAGGGATTTAAGGTGATCATTCTTGGGTTTCTAGAAAGAAAATGGCTATTATGGTTCAAATTGGGTGACTATGGATCCATGCACACAAGGGTTAGCTAGAAAGGCTCAACCAATCCAAGATGGCCTATATCATCTCCTAATTGTTGTGTTGCCTAGGATTTCGCCTCGAATGATAATTGAACAAGTTCTAGAGTCTTAAAAGATCAACAGATGGTAATCACCTAATGCTTCTCTAAACTAAGCAATATTATTAAAAAGGGTATTAAGACTTTGTGCTCTAGGTGGTAAGACTTTTGGCTAAGTAGGCAACCATATGATCCGCCATTATGCTTTAAACTCAAGCTAACTCCTAGATTTCTATATGTGAAAGAAAGGGTTCGATAAATTATTCTCATAGGAATCACTATTGTCCTGAACAAGCTCAACAAGTAAACCAAACTTTTTTAACTGTTACAAATATTTTTTTAGTTTGAATTGTAAATTTTTATGGACTTTTGAAACATGATGCACCAAGATTAAAAAAAAATGAACACTATATGATAGCTCAATAATCCCAAACTTATTCAAGCATGGGTAGAATAAGCATAAAGGCTCGATTACTCATTCATCAACACATAGTATATCAAATCATGATCTAGGGATGCGTCTAAATATAAGAAAATTATAAAATAGCTAAACAAAAGCATAAACAAACTAAACTAAACAATTAAACTATCAACACACAAATAAACGGAAAAATTAGCCAAATAAGTACTATAGTTGCAAATGAGATAGAGAATGGGGGAGAGATAGGAAAAAGAATCCAAAGTGTGTAAAAAAGAAGAAAAAAGAAATTGTTCATATCATAGGAAAACATGCCCCCAAACTTAAACCAAGTACTACCCTCAATGCAAAAAAAATGATAAGGGGAACAACAAACTCCCCTATCTATGCAGTTGACATATCCTCATCTAAAGGAGAGTCCTCTAGTGGTGGTGCATGCTACCAAAATGGGAGTTGGAATGCTAGAGGTGGACTAGGTGGTCTAGTTGATGAGGCAGAAGTTGGACTGTGATAATATACCATGAGGCGAGAAAGGTACTATGTGTTCTACTTCCCCCTCTCTACTTATAGCTCTTGCCTTTGAACCGGCCCAGCGTCTGCACGTCGTGACTCTATAGTAATGTCTAGGTGCAGCTTTGCATTACTCATCTAATAGTTCGTGTACTCCCCAAATTGCTCTTTGGCCATATCACTGACCATATTTCGAATATTATGCCTCTATACCCCCATGGCCTCTTCTTCCTCCTCGTTATCTGAGTCTTCCGACACTACTTCCCTTTCACCCTTATCTCTTGAATCATCAACAGAGTGACTAACACTTGGCCTTGAGGGACGAGATCCTTGCTTTTCTTTCGAAAATGGGAGAGTGGTCATTGGAGGACACTTCTCCTCAGATTCTGATATATCAACCCCTGCCATCAAACAAATCTTAGTAATAAGAGAGGGATGAGGTATGGCTTTACTATTCCGCATTCCATAATGGATATCTGGACATCCCCCCACATTGAACTTGTATCCGTTCAGTATGGCATAGGTGAGAAGTGCCTTATCTCTTAGCACTTTGGAGACATATTTTGATGGTCTCAGCTTTGCCGATACAAAATAAAACCAAGCTTTTATAGCCAAATTTTTCAAGTGAATGTCACGACATAATGGTCATGATGTCATGACATCACAAAGAGTTAAACACAAACAGTTGAATGGATGTCACGACATCAACAAGGTGATGTCGCAACATCACTGAATGGCATTTCAAAACAAGATTGTCATGTCATACATCACAGGCATATCAGACATCAAGAGATTTTCTAAAATTCATCCCTTTGCCTTGAATTCTTCCTCGCTGTCTCAAAACTTCATTATTGATTATCAAATTCACTCAAGACCATTGAACTCTACTTGAATTCCCGCGTATTAAAACATCCCAATCAATACAAATGCCTCAAATTTCCTAATATTTCCATTTTCTTCAAAGTTCATCACAAACATGACATCGCCATTTCGCTCGCCTCTTCATATTCACACAATGCTCTTCTTTATTCTTCTTTTCTTTATCCTCAATGAAACTAAACTCAAACACAAAATAAACACATCAAACATATCGATGATCCCAAAATTAAAAATGACTTTAAAAGTAAAGAAAATAAACAACATGAGTGAAAAGGGATCCTCACAAAGCTTAGGTTGCCTCCCAAGAAGCGCTTAGTTTAACGCTTCACTAGCTTGACTTCCCTAACATCCAATGCGTTGCACAAACTCGGGCAATGATGAAACAACTAATTAAACTTCCAATATATTTCATGGTGTCTTCAAAATGGTGATTTCTTTGCACTTATCTACTTCCACCAAATACGGTTTTAATCTTGTCCATTAACCTTGAAGTTTCCTCTTCGAATGTGACAATTCCACACTCCTACGGGGAACACTGAGTGATAAACAAAAGTTATCGACCATCTTGATTTGAGTTTTCCGAAAAACAACTCAACCTTTGAATAAAAAGAAGTACTTGTTGCCTCGGCTGAAACTCTTTCTCATTATATGCCTTTTCATTCCATGCCTTGGTTCTTTCTTTATAAATCTTAGCATTCTCGTAGGCCTCATGCCAGAATTTGTCAAGTTCATTGAGTTTCAACAACCTCTTCTCTCTTGCCACTTTGCCTATAAGCTCTATGCTCAAGCTCCACCAAGAGATGTCATGCTTTCCCAAAGACGTTACACCCAAAGTGCATCATCCATCTTTGTCAACCAATCCTTCCAGGATACATTCATAGTTTTTGTAGCGACCCCCGAGCCCGGCCCGACCCGATTGGCGAGTCCGAATCGAAACCCCGGGAACGCTCGTTTAATTCTTTTTATTTACATTTTAGTTCGTTTTCTTTTTCAAAAGTGTCGCGACCCGAATCCCCGGCTCAACCCGAAGGACGGATCCGAACCGGAGCCCGGTTTACTTCGACATTTTCAATTACCTTATCAAAACATTTTCTTTATGTTATTTCTCTTTAGGTTTTCGATTTGTGCGGAAGCATTTTCAAATGGTAGGCCCACAAACATTTACATTTCATGAAATGCAATTACAAAGGAAGGCATTCTATGCCCTTTCGTGATTTACAATACAAACATTTCTTTAGAGTTCAACCATTTGTTCACAAAATATTCCATGTTAAAAAAGGAAATGATATGGTTATGGTATGTACTTATATGCCGCAACTCGCTTTATGACTCGCTTCACGACATCTTGTCTTCCTTCCCGTCTTAATGCTTCAAACTCCGCGCATAGATAAAATCTTATACGCTACATTTTCATGCTTAGTCGTTTCATACGCTCTCTCTATTTCAATATTCAATTTAACTCGCATGCATTTAATATTAAATCCATGCCTAGTATATCATATACTTACGCTTATTCATTTCACATGCTTTCAATTTACAAATCATTTACTATATCACAACATGCATTTTCAATGCAACACCATTTCATTAAATTCAATTTATGAGATTTAAGCATATACATAAAAATCTCATTTATACTCGACAATGTTGGTTATTTCACCTTGACTATTCAATTCACATTTCTGACGGATTCCGTTTAATGAATCCCGCCCTTATTATCATTCGGTAATGTGCTTACACATTTAACAATTCAGTCTCCCATCATGACAGATGCCGTTTGGTGCACCCCGACATGTGGTATCACTTAAATGCCATACGCCATCAAGACGGATGCCGATTGGTGCATCCCGCCAAGTGGGACATTTCTTCAATGCCATACGCCATCATGACGGATGTCGATTGGTGCATCCCGCCAAGTGGGACATCGACACTCGATGCCTCGTGATCTGATGTCGATCGTGCATCCCTGGCCAAAGCGCTCATCTGATATCGACTCAATTCAAGATGTCGAATCACCGATTCCTTTACAATTCAATATCATTCACATTCATTCACAAAATATCACATTTCAATTCCATATTCACTTTCGTATTATCTTTTCAAAGATATACTCAATCTATATTCATTTCATATACTCATTCACGCAGCTCATTCCCTATACTGACCATATACTCATTCACGCACTCATTTCATATACTCATTCATGTACTCATTCATGTACTATTTCCTATACTCATTCATATACTCATTCACGTACTCATTTTTACACTCATTCATGTACTCATTTCATAAATACTGGGTAAATTACCAAAATACTTGAAATAAGAATAGAGTCGTGAGAACAAAATGAAGTCATCGGATCTAGCTTCCTTCCTCTTCACATCTCTGGCCCTAGGTTAGCGATCATCACCATTCCTAGTCAATAATAATCATGCCACTCTTAGTGGATAATTAATTGTTAAACAATGGAAAGGAATTACAAGTTTATTTTCAAGTATCGCCAAGTTACATACTAAGCCTGCCTTTATATGTTTTCACTTACTTCTATCCTTATTTAAACCCTCATTATTCATTTCTTAGGGTCCCTAAACATCTGTGGGTAATGACATCAGACTTAACTGGTGCAAAATATGCAAAAACAGGTCGTTAGCTAGTGGTACCTGCATCACTTTGATCGGTACCGTACCCGCCCTCACTACCAAGCAAGTACCGATACTGCTTAGTGGCACTTACTCACTTGCCCACGCATCATGGTACCTGCATTCACTTTACGGGGTTTTTGCCCAAAAATACGGGATTTTGGCATTTTCACACATTTTTTCTTCTACAAACCTTCTCTAATTCTTCCCATATCAAAAATCCACCATGGAATCCACCCAAAACAACTCCAAATGTGGTTTAGAATCAATAAAATTCATTTTCTCAAGCTGGGTGGCTTTCCACCTAAATCCAAATCAAAAAGAATGAGGTTAGTGGTTTTGATTTTTTCTTACCTTTACCTCCTCTCTTCAAATCTCCTCTCTGTATGTCGCTGGGTCTCATAGGAGCAAGAAATGGGAAGCAAAGCCAACCAAAGCCACTCCTCCTGCAAACCCTAGGATTTTCTCCTTTCTCCTTCCTTTCTCCCTCAAAACGATGCGCCCATCGAGCATCCAAAGACCACTTTCGTCTTTTTTAAACTCCATTTAAGTGTAAGGGGCCTTGTTTGTACTTTACTACATTTATTATCATTTCTCATTTTCTATCTTTTTGGTCTTAAATCACTTAATCTTCATAAGGCCTTGCTCGCCACCTAATAACCCAATTTTCGATCTTAGTCTCCTATCATACACTGCCATTCATTTATCATAAATTCACTTAGACATTTATTCTTTTATAATAATCGACTCAGTCCTCATTTTACGATTTTTTTCCCACATTTTAAGTCTTTTTCACTTGGGCTTATTTCCTGTTCATCATTTTCTATTTTTAGCATATAATATTAAATCATATGCTCACACTTTCAATTTACATTTCACAATTTGTCAATTTATCAATTTTCCTTTAAAATCTCATAAGTTTGGTCACCCATACCCGTAATATATATAATAAAAATTATTATAAAAATTCTAGGTATTGAGCTGCCATAGCTTTCTCCAAGATCCTTTTATTTTCCAGCTGTACTTAGCTTCGCCATTACATCGCTGGTGATAGGCAAGGGCCCCGTAGTGTTCAGCATCTATTACTGGACAAAAGTGATTCAAACAACTTATTACAAAAAGTGTCCTTCATCACCTCACAATTTCCTATGAGTTCCAAACCACAAGAAGATATGATTGAGGAGAAATTTCTAACACCGCCTCACATCACAAGTAACAAATGGTGATAGCTTCCACCCACTGACACGTATTCACTCACTGGGTAGTATACTTGGTCGCACAAGAGGAAGGAAATGGGCCCATGAAATTAATACCCCAAACATCAAATAGTGCTACTTCTAGGATTGGATTCAAGGGCATTTCGTTCTTGCTTGAAATATTTCCCATACTTTTCCATCTATCACAAGTTTTCACGAATGAGTGGACATCCTTGAATAAGGTAGGCCTATAAAATCATGATTGCAACACCTTTGCAACTGTCCTTTGTCCATTAAAGTTTCCATCGTACTCCAAATAATGATAATGTTGAAGGATGACTCTCATTTCACTTTCCGAGATACATCTTCTAATCATCCGATCAACACAATGCCTATAGAGAATGGGATCCTCCCAAAAATAATGCCTCAATTCAGCAAAGAACTTCTTCTTTTGTTGAGAAGATAAGTTCAAAGGGATGATTATGTCAGCAAGATAGTTCACAATGTTCGCAAACCATGTAGTAAAATCAACATGGGACAAGGCTAACAATTTCTCATCCCCGAAGCTATAATTGATATGCACTTGGGAAGCTTCATTTTTCAGCCATTCTAAGCTTTGAAAGGTGGTCCGCTACCAAGTTTTCTGACCCCTTCTTATCCTTTATCTCCACATTAAATTCTTGCAATAGAATAACCCATCTTATCAAGCGAGGCTTGGCATCCTTCTTTGTCATTAAATATTTTATAGTTGAGTGATTCATGAAGACTATGACCTTGTTACCAATCAAATAAGGCTCAATTTGTCAACACAAATATCTACTATAACTCTTTCTAATGTGATAGCATAATTCAATCATGGTTTCATTTAGAGTCTTGCTAGCATAGTAAATGGCATGAAAAACTTTGTTCTTCCGTCGGGCCTAAAATAGGACCCCACCAGATAATCACTTGCATCACACATTAGGCCTAAATGGGAGCTCCCATTCCAACTTTTCTGCGACAATGATGAGAGGCTTGCTCTCTTTCCAATGTAGTAAAGACGATCATACGCTTCTCATCAAAACAAAATGGGACTCCATGCATCAATAGGTTTGAAAGAGGTTTTGATATTGTAGAGAAATCTTTATGAACCTCCTGTAAAAACCCCACATGGCCCAAAGAAACTTCGATTCCCTTTCCTCAAACGGACGTGGCAATATCTCAATTGCCTCAATCTTAGCTTTTTCCACCGCATGGCCCAAGACCAACTCTAGATTGCTAAGGCAATCATCAAATGAAGCTACTACCACTGAAAAATCATCCATGAAAATCTCAATCGACCTCTCCACCATGTCAAAGAATATTGACATTATGCATCGCTGAAATATGCCAGGAGCATTGCACAACCCAAATGACATCCTTCTAAATGCAAAGCTACCATAACGATAAGTAAATGTTGTTTTCTGGTCCTCTTAGCAACATCAAATCAGTTAGAATAGAATATCCGTCTAGGAAACAATAGAACTCATGGCCTACCAACCTATCCAACATTCGATCAATGAATGACAAAGGAAAGTGATCCTTCCTAGTGGCGTTGTTCAGCTTCCTATAATCAATACAGATCCTCCAGCCACTTACTGTTCTTGTTGGGATTAATTCATTGTTCTTATTTTTAATCACTGTCATCCTACCTTTCTTTGGCACTACTTGGATTGGACTCACCCAAGGACTGTCGAAAATGGGGTAAATCACTCTTGAGTCAAGCCATTTTAAGACTTTTTTTCGCACCACTTCCTTCATAGTTAGGTTGTCGCCTTTGGCCTAATCAGGCTTGTTTCATTCTCTAAGAGTATTTGATGCATGCACATTGACGATCTAACTTCTCTTATATCAAATGTTAATTCATCCTAATTGTCTCCTTGTGTTCTCTAAGCACTCAACAACTTCTCCTCTTCCAATTGAGAAAGATAAGATGAGATAATGACTGTAAGGTGGTGCGAAGGTACTCAAGGCAGTATATCTAAGGTGAGATGGAAGCGATTTCTCTTCAAGAATTAGGGGCTTCTCAATTGAAGGGATGGGGCGGGTAGGACTAGATCCTAAGCTCTCAAAATACTTTCTATCTTTCGACTCGAACGAGTCCATCCGTCCTTCTCTCTCTTCTCTCTCTCTCTCTCTCTCTCTCTCTCTCACATTACATAATCTTGCCTCATCAACCACACCAGAGAATCCTTATACAAGGCTAGCCCCAAAGGATCAATGTGGACCCTTTCTGCTAGACACTCATAGCCTCAACAATGTCCACTCTAGCAACTATCGTCTCTATCGATGTCACTTGCATTAAACACATTGTAAGTCACCTTTTCATCTCTTCAACCTCAACTGAAATTCTCCTTTTCACACATCAATAAGAGTTCGTAGCTAAGAAGGACTCTAAGTATGATGCACTTCCTGTCCTTTTCCATGCCAAGGACTACAGGAAATCCGTCTTAAATATGAATTTATGTCTACCACTAATACCCGAGGGTGTGTGTAAGATATCTATCCTCCAATCGAGATTAATTGTCGTAGATTACTCTCTCCTAAACTACAAGTTTCCCGAAATGGATAAAGGCATTAGGTTAATACCAGCACCAAGATCACATAAAGCTTTTTCAAAAATCTGAATCACTGGATTGAACAAGTTATAGTAAAACTCCCTAGATCCTTTAGCCAGAGGCAATTTCCTTTTATGATGCGACTACACTCCTAAAAGCAACGTCCTGTCGCTAGCTTCTCTGGCAAGGATGTTCTTTCATGAATTTGACATAAGAGGGCATTTGCTCTAATGCATCGGAAAATGGAATATTAATGTGGAGCTTCTTGAAAATCTCCATGAACTTGGAAATTTGATTGTCCTACTTATTCTTCTTCAATCTTTGAGGATATAGGACAATTGGAGTGTCTTCCCTTAAAGGAACCTTCAACTCAACTTTCTTTAGCTCCTTACTAGCTGAATTTTTCAACAAATTTTCAGCTTTTTTAGCATTTCTAGCATTGTTTTCAACCTCTATTGAATTTTTTATAGAATTTTCAGCATTCTCTTTTGATTTCTCTTCTTCATTGACATGGATGGATTTTTCCATTGTTTTTCCACTTCTAAGAGTAATGGCTTTGTAATGTCTTTATCGTCATCTCTTTCTGATTCACTTCCCGAGGTGCTATGTTGCCTTATTTCCTCTCATTGAACATGGTCTCCATTTGAACCATTTGAGCTTCCAAGTTTCTAAGTTGAGCGGCTTGATTATTGAGAGAGGTTCTTGTCTCATTAACAAATTGAGCTTGAGACTTGCTCAATTCCATTTGGAATTTTACTAATTCACTCATGGTCTCCTCCAAACTTGCTTTCTTTTCTTGGGGGTGGAGGCTTAGCTTGCTCCCTCGAATGCATTACATTTGGATTGTTTCTCCAAGAAAGGTTAGGATGATTCCTCCAACCTGAATTGAAGTTGTTCGAATATGGTTAAATCGGGCTGAGGAAATTTACTATATCAGCTTGTATACACTCATTTGCCCACAAGGATTTCCCATTTGAAATTTAGCACAAGACGGCGTCCACGCAAAATCACATGAAGGAGGGGATGCTTGGATCACATTTTCTACAGCTTGGGCGTTTTCTAGTTGGGTAGATTAGAGTTGCTTTTTAAGCAACAAAACTTGAACCGCCAAATTGTTAAACACATCTAACTCATGAACTCCGGTTGGTTTCTTTAGAGCTACTCCTTTCACTAAGCTCTCAGCAATTGTTCAGCCATATTCTCCAACAATTGGTAAGTCTCATTCGTGCCTACCATCAAGGCGGCTCCAGCTTGAAGCATCCAAAAGCGGCTCTAGTAGTCCTGCCTAGTCAACCACAGGAAATGATGCACTTGGGATCCATTTTTCCAATCCATGGTCAGACACTTTGGCGAGAGAACTTTGTATCGGTCCCATGCCTCATAGAAAGTCTCTCCCTTAAATTGGGCAAAGTTATGTATTTCAATTCTCATCTTTTCCACTTTCACTGGGAGGAAGAACTTTGAGAGGAACTTATGCACCAAATCATCCTAAGTAGTGATGGAGTTGGGAGGCTCTAAATTTAGCCAATGTTTCACCTTGTCTTTTAATGAAAATGGGAAAGCATCATTGCTCACTCCATTATACTTCACCGTATCACACACTTCTAAGAAATTAGAGATATGTGTGTTGGGGTCTTCATTTGGCAATCTCATGAACTAGATGTTTTGAATTAATTGTAATGTGATAGGCTTGATTTCGAAGTTGTTTGCTTGTATAGTTGGTTGTCTAATCACCGATGGGATGCCTTCTTGAAGGAGAGCATAATCTCTCAATGCTCTCTCAAATTCCTCCATAGGAGGGGATGATTGGGGCACATTTTCCCCGCTTGTAGATTGGATGTCTACTTCTTCTCATCCTCTAAAACCTTCAACAGTCTCCACTGATTGTTGCTCAAATTCAATTCGTCCTTTTTTGCCCTTTCTAATTTGTCTCAATGTCCTTTCTAATTCCGAGTCCAAGGGTACAAGATCTTTATCACCAAACTTTTGCATAAATCAAATGGTACCTAAAATTCAGCAAGAATAGAATAAACAAATGTCAAAAATTCTAATAAAAGCTCAAACAAACAAAGAAAAAAAATGCTTTAAGTACAAGAGAAACAATTAGTATCAATATTAACACAAATCGCCAACTCCCTGGTAACAGCGCCAAAAACTTGTTGAGCTACTTTTTATGTTGTGCACCATTCACAGTACTATCGGTGTAATATGGTGATCAGAGTGACTGAATATTCAACCACAGTATTAAAGATACTGATTGAACGAGAATTTATAATTGCAATTGAAGATTCTAAGATTACCAACAAAAACTAATTTCAAGGAAAAGTTAATTAGAATTCTATCAAGGAAAAGGTCACTAGATTAAAGGGCCCTAGAATTTTGATGCAAATGGACAATACCAAAATATTAAGGTTAAAACCCTTTCCAAATGTCAATTAGAACATATGCCCAAGGCAAGTCTCACAATGCTAATCATTAGCCTTTCTCGGAAGCTCATGATCTACCAATTAACACCAGATATATTACTTCTCAGCTCAACCCTAGACCCTAGTGATGCATTAAGAATAAGGAGACTCAATTATGCCCCAAAATTCATGTTAATATATCTATCATCCAACAAATTAAATTGATTCACCTAGGTCTAACCTCTTACTCACTTCTCGCATTTCAGAACATGTCCTATAACATATCAAGGTGATCAAGGATCAATGTGAATACACAAACATGGATCAATGAGCAATTAACAACCAATTGACAAAAGAGATAAAAACAATATTAATATAAGATTCATGTCTAAATACTACCAAAACCCTAGGCTGAAGTTAGAACATCAATAGGAGCTGATACAAAATACTGCTAAACTCAAAACATGAAGCTATAGTTAAGAGAAGAAACTCTAATGGGTTGATGATATTCAATCTCTGCTCTTCTTATTTTTCTAATCTTCAAAAGTATCCCAAATGATGTCTCTCTAGCAGGTTGGATCTCCAAAATCTGATCCAAATCCTAAGTAAAATACTCAAAAATCAAAACCCTAAGATGATTCTAGAAGAAAATGGGAGAAACCCTAAACAGGTGTGTTCTCCCTCCAAGTTCGAACCCTAAAAACCTAGAAATGAGAGATTAAATAGCTCCCTTGGAAAATGGGTCACGAACAGGGTCTAAAAAGAGCAAGTTTTTCTAGGCAGCCCGAACCAAGGATGTCACGACATCTTAGAGCATGATGTCGTGACATCACTGTAGCATGGAAACAATGATGTCCAACAAGGGTGACGATGTCGTGACATCACAAGTCTTGATGTCGTGACATGGCTGCAAGGTGGAAAAACTCAGTTCTTAGTAGGATTCTGATGTCGCGACATCATAAGTGTTGATGTCACGACATTACTGCAAGCAAATCTTCAACAGGGAGTCTTCATGTCGCGACATTAAGGCTGATGTTGTGACATGAGCTCTATAGCATCAATTTTCCTCCATTTTTCATAGCTTTTGCTCATTTTGCTTGTTTTTCATTCATTATCTGCAAAATATAAGCTGGGAGAGGATTTTTAGTGATAAACTTGAAACTATTACAGTGAATTTAGCATCAAAAGCTCAATATATGCACAAAATGCATGCTAAAATTCTAACATAATTCACACCTAACAATGAACCAAGCGGTGGGAGAAGACATGGGATGGGTTGAAAAGCTTGGTGGGTTTTGTAGAGAGAGAGATGGGTATGGCTTTCAAAATGAATATGGAAGGGATGGAAAGGGATTGAAAATGGTGGAGAATTGGAGAGAGTTTAGAGGTTTTTCTAGATGAGTAAGGTGTTTGGAGAAGTTAGGTTTTAGTTCCAAAGTTATGTTTGATGAGTCTAAAACTCATCTATTTTTAAGTCCATTTTTCAAGAATACTTAGTTCAAAAGTTCGCTTGATGCAAAATTATGGAGCTTTCACCCAAATTTGTTGTTTTGCATAAACTTAAGGGAAAGAAGCAGAATTCAACATAAAAATGAGTAAAAATCAGCATGGTGCAAGGAAAGGGCCAATGTCGCAACATTGCTTCAGCAAATTTCCAATGTCGCGACATTATGTGGAGAAAGTCTTGAAGCTATGGCAATGTCGTGATATCAACTGGAGAAGGGAAAACACTAATGCAAAAATGTCGCAACATCACAAACAACTCCAGCAGTCAAATTATGTCTGCCATCCAATGTTGTGACATCACAACAACATGGATGCGACATTAGCTGAGGAAAGGAAGGACTACATCATTTAAATGTCGCAGTCACGAAAAGCTTTGAACATCGAGACCTCATCACATCCAATGTCACGGATATCGGATAGGTAATGTTGCGACATTCAATCAAGGTAGCCAGAGTAATGAGACAAATCAAATGTCACAACACATAATCAATGTCGCGACATCAATTAAAAACACTAGCATAGGACTTCAAAGCAACAAGATTAAATGTCGCAACATCAGCTTAATGGAATAGACTTATAGAGGCAATGTCGCAACATCAACAAGTGACCAACATGTCAATGTCACAACATCAGTCCCAAGCAACTTGGATAATGAAATCAGTCCAATGTTGCGACATCAAATAAATGTCGCGACATCAGTGAAGACATTGAAGAGGATCGCGTCAACAAGATAGTACGTCGCGAACATCACAATAGTGTCGTGACATCAACCTAAGATGATCACAATGAACTTAAATCACCAATGTCGCGACATCGTCAGCAATGTCGACATCATGCGCGCCGGGCATCACCCAAAGAATGTCGCGACATCAGGGCAATGTCGCAACACTAACTCAATGTCGCAACACAAGAATAGCAGTGTCGCGACATCGGAATTAATCTACAACAATGCATTCCCATGTCACGGCATCACCACGACATGGACTCAACACTCGAAAATGAGAAGTGTCAAACAAAGTTTTTTGATGTCGCGACATCAGCTACAACCCATGACATCGACAACTACGATGTCATGACATCACCACGACATCACCAGATAGAAATAGCTAGGGCAAAAATTTTAGGCTTTTCGAAGTGCATGATTCTCGCCTCGTTTTTAGGGCCCAAGACCAAATTCTATAAATAGAAGATTTTAGGGAGGTAGTGCGGAGCTTCCAGCGGCTTTCATCAAGTCTTTGTGCCTTTTTAGGAAAGAAAAAGTCTCATGGTATATATTTTTATTTTTATTTTTTATTTTTCTTTCTTTTAATTTAGTTGTTTCTATATTCAGATTCGTTTTGGATTAGGATTAGAGCAGTGATTTGAACTGAATTCGAAGCCAGGTTCATGTAAATTAGGTTTCATTTCGCCAAACTTAGATGAAATCAAATTTATTTTGGAACATATTTTTCTTCAGTTTTGATTACAATCTAAATGAATTTGTTTAATCAACTAGTCATTATGATTTGTGATCCAGATTTGAAAGGGTAAGTTCCTTATAGGAAGAATATTTTGTTGGGATTATTGTTTGTAAGAGTTAATGTTGTTTTGGTGGAGAAAATTGGAGTGATGTAACTAGTATTACTCCTAAATTGAATTGTTCTAATTTCCGTGAACTATCCGAGTGACATGGGTAGATGAGACTACCCGAGAATAATGATATCGACTTATGGATACATTTACACTAATATTGTATGAACTAATGGACTTTTGGGATTTTCTTTGATATATCACTAGTGATGATCTAACCTCGGCTAAGGCCTTCCAGGTGACAACAAGACAACAAGAAAGTGTGCGGCATAAGATCCACTGATTTGCTGATCTTGAGAGGTTTCACCTCAATTAAGAGGAATACCTTCAACCCGATGTTAGCTGAGATTCTAATCAGGGCAAGAAGAAATTCTTGTCTAATTAATGGCTGAGATATCTTTTACTTTGAAGGCATCTGAACTCTTGTCCGTAGGAGCAGCGATTCAGTCCCTAAGAAATAGTAGCAAATGATGAGTAGAAAAATAGTAAGATCTTAAAGAAAGACAAAATCCTAAGTAGCTTTTTTCGGACCCATTGTCTAGAAATAGAAGTGTAGTAGGCTAGAGAGTAAAACATGCAGGAGGATTAGGAGAAATCCATGTCTACCTTTACTCTACTCTTGGGCAACAGATTCCTTATCCATTACTTTTATCTTATTTGAAACTTACAAAGTGATGGTGACAACAACATTTTTATTTTCCCATGTGTTTCGAGTTCACATTAGCTCTCTAATCATTTAGCTAATAAATTTCATTGTTATTGATTCTTTTATTTTACTTAAGAGTTATTTTATCATAGAAAACCATAGATTCAAATAGTAAGGATCTTTAGTGGTGAGGGTAGTTAATCTTTAAATTTTCTAATCGATCCTCGTGGAATGATATACGGACTTAAAATCCTTTGTACTAATTGTATGACTGTGCACTTGCGATGATCTAAGACAAACCAATTTTCAAATAATAATTTACACAGCGGTCGTGCCACATTAGGTATGCGGAATCGAAGCAAAATTCATAACCTAAATTCCTCCTATTCTTTGCTAGCAAAGCTCTCACTAGAGTATAAATGATTCTAGAGTCGAACTAGGGGATGGAGTTTTTCTTCGCCTTGAATGATTTCTGATGAAGGCAGAAATGGTAGATTGTTTTGGATTATAGGTTTTCATTAAGCAATTGAGAATTGGTGGTTTACGGTGAAAATAAAATGAAGAAAAATAAGAAAAAGAACTCCTTGAAGCGTTGGGCTTCACGGTTTGAGATCCTAAGGCGGCCCGAGAGAATCACAGGAGTTCATTTCCTCACGTTGGGGAGGATGGTTTATAGTCATTTCCAGTAGGATCTTCATTTGGCTTTAAAACTAAACCTAAATTTTCCCTTACGGCTTGACATTTCTGAGCATAAATGCTCCACGGCTTGGATGAATACATATCTCATAAATCCTACCTACGTTGTGAATAGAGGCGGTAATGAATCTCGAGTGGATCTAACCTTGATAAGCATCCACTAAACCTAAGATTGCCAAATGTTGGTCCATAATTTATTAAAGAGATTTAAACCTAGATTGAGAGAAATAGAACATAAATACCCATAAATGTATCGTTAAAAATAGAGAAGCCGTTAGATTACCTCAAACCCTAGCGGCTGACCCTCCTTTTCAAGGAGAAAAGTTAATTACAGCCAACCATCCCTTGAGTTGTCATCCTCGAGGGTGTTTGTGGCCAGAAAAGTGGAAGAAATGGAGAAAATGACACTAAGAAGAAAGGGGTGAGAGAAATTTGAAGCTTCACAGCGAGATTTTATTAATGAAGGGGAGATATCTTTTAATGGTGTACAGTCTCGGGGCTTTATGGCGAACCCTTTGAAATTACAAAATAACATATGTGAAATACTATTTTATTAAGGGCAAAAAGGGAAGAAAACCAAATAGTCAAAAAGCAGCAGGCGCGAAGTCAAAGGATGAGTGATGCATGAAACTGAGTGAGCAGTGGTAGTATAACATGAGTAACGATTGCGAAGCGGGAAGCAAATTTCGCAGCACAGGAAAGTCGCAAATTCACCGAAATTTAACCGGTCGCAACCTCTGAAATTTTACAAATTCACGAAAAAATTTATAACTTCTATCAAAATTTTAGTTGTGGCCTTTTTCTTCTATTTTTTGCTTCTCTTTCCTTTTGGCTTCTGATCTGCAATGCTGAGTTCAACTCGAATTCTTCGTGCTTAAAGATTGAAGCTCATGATTTTGGCATAAATAGCTTGCAAAAACTACAAAATTAGCCACAAATAGCAGGGACCTTAATGTGCAAATTGGGTTAATTACGCTGATTAGTACACAAAAAGTGCTCAAAACCTGCAATAAACAGGGTTCAAAATAGCACTTTTTGAGCACTAATCACACACTAGGCAAAAACATATTTTATATCTTAGTTCTCAACAAGTTATTTTTTGCCACAACTCCAAAGGACTTTAGTTAGTCTTTGGTAGCAGTGTCAGAAGTATCAAAAATCAATTGTTTTGGTCTATATTAAATAAAAGTCAACAGTAGGGTGTTTGGAGAAGTTAGGTTTTAGTTCCAAATGAGGGAGGCAGAAAATATGAAGGAATATATGAGTTAGCAGAGTGAGGGAAGGGTAGGAGAGGCCACGTAGGCGTGAGTGTCCCATGCTGAAATAGATTTTTCTTGTTCAACTTTAGTTCTTTGAGCATCCAAGATGCTATAAACTTCCATTTTTCAAGATTTTCCACCTCCATAGACAACTTTGGATAACCAAAACTTGAAATCAACACCAAGACAATATCAAACAAGAAAAATTATCTAAAAAAACAAAATCAAAATTAATAAATGGAAAAAGGAAAGAAAACTTATTAAGCTAGGGGTGCCTCGCAAGAGGCTACTCTGTTGTCAGAGTTCAACTTGACTCTTCCAACTACAGATTGGATATTATTCTTTCCTCTAAGATTTCCTAAGAAGTGGTAATTGTGCTCATGTATCTGTTTGAGCACATAATCTTCAAAGCTTGCATGCTCTCTTAGGGACTTAGGTGCTTTCTTCACCATGGTCTCTTTCAAATTCTTATTCAGCTCAAAAATGAACTTATCCACCTCTGAAATGGGAGTCATTTTCTCATTTTCCAACTTCTCATGCACATCTCCCCGAAAAGGTAAATCTGCAGGTGTCTTTTCAACTTCTTTTCTCTCATACCATTTGATTTACAAGAAAGTTGACCCATTTTCTTTCGTAATTATCTCATCTAACTCCTTGGCATCTACCTCATTTCTTTTAGGCTCCTCAAGCTTAGGCAAACTTTCTTGTTGTTCTACTGAAAGTATCTTAGACATTTTCCCCATTTGTACCTCCATGCTCTTAAGTTGTTCTAACTGAATTTTGAGATTTACCCTTGTCACATCCTTGAATTCAACTTGAAACTTGGCCGATTCAATTTGAGACTTAGCCAATTCGGCTATTGCTTCTTCAAAAATTGTCATTTCCTCTCGTGGAGGTTTGGGAAGCATTTGATTTACTTCTCCCATGAGAGGTTTGGGTGATGTTGTAATCCCGGATTGTATGTGTTCAAGTATGGGTGACCCACACACTGAACTTGCTCCATAGGCACTATTGGTTCCAACTATGACTTGCCACCCTTTAATGCCGATCATAGGTTTGTTGCCTCCTTTGTAGTTGTTGAGTTAGGAATGCCAATTGAGTTGATAAATTGATGAAAGCATTCATTGAGACTCAACTCCTACAAAACAAAAACAAAAAATCCAAAGTAAAATAGAAAAGGAAAATAAAACAAAACTAACTATATCCAAAGTAGAGTCAAACTATTTCAAATCGATATTAATAAAAACACAATCCTTGGCAATGGTGCCATCTTTATCTTTGGTATTATACAAAATTGATATTTAAACACACAATTTATTATATTTTTTTATATAAGCTCAAGGTTGTAACAACCTAATAAAATACTCTAAGTATAAATTAGAAAACTTTCTTATTCTTCTTTAATAAACATAAAGCTCAAAAAAAGTATAAAACTGAAGATTAAAGATCAAGGTTTGAAAAATCAATTTTTTCTTAGGTAGAGGTTTAACCTCACAAAAATTAAATATGTTAAATTCTTATTATAGTTTTGAATACATTGTTGTTCTTTAGAATAGTCTCTCTTATCTTTTGTGCCAATTTAAAATATATTTATATTTTTTATTTGGCATTCTTGATCACCACTTTTTATTCTTTTTTAAAATCGTTTTGCAAACAATCATTATTTTGCATCTTCAAAAAATAATAAAACTATTTCCATTAAAATAATCGTTTGCATTTTTATTATTTTGACAATTATTTTAAATTAATTTACTATTTATTAATATAAAGTTTGACTATGAAAATAAAATACTATGGATAAATGTTATTTTAGGCTATTTAAAAATAGGATAAATAATTGTAGAAGGTTTTAATTTTCAAATATAATTTTTAAAGGAAAACTAGATGATAGTTTAGTAAGTATTTTCAATAAAATTTTTATTTGAATGAGTTTATATTTAAAATGTCTTTCAAAATAAACTCTAAAGAAAAAGCTTTTGAAAAGTAGTTTTTAAAAATAATTATGAACATAATTATTTAATTAAGATATCCTTTTTCTTTTTTTTTATTAAAAATATTAATTTATTATATTTATCAATGTTTTAAAGCCCCGGAATAGAGTGAGTGAATCGAAAAAGTTATGGATTCATGTGGATTGAAGTGGTGACGGTGGCATCGTAAATATATAATTTATATTTATTACAATTTAAAATAATTATAAAAATTATAATTTTTTATAAAAATGATAAAAAATTTTTAAAATTTGATAGAATCTCCTTTATTTGTTAAGCATTGTTATAAAGTTTTTTTACCTATAAAAATCACGAGATATCATATTTCTAATACAATATAAGATGTTATATTTTCATAATGTAAACCAACATAATATTTATTAAAACCTTACTATTCTACTTCTACATATGAGTAATAAAGTAATAATGACATAATTATTCAGGAATTATTAAGATCATCCATAATACAAATGTCAACCACAACACTTAAATAGTTACACAACATAGAAATGTCAACATCAAGAGTTTCTCATATTAATAAGTTCATGCATAAAAAATATAAATACGTGTCTTATTCACTTTGAAAATTAGGATGTGAAAGTCAAATTGGTTATATGGAAAATTAAAAGTTCTCTAAATCAACTCTTTCTAAAGCCACACCACCATCGTCCACATCATCTACAAAAAAAGACAGGAATATGTTTCAATAAAATCATTTTAAAGTAAAATAGCAATAATTTAAAATGTATAAGTTTAATAAGTTATTCTAACCAATTTAGTAGCTGAACTTGAGTCTTCAACTTCTATAGGAAGAGACCCTTCCTCATACAAAAGATTTTCCATTTCTTCAAGATCTTACTCTCCCAATTCATCCTCATCAATAATCCAAAATTTAGATTCATCGATACATACATAGTCAATAGGATCATAGCTTCTTTTCTAGTTGTAGAACCTAAAAAAGAAAAACATGTGACTATTCATAGCTATCCAAATAAAATTCATAATCAAACTAACAATATGAATATTTATGATTTTCAACCTCAAATTGTAATGAATGTATAAGATCATTGCAGCATTTGATGTTCGAATCTGTTCTCTTTGGTATGTATGTTCAAACACGGTCAATTCCTTTCACACCGGAAGATGATGAAGTTTAGTTCAATATTTTAATTGCAAACTTTTTGCAAGAATTTGAGCACTATATCCATATGGCCCTCACACCATTCATCTAGTTTTGTTACACATAAAATGACAAAAAATCATTGATAAGTTTAAAATATAACAATCTATATTTTAAGTACATTTATGACACCATTTCCAGTCGGGTTGACAACGTCGACCCACGAAATGTTCGTGGATGTCGGGTAACCCGGTACCACCTCCGGCCCCAAGGTCCATTTTAAGGCTCGAGATTTAATGAAAACGAACGAGTCTCATTTGTGGAGGCTCTACCCAAGATACAACCTGTCCTACCATTGTACAACAACGGGGCCAAGATTACTATGCAAGTAAAAATAGTCATTTGGGCCCATGCATCGAAAAATACTCACGAAATCGACGCTATATTACAATGGTTCAAAAGTTATTACATTACTCTGAATCAAGTCCTGACCACGTATATTGGGGTCTAGCATTCTATCATGTTTTACAAAATAAATGCAGCCCGCAATCCAGGCTTTCTTCTAAAGCGGTCTCTAGTGAGCACGAATCCTCGTCACGCTCCACTGTACCTGAAACCAATGATCCCTCAGCGGGGTGGCTTGATGCCGGGTAGTAATAATTTCCACACGCTGATTACTCCTTTCAAGTGCGCATGTAATAGCAACCAAACACACTCAAGCAAATACATGATCCTCCCCAGAATGTCACCACATGCAGGATCCATGTCTGAGTGCAGAGCTCCACACATGCCTGAGCGAAGATGTGAGAAAATACGAGTTTTCTGAAACAAAAGGTTTTTGTTCTCGAAAACTTACTCTTAGGGATTTGGTAAATATGTTGGACTACACTCAGTGGCTGGTGCTGGATAATTATTTAAAAACTTGATCCTTCGTCGATATCGAGATGAAGCTGTTGGACAACTCTCGAGAAATTCTTGGAAAATCTTCCTTGAAATTCCTTTCCACAACCATTTCATTTTTCTTTCAATTTCATGTCATGCACTCCACACCCTATCGTTCCTAGAGTGCCCAGTACATATGGAATGCATTATGCCATTTCAAACAATTCATACTAATATATTTTACATGCATATATTAACAAAAATTAATTCACATACATCATGTTATTTTGTCTGCAAGCGTAACATCAAAATTAGCTCACATAGGCTAATAACAATTCAAGCAATTCATTTTGAATCACTTGACAACACAAAAATTCACACATGACTCATGTGAGTGATGAACCCTAGGCTCGTACTTTATTCCGACCACCTACAAATAGGGATTTTCTCACTCAATCCCAATCGTTGGGACTGAAAAACACACGGCCATTCGGCCTCAGAACATCCCCATCCATTCACATGGCTCTTAGCCAAAGAATAAAGCAAGTAGGAAAATATCCCTACCTCTTAGAGTTGTCGAAACTCCACAAAATCGGTGTCCACGCGTAGCTCTTGCGGAAATTAATAGAACAACTGCTTCTTGCTCAGACGAAGCCAGGTGATCCAGAGCCGCGGGGAAATCTCTAGAGATAAGTCCTGCTCTCTCTCTAAGCGGTTCTCAGCCTCTTGCACGTTTTATTATTGATAGGAGAAGATGGTGGTCTTTTTGTCTTATTTTAAATCTTTTCACTTAATTCCCATTGTGTCCTTTAGTTTGTTTTTTAAAAGCATTTTGACACATGGCTTAATCTAAGTCATTTATCTCCATCATCTAACTAATCATGCAACATGTGTCACATGGGTACATGTAGTAGGTGACTTTTGTCACATCACATGTCTCTTACAAGTTGTTTTACGGCACCCGACACCAACACTTGGTGCCTCGAAAAACGTGAAATTAAGTGTTGAATTCAACGAGTCGACGCTAGTAGTAGATTCCTTGAGAGCGATTCCAATGGTGAAGTCTGTTTCATCATCCAGATCTAGAAAAATTCAATTTGATCGAAATTACCATTACCCTTTTGAAGAAAATTAAATTTTCTCGGGTTTTATATTCTCCCTCCTTAAAAGAATTTCGTCGAAATTTTGTCACAAATCAAGCAAACTCACATGCACATGCAAGCGTGCATACCGTGCATATAAACTAGTCATTTAAGTATTAAATGACTAAACCCGCCAATACCTTCATCCTAAACAAGAGGATAGGTGAGTGCATCGTGTCCTCACGCTTCCACGTTGACTCCTCCACTCCACGAAGGTGCGCCGTGCGCACCTCGCTGTACCTCACGGTCTTGCGTCGCAAAACCTGATCCTGGTTATCCATAATGTGCACTGGTCCCTCCTCGAAGGTCCCATCCGTGTCAACCTCAATCTCTCCCCGATCCCTTTACATGTGAAATTTGGATGCAGGTGTACCTCTGGAGCATGGAATGGAGATACCTCATGGACACACGACATCTTTGGGCGTAAAACAATCGATGCGTTACGATTGTCTACCCTCTCGGAGTATCTCAAAGGAGCTCCAATGAACCTGGTGTAGTAAGCTTCACGCTTGTCAAACTAACCACTCCTCTCTTGAAGCATCACCTTGAGAAGATGTGATCCATGACCTCGAACTCTGGGGAATTAGATGTAGTACATATTGTAGCTCTTGTCGGCTCTGTAGTGAGAGGCGTTATGCGTATCAAGCTCACCTTCCTCGGGGTGTCTCTGAAAATCAGATCGGGACAGGTGATGGAGCTCTCTCGGCTTAGTCCAACATATCGGTGATCTACACTTGGCCTCACTTTGCTTTGCCTCGTATGGTGCCATCACAGCTATGCTCGCACAGTAGCTGTTGGTGGCAGGCGAGATTCAGCAGGAGCAAGTGTTCAGCCCAGCTACCCTTATGATCCCGGGATCATGCTCGCGCGACATGTCCCTCCTAACACATATGGTCCTGCCGATGACCATCTGTTTATGGGTGGAAGGTTGTACTTATGGTCGGTAGTGTGCGTAGCCTTTGGAAACTCTTCAGTCTTGGCCAGTAAACCTCGGGGTCTCTATCGGAGCCAGCATGACTGCGGTACTCCCGTGCAGTGGACTATCTCTCGAGATGTGTGGCGGGAATCTCTCCCGATGTGGGAGGGGTCATCGCGGGCTGAAAATGTGGGCTTTGTGAGGCTTTGGTCCCTTATCACCGTGTGCATCCCATGTCCTTCACGGTGTGCCTTGGCAGAGTGGGTCCTGAAATCCATCGTGACGTGCTCCCCGCTGCTCGGCCACCTCCGATGGCTGGTAAGCGCTATTACCGGTGCTCGGCCTTAACCTGCGGCCGTGAAACATCGTCGAACAAAATCCTATGTGTCTCTTGATCCACTCAAAGTATCACTGGCGCGAAGATCCTAGAACATCTTCGTGCCACCTGGATGCACAGCAAATCGAGAGCAGTGAAACTCCCTGAGGATCTCCTCTCTCAAATCGGTAAACTGGGGAACCACTACCCGTCCTCTATCACAGGAGACTACCATCTCTGGCATTGGTGAGTCAGTACCTATCTATTACCTTTGCCTTGGGTCCCCGATGGAGCCTGCCTCATGCCTGGGGACTCGATCACTCTGCTTTCGATAGAGATGGTGTAGCTACTAAACTCCCAAAGCGTACCCTAAGCTGCTCGCGATCTTTGTGGCTAGCCATCCTCTGAGTCTCGAGCATAGCCATTAAGGAAGCTATATTATCCAATGCTCCACATTGACTTAGGCCCGAGTGCATTATGCTTTGCCTGCGAGGATGGTAATGCGAAAGTGAAGTCATATTATCTGGGAACTCCATCCATGCTGCATTGCCTCATATTGAGGTCACCTTTCGTGAAAATGCTCGCAGGACTTTATGGTCTAAGTACACCTCATTCATTAGCCATATAAATAAATGGCGCTAAATCTTGGCGGGCTTCAGGCGCGACTCAGTATCGTGTGTGGGAAGTAGTGCGCTCAGATTCTTTAGTGACGGGGAACCATAAGCTACCTCGATTTGCATCCGAAACACATCTGAGTCCGACCCTCGAGGCATCACAATGCTTTGTGCACCCACACATCCCTGTCAGGGACTATCAAAATAAGTGAAGTAAACTCCTCTTGACTCCTAGAATGCTCCTCACGTCGAGTCCATCAGAATCAAACTTGACCTCCTTAGGATCAAATCTCGTCATAGGTCTCTTGCGTAATCGGAAGAAATGCTTTCGATGAATCTCCTGTGAGTACCCTGGCCAATCCTAGAAACTCGTATCTCGGCCCGACTTCGGTCTCTCGACTCATCACGGCCTCGACCTGCAGGTGGCGACCTTGGTTAAAAGGGCGACACCATGTATTCCCCAATCTCACCTCAATAAGCTAGAGCTGCGCACTTGCCCGAACTTGGCGTATAGGCTGTTGGTCCTCTCGGCAAGTACCAAAGATCCTGGCCGATACTCTGTGCTCCCATTCGGATTTGGGAGTAGATCGAATGTCATCCACGAGGCTAAATGGCCCGATCTAGATAGGGTTGGAATCTTACATGCATGAGGTCATGAATCTTTGTTGGTGCATTCGTCGATCAAAGGGCATCCATAGTAAGTCAAAGTGCCCATAACGTGTCTGAGCCTTTGTCTTAGGGATATCTGTCTCCTAACCCTCAGCTGATGGTAACTAGTACGAGAGATGCATCTTGGAGTAGACTAACGCTCCTCTGTGTCAAACAAATCATTAATCTCGACAATGATGCGGAATTCTTGATCGTAACCTATTCCAAATATCAGTATTGATACGATCGAAGGTCTTGTCCTTCTTCTTAAGTAACCGAGCCAGGAGCACCATGGTGAAGTGCGCGATGCAATGAACCCCTTGTCCAATAGCTCCTGTAAATTTGGACTCTGGATTCACTTGACTCGTGGTCTTTATCTGTGCGGAGTCATAGAAATGGGCGAAGTACCAGGGTTTAACTCGATACCGAAGTCTACAACCCTCTACGGAGGCAATTCCGGTAGCTCATCCGGAAAAACATCCTCATACTCATAAACTACTCGAGGTAAAGATCTAAACAGTCGATCTCACCTCGTCCTCTGAGTAAGGCACTGGCAGCCACAGTATCCATGACACGGACTCGATACCTTTGTCACGAAATGAAATATCATGCTTGTCCCCTTTGAAATACAACCGCGAATAGATCTGCATGTGGCGGTAACCCTCCTGTCTCCTGATCGATATGACTCACCATGGCTCTCCAATGATCCATTCAGGATGACGTCGAGCTCTAAGCATGTCATGACCTCGAGGTCAGCTGTGTGAGTGAATCCACGAGATCTACTGGCTTCACTTAATACGACTATATCTGTCCACTTATCCCGCCCGCCCTAATGCTGGGAGAACTCACATATAAGGGCTCCTCAGGCCTCGACCTCTAAATGACTCTATCCTGATTGATGCGGCTGATGAGATGAATCTGGCCTTGCAGAATCAAATAACACTCTTGCCAGCCAAGGTGGAGATGCGCTAAAAGCGTCACCACTGTATATTTGGCTAATCTGTGGCTCAGTAGGTGGTGTGATGGCGTGAATAGCCCCTAAACCCTGACATGCAGTGAAGCCTCTCCTCTCTCCCTGACTATACAACACAGCTCTACGGCCTACTGTGTAACGAGGTTCTGGTAATCATGAAGTGAAAATGCTGGTTCCTCTGGCTGTACTAGGCTGTGGAGGGGAATATCATGTGTATCCTCTGTCCCAGTGGCTGGGATTACACTTTGTTCCTATACAGGATCCTTGTCTCTGGGAAATCCCTCCTCGCATATCCAGTGGCTGCGATGTGCTTTGTCATGACATTGGAAACCACAGTATGCTTGGCTTGGATTAGTGTGGCTCATAGAACCCCACGTGAACTAGAGCCTTACCCTTCTTTCCGAACTAGAAAGAGAATGACTCTCCTTCCTCTTCTTTGTACCGGCATCGAGTGCTGCAGGCATCTGGATCTCTCTCTATGGTGACGGTCGACCATGGGAGTCCGTATCTTGTAGGCGAAGTCCTGCAATCCCCTGCTGAATGGACAACAGGCCATGTCGAATCTCACGGCCACGGCCGGAGTGCATGTATGTCATTGACCAAAGCGAGCCAACTCAGTGAACCTTACACATTACTCAATCACGATCCATGGCCCCACCTTCAACTCACAAGACTCCACGAGGCCTTCGTATGTATATGAGTGTCAGAAATACTTGCCCGTGAAAGATCATGGAACTCTGCCCCAGTCATTGCCTGCAGATCTCTGGGAGTCTTCGTGATTCCACCACACTTGGGCCTCGCCCTACAAGCCCAGAATCTGACTAGTCGATCTAGTGCTATGGAGGCAATCTCAGCCCCTCGATACCTTCTCGACTCGTGAACCAATGAGTGCGCCACCATCGGATCTCCCCTGTGAATATTGGAGGTGATGTGCCCTGAACCTTTGGGAGGTTACTCGGACCTCCTAGTACACTTCTTTGCCTTTAGCTGTCACGATAGCAATAGCCACCCTTGATCTGACCCTCGGCAAGGAAACTACTTTGGTCGAATCTGCAGTGGTGTGACTGGTACCTCGTGGGCGACCTCGTCCTCTCCGCGACTAGCCATCACACATGTCAAATAGCGAGTTAAGTTTTAGCCTTGATATCTCTAAAAGGTGTAAACACGACCTCGAGACCTTATTTATCTTTAAAAAACATTTCATACACAGTATCCGTGCATTCATAGGTAATACGAGACAATAATTCCATATATTAAATCATATGCAACAACAAAATTTATTTTTATTTCATTTTATTTTATAAAATTCTTTTTTTTTTTTTGAAAACCTCGTGAATAGTGCTTATGAACAGTGTTCATGATCAGTTATTCAAACAGTGACTCAAAAAAGTGACTCAAAACAGTGTCCTGAGTCAAAACTGGGTTGGGTGCCACGGGATGCACGCAGGCCTGGGGCTGCGCCCTGCTTTGCGCCGGGCCCGCGCGCCGCGGTGGCGTGTCGTGGCGCGGTGGGTGGAAATATCGTGGCCGTGTCGCGGCGTGCCCTTCGATATCCGTCTTATTTGTATGCCGTGTCCTCGAAGCTATTGCGCCGCCCCGGTCGCAATCCTGAGCTTTGTATCGCCAACCACGAATCTGTGCAGCGTTTATTAGCCATGTGACTGCCGTGCATCTCATGGCCTTGTCTTGTGTCACGGGCGCCTGCTGCGCCACATCGCGACTTGTTTCCTTTGCCCGTATTATTGCGACCGCGAGGGTTGCCCCCGACCCGCGATACAGATTTTGTATCGCGACTCCTGTGGCCCAGCGGCGCGCGGCTACTGACTGCGCCCTTACGCGGTCGGCCAGTGTCGTTGCTCTTCTGGCGATGTCGCGGTGAATCTTCTTCTGCCCGGCCAGTAGTGTTGCGCCCGTGGCCTTGAGGCCATGGCCCATCACGATACGAAAAATTATATAGTGACTCGATCGCAAAATGGGTAGTAGCCCATTCCGAGTTTCACCCTTCTTCTTTTTCTTTTGTTTTTTTCTCTTTTTTTTTTTTTTTTTGTTTCAATTTCTTGCCGAACCACAAAAAAAATATTTTTCATGTCTTGATGAAACCAAAATAAATTCATTAAATTTTATTTTTTTTTATTTTTTTCTTGTTTCACACATTGTAAAACCTCAGAAAAAACATTTCTCCTCAACATTTTTTTTTCCTATGTGCTATTCACCAAGCACAAAATTCACACACCATACACAACAATTCATGTTCACACATCAATCATCAAAATGCATAATGGATGCATGATCTACCATTTTCCCATCAAGTCCTAGGTATATCGTATGCCTAACTCTGCACCCGCAGGCTCGAGGTGTCGTTTACACTTAGCTTAAATACCACACACCACATTATAGCCCATTTCAGGGTTAGTTGACAACCCCATGTTGTGAAATATTCGTGGATGTCGGAGTGGCCAGAGCCTGCTCAGTGAGTCCCTTTTCGAGACTCAAGATTTAGTAAGCTAGGGCGAGTCTCCTTTTATGCGGGGGCTCTACCCAAGATACAACTTGTCCCACCATTGTACAATGACCACACCGAGTCCACATGCGAGTAAAAATGGCCACTTGGGCCCATGCATCAATACTCATAAAAATACAACAACTATATTACAATAGTTCAAGAGTTATTACATTACTCTTAATCAAAACATATATCGAAATTTAGCATTATAATACATGTTTTACAAAATAATACCAAAGCCACAATCCGGCTTTCTTCTAAAAAGCGGCCTCTAGTGAGCGTCGTCCTCGAATGCACTCCTTGTACAGAAATAATGATCCCTTGACGAAATTGATACGATTAATGATAATCCTACATGGGTTACTCACCTGATACATGCCGACTACAGCATTAAACACATGAGAAAAGCGATAAAAGATCTGCGAATGTTATTATGATCCGTGTCTAGAGTCCTCATCGACTCCCTACTTTGTCTACTAATGAATGTGAGAAAAATCGATTTTCAAAACAAAGGTTTTTGTTCTCGAAAACTTACTCACAGGGGATTTCGGTAAAATATATTAAGAACTACCCTCGAAATAAAATTCTTTGGATAATTATTTAAAGCAGTCATGGGTCGACCCTCGAGATGGTATTGGACAACTCTCGAAATTCTTCGGAAAATCTTCATGAAATTCCTTTCACAATCATTTTCATTTCTTTCAATTTCATATGTTTACTCCACACCTATGAATTCTAGGTGCCCTAGTACATATGGAATACCTTATACCATTCCAAACAATTCATGCTAATATATTTTACATGCATATATTAACGAGAATTAATTCACATACATTATATTATTTAATCCATGGCAATAACATCAAAATTAAACTCCATGGGCTAATAACAATTAATGATTATTTTGAATCGACGAAACACGAAATTCACACCATGACTCACGTGAGCGGTAGAACCACTAGGCTCATGGCATTCACGACCCTACAAATAGGGATTTTTCTCACTCGATCAATCGTTGGAATTGAAAAACACACGGCCATTCGACTCAGGTATCCCCATCCATTCACATGGCTCTTAGACAAAGAATAAAGCAAGTAGGAAAGATCCCTACCTCTTGGGTTAGCCAGAACTCCATGAAAATCGGTGTCAGCGCGTAATACTTAGCGTAGAACAAGCTTTGCTTCTTGCTCTCAGACGAGCCAGACGATCGAGCAATAGAAAAATCTGAGAGAAGTCACACTTTCTCTCTAAAAACTGGTTCTCAGCCTCTTTGCGCGTTTTGACCTTGATGGAAGATGGTGGTCTTTTTGTCTTATTTTAAATCTTTTCACTTAATTCTCATTGTGTCCTTTAGTTTGCTTTTTAAAAGCATTTTGACACATGGCTTAATCTAAGCCATTTATCTCCATCATCTCACTAATCATGCAACATGTGTCACATGGGTACATGTAGTAGGTGACTTTTGTCACATCACATGTCTCTTACAAGTTGTAACCACCGGCTTTGACACCGGTGCCTCGAAGCGTGAAGTCATTTGTATCGGTCGACGAAATTCGACGTGGTAGCTAGATTTCGCGAGACGATTCTATAGGTGAAATCCGTTTCGTCATCCGAGATCTAGAAAAATTCCGGATTTTGACCGAAATTACCATTTTACCCTTTTTAAGAAAATTAGAATTTTCTCGGGTTTTACAACATTGGTATATATTAAAGTAAAACTACTTAAAAATAACTTAATAGATCAAGTATGATTTACCAGGTTGTAGTATTTCACGTGAAGAATATCTGACTCTCTTCAAGGAAAACTTTCCAATCGATCACGGTACAACTTTAACTCATTCATAACTTTGTTTTTGCCTTTGATGACTTTTTAATCAATACTATCCATGACACCTCCAATGACTTCAAGCTTGACATGAAATTTCCTTGATCATATTAGGCTTGAGGATTGACAATCAAGTTGTTGAATGAATGCTTTGCGAAGTTGTTCATCCAGCGTTACTTTATGATATTTGTATAAGACATATAGTCTCTTATTTATGGTCATGACTTCTTGATGCACTGTGAGTTATTCTATAGCATGTGCATTGCTTTTTTGTGGCAGAGAATCTCATGCAGTCGCGATCGCGTGGCGCGAAGTGAGCGCGTTCAACTCTTGTACCGCCGGTATGAATCAATCGAAACCGCGGCTCTCAACGTTATCTTTGCGACGTCATCATTCCGGTAACCGCCGTTAATATCTGGCGGAGGGTTCGTTGCGGTGCGCGTTTGAAATAACATCGTCGTTTCTTCCGTCGTTGATCGGTTGCGCGTTGTTTCTTATTGCCGGTAAATAATCGCCGATGGCGCGATGGGTTAACCGGTTTTCGAATCGCGTAACAAGATGTTTTGATTTGACCTCTTACCGCGGAGATTCTCTTGTTCAACGTGGAAGGCGGTGCGATCGTTCGCGCTCGGCAAGATTGTTTCGTTCTGTGATTACTTTGCATGGCGACTTACAATGCTTTATAGAGCTCTTCATTTTGATTTCGTTCTTCTAAAACAGTATATCCGTATTTTATTGAAGTTGATCTTCTAATGATTGGATTTTGATGTTGAATCTTGACGTTGGGATCAGTTGATTTCCATTTCATATCATCAGTTGTAAAAGAAGAAATAATATCATTAATGCATCGTTGTTTAATAACATAAAAGTGTTTATTAATTAAATCAAACTTTAGATAATTATCTCTATCTATGTTATGAAATAATGCATTCTTCAGACGGGAAATATCCTCAGTTTATCAGTTGATTTTGGCTTTATATCTTAAGTAACTAAGTAAATATTGAGTGGGACCTTTCAGTTGGGGGCAGTGCCGGGATTAATATAAAGCTACTTCATAATATTTTTTATGAATTCCCAGTCACGGATAGTATTTCTTCAAAGAAATTGAACCGGTGTAAACCTTATTAGCCTCATTTAATTTTATTTGAAGTTCTAGATCAATCGGAAGATTAAGAATCGTTTGGAAGTACTCGGAAGGTTTTTCGTGTTGTATTTAAGTCATGTTATTGATCCAGTCTTGACAACAAATGATGCGAAGTCGTGGATCTGGATGACGACACCATAGTGATCCTTTCTTCTTGGATAGTTGCTCAAATCGACGGGATCTGTTTGTGGAGTCTTACAAATCGACTTGGCGTCGTTACGAAGACACGGCGATGTGTATGCTGGCGACCTCTTGGATGTGATGAAATCGTGCCGAATTTGTTCATCGATCATCAGACGTTGATATCCGACCGCGTCGATTAAATATAATATCTTATGCCAAAACATATCAAGTCGGCGTTGTTGTAAAAATGATCAAATGCCGTCATTAACTGATCGTTTGGTGATGATGTATTGCGCGTTCGCCGTGAGATCGGCGGTGTTGTTGTGAAATCGATCTCTGAATGTTATCACACTGGCGTGCGTCGATGATGTGTGACGACATCCTCTGGGGTGTCATCGCGCCGATGAATACTGCGTGTCGCGTGGAATGGATGACCGACGTAACCGTATCGTGGAACATCTTCGCGCGACTCATCTTCAGAGACGTGGATGCGATGGACTCTCTCTCTTCGTAGTACGTGCTGCGGGGTGATGACTTTCGTCGTGCGATGTTTCAACAAATGGTGTACGTCAAACGAAACTTGTTGCCGTCGAAACGATGAATGGTAACTGACCGCTTCGCGAAGCGTTGGATGATCTAAGAGTAAATACCGTCGAAGGCGTCAGATGATCTCGGCGACTGTTTCAGATGATGGACGATCATATCCGACGATTCGTTCTTTGGATAGTATCCGCGGATGAACCGCTGTCGTTCGCCGGATGTTGATTATAATAGAAATATTGAGCTCTGTGGACGGTGTCATCGATAATAGATCCTGCCGTTCGCCGCCGAAGAACCGATGACGATAACAATATGTTTCCGCCGTTTCTTTCGTGTCGTGTATGAAGAGTGGTGCCGATGACGTTGCGTTCGTTCGTCTGCCATATCAATGGGTAAGCGTATGCCGCAGCCGTTGTATTCGATATGTATGATTGGACGTTTTGTATCAACGAACCATAGTTCCGTTCCGATCCGACGATTCGTTTTCGGCGTGCGCGACGTATTGACGCCTTCAGTCGTGGCGGTCGGATGACCGACCGTACGTCATTCCGGTGTTGGCGTTTCTGTGAATCTTCGCTGTTGATATCTGTTGTGATCGTACCTGATCGATGTTTCAGCCTCGGGGATAATATATCAACGGCCGCGCTAATTACCGACAACAACGCGTTTCCGAGGTATGGGCGCTCGTAATCGTCGGCGGAAGCGTTTTGTTGCGCCCCGTTGCTGATCGGTATAAACGTGTTTGTTTCGTTCGTTCATAGCCGGCGTCACGGTTGGACTCGAGGTTTCGCATTACCGTTTTGATTGATTAACCAGAGTTCTTAAAGTTACAATAAATCATCAGTGATGATTCCATTTTCTATGTGATGGGACTCTCTGTTCGTTTTGGCCGAATTATGATCAGAGGTGATGAAAGCTATCCATGCGGATGGGTTCTGAATCAGAAAGAATCTTTGCAGTCTAGGCGTTAACAAATCTGGATTGGCGAAGAGTTGATCCGTTGGGGCTGTGTGAAGACGTGACCCTCTATAGCAGTGATTCCGCGTTCGTTGTGACTTTTATGATTCTTTTATCGGATTGTTGACTCATCTGGGCAAACCTTGCTGGCGGCGATGACACGATTAGATGCAGGCTGACCATGACGTGACTTTGAGGCCACATCTGCGAAGCCCGATCAGCTTGAAACCAATATAAGCGGGCGTCGGCGAAGGCGGAAATGTTTGTTTTATTTGTTCGAGTATGCCATCCACGACGACCTAGGTCAACCATGAAGATGAAGCGTGGGTGAGATGGCGTGGGTGAGGTTCTTACTGCCTCTTGAACAAACGGGAGCTTGAAGGACTGGGATGACTGACCTCACGGAAAACCAGTTGGATATCCTGACCTCTGGTTTGGTTGTCTTGCATTGTTCTAACGTTTCAGACTTTGGATCATAGCGGTGAAACGTACGTTATGATCGTGGAAGGTGGAAGCATCTCTCTTCTGCTTCTGTTTATATATGTTTTCTCGTTTTTATTTTGGCTGATATACGCTTCCACGAAGAAACTTGATTCTTTTTAATAACTTTTGTCAACCAACCGTTGATGAGACTCTTAAATGGTGTCGTTCATCTCTTGAAGATAAGTTATATAGAACAATTCGTTTGGTTCAGTTCTGTTCAGTTATTTCAAATGAACCAACGGTGGCTTTCACTCTTAACTCCAGTTCGTAAATCTGTTGAGATCATTGTTATATAGAAGATGAAGATCATTGGCTGTTTTGATTCGTGAAATGTTTTTGGATGGCTAAGTTGTGGATGAATCCGCGATGATGTCCGCTTTCTTTGTAATTATCCGAGGAAAATTTAGAACTTCGTTGTTTTTGTTGTTTTGTTTTTGTTTTCAAAAAGTCGTTTTCAAGTTTTATCTTTAACCTTTACAGTTGATATCAGTTGATCAGATTCAAAATCAAATGTATATTTTATTATTGTTCCGTTGTAAAGAATTTCAAGTATATTTATGAGACTTTGGACTTATAGAGCTGTTGATAATATGATCAAAAGTACTTTATATTGGTTAAATAACATTATAAGTCAGTTATTGAATGTTTAACAATTATCCGATGAGATCCGCGATGTGTAGTTGTTGATTTGTTTCAGACAATATAAAGAATGGTCAGGTGTACACAAAAATGCTGTAAACAATCAGAAAGGGATTTTATGTTTTAGTAGTCTAGCAAGATGATGGTTGTAGATATAAAACTATTAACAAATACGGCCCAATGATTTTCCATTTCCATAAGAAAATTTGTGTTGGACCTGTACATAAATTGGAAACATGTGGCAATTTTAAAAGAAATTCCTGATGGATCATTCACTAAAAGAGCAGAATCTAGAAATAACTAATGAAATCACTTTTTTTCAATTTTTGTTCTGAAAAACAAGAAGAACAAGGAAAACACAAAGAAATTTGGTTCAGAGTTTTTATTTTTGTTCTTAAAAGTAAAGAGAACTCATAAACACAAATTAAAAAAACAAAATTACACTTTTTTTGGCACATAAATGGGAAGAGCAGAGTAATTGAATGCTCACTTTTCAACTCTACAATTCACGAGATAATCTTGATTGTGGTTTTGTATTCTCCCAAACTTATTCTCTTTTTCTCGATTACTCTGCAGGTGAAAGGAACTAACTTGATTGAACATAGTAGACATTACAAGGAATAATGATCATCACATGACTGAACAAAGCCACAAACAATCAAAGTCCTCTTGCATTTCCATTTCCCAATATTTGAGGAAAGCGAGATTTGCCAGCTTGTAACACTTTCACGCAAACCAAAATGATTGAGCAAAGAAATCAAGCTTGCCATACCATAAATTCAGTTCGGTATCATTTTTGGAAAAAAAAAAATCATTCTCCCATAGCCAGCTGATATGAAAATGTTGAACACCGCAAAAAGAGCCAGAAATATCATAAATATCATTTACCTATTGCATACTAAAGAATTGCACAAGTAAATTTGGTAACATGAAATAGATGATCCCAGTCGAGAAGAGTCATAAGACAAAACCAAATTTTAATAATTCACAGGAACTAAACCAGATATATGTACCAAAATTTGCAAATATTGTTGGGAAAAAGCAACACATCCATGGGGGATTTGAGATTTCTGAAAATCAAGGGGGATTGTTAGGGGTTTAGGGTTAGACTTTAGAGTTGTATCTAGACCCATCAGAAATGTTGTTGCTACTACAATCGAAGTTGGAGGAGGATCTAATGTCGGAGTTAGAGGTGGATTCTTTGAGTTGAAGTGGGTCTGTCTCCCAGTTGGAGGAGGCGAAGATACATTGCAGATTGTCAGTCGCCGATGGAAGTCGAAGCCTTGACCTTGAGAGTTGAGAGAGAGAAGCAAAGAGTAGAGTGGAAAGAGAAAGAATGGAGAACCATAGAGGCCGAGAGTCGAGACACTAGAGAATCGGAGATTGAATGAGATGACGACCAACGTGAAGTAATCGAGTGTGTATCCTATTCTAAGCAGCGTCATTTTGGGATAAAATCCCTCAACGACGTCATTTTGCTTTTAAAAAAATTTAAAAAAATTTGTTGAGCGCTTGATTCCGTAAGAACCGCCAGTTCAAGCGGTTCCATCGTCTAACGGTTAGTTCGAATGAGTTGAGTCGGTTCAAACATAAAAGCGGTTTTTATGGTGGCAAGAGCCCCAGTTTAACCGGTCGTGGTCGACCAATCAAATGGCGATCGTCAGATTTTAAACCATTGATATTTATTTAAAGTTATTAAAAGTCTGTCAAAATCTACAAAAGTTTTTCAAAGTTTATAAAAGTCTTTTAAATAAAAGTTTATAAAAGCCATCCATATATTTGAAAAGTTTACAAAAGTCTTTAAAAATCCATCAAAGTCTACAAAAGTCATCCACCTTAAAAAAAAGTCTATAAATGTCTCTAGAAGTCTTATCCAATAGGACCAATACACTCCCTTAGTTCTTAAGTATTTTTTATTCATAAATTTCTAATATTAATAAGTTTATTATTTTACTTAAATAACCCATAACCTATAAAGGTGTTCACATGCAATTATCTCGATAAGTTCAAAATTGACTCCCTTTTAAGCTTTATATTTTAATACAATGCACCTTTAAAAGTCTTGAAATTAATAGATTCGAGACAAGCATATATGAAAGCGTGACTTTCAAAATCCTCTTTTCTAGTTTCATATCAGAGATTCAGAGTAATTAATTTTTAGAAAAAAAATTGACACATATAGACTTCTTTTTAAAATATTCATCAAACTAGTCTTTTTGCTGGTTTTAAAAACTAACTTTAAAACCGCATTCACCAATTGCAGTTTTGAAATTTTACTCAAAAACGTAGTTGTGCATCACGGTTTAAAATTCTTGAGTTAGGGAATAATAGTTTTAAAAGGTTAATTTTCAAAACCGCATTTGGAAAATACGGTTTTAAAAAGTAAAAATACTAGTTTTAGAAATATTTTGAAAAGACTACATCTATATTTTTTTAGAAAAAATGATTTATTTTTACTTTAAACTCTCCCTTTTCTCCTTCATTCTTTCTTGAAGATGATGCCAAAAATCCATAAATGAAGGTAATGTTGAATCCCCATTGAAGACACAGAATCCCCGAATCATGTGACGAGTAAATATAACTGCAAGCTAACTAAGATGGGGTTGAATTGGTTTATCTAAAACTTTTTCTGGAAATGAAAGAATTTCACATTGTAGTTTCACGGAAATGAATGATACCTGCCACCGCCTACTGTGTAAGAAACAAGGCGAGGGGATTAGTTTTCAAGAGAAATGGCGGTTGAAAGCCTTAATGTAATTAAGCTCTTCCCGTAATGATCCTGACCATCAATTTATAGGGGAAGTCTCAGGTAGCTTTTTGTTTAAGAGCCAAGTCAATCAATTGCATTAATGAATTAGTCGTTGGTGTATTTAATGCACTGCAAATGACCGTTACCTCAACCGTTTGACCCTAGCAAGTCCAACTTTTTGCTCAATGATCTATCATCGTTTGCTTTCTATTTGGTCAATTGTTTGCTCAGCAAATCAATCTTCTCAAACTTGATTGACAAAAATTGAAAAACACCCTTTTTTGGACCTAAACGCTCAACATTGCACTCTCGATTGGATGCAACCGATCAACTACTTAGACTGAATCGATTGACCACTTGCAATCGAAAGACCAACCAATTATCTTGAACATGTCATACTGCTTTCTTGTCAAAAAATGCTCGTTTTTGTCCTTCAACTAAATTCCTCCAAATTGATTCCAAACCTTAGATGCCTTTTTTAAACTCCAAATAACTAAAGTTTGATGATTAAAGCGCATATTTTAAAATATTTAATCAATTTAAGAATCAAACCAAGTTAGAAGCTTACCTTGATGTATCTGAAGAATGTCCAGAAAACCCTAAAAATAGTCATAAGTTCTTTTCAGATTCCAAATCAATTTTAAACCTTAGATAACAACTCTTTTAAACACATTTTAAACTTTAAACACCTAAGATTTGATGCTCGAACTCAATTTTCAAATAATAAACAATTCAAACACAAAAGCGAGTTATGAAGAGAATATGCATGTAAGAGATTATATACCCTAAAATACACCAATGCATTCATCAAACGTAGACATTCTAAACTTGAAAGATCTTCATGTAAGTTCTTAAGTTTCGAATCTTGGTTACTTGTCATCTTGGACTTGAATTCTTATTCTTTGACTGAGTGAACTGTCTTCTAAGAACTCGATCAAGTACACCATTATCATCCTAAGTTTGAAATATCTTTATTTGATGTTTGATCGATTTCAACTCTCCACTCATCTCAATGTTAATCATTAGTAACCCAGTAACCTTAGTTGTTATTATCAAAACCTCGTCGGAGAATTGCCCTTGGACCCGACCTGAGAACATATTAGAGTGTAGTAGCTGACTCCTTTACTAGAATAATGAGCCAACTTCAAAGGAATTAAACTTTAAAGTCAAGTATTTTCCTATAAGTCATAATGACCTCTACTCACGCTCTTTTTGCATGGTGGCATACTTTTAGGATACTTAGGATATGTAATTTATAAGCGTTCATAAAGACATTTTGGTGAAAATATAAGGTTGCATTAGATTTTATAATATATTTGGATTGGTAGATTCGGCTAATTAGTTAAATGGAGCTCATTATAAAGAGAAATATTTGGATAAAATACATCGAATATTGCAAGATTTGTAAATCTAACATATCCCATGTTTTTTCTTAAAAAATAATCTTGTTTGGACAAAAATGTCTCTTTCTATTTCATGTATTTATATTATGTTTTAAAAGAAGAGGTTACTTTTGCAAGAAAACAAGGAATGTATTTTTGTCAAAAACCATACCAAAAATTGATAAGGGGGGTCAAATTTCCGAAATTGGGTTTTCAAAAGGTTTTTTAATCAAATTACACTTATAAATAATTTATCAATTAATTAATTAGGACCAAAGTGAGCTAGATGGTGGTGTTTGTTTTTTTACTTTTGGTTTCTAACTTTTTCATGACTTATTGATAAAAAATTTCATAACTTTTTTATGACTTATTACTGAAATTTTTTATAAAAAAAATTGAATAGAAAAAGCCAAATATTTGGCTTTTTTATTTAGAAAAAGTCATCTTTCAAAATAGGAAACACCACCCTTGCCCAACAAGAGGAGAGCTAGCAGCACTCATTACCCAATGTTAAAAAACAAACAACTTAATATTTAATATTATTAAGTACTATTTAGCATTAAGTCGAAAAAAAATTTTATTTAGCATTAAGTAAAAAAAAACAAACGTGACCTAAGTCACTCAAGCCTAATTTAGGTTCAAGTCACTTATACCCACATCAAGCCCTATGGAAATTAACCTTTTTTAAGGGTTTAAGAACAAGATTTTTTCACTTTCACCATTGTCTTTCAAATAGAGGAATTGTAGCTATCCTCTAAAAGAGAGAAAATCACCTTTTCTCATGTTAAGACCCTATAATGACTATCATGATTTGAAGTGGATGGAAATCAATTTAGGAATAACAGTTGTAAGTTTAATCCTTTCTTCACTAGATCTAATATTTGTTTTATTTTTCAAAGTGTAACATTTATACTACATTTGATTTAAAGAACCCTTAGAACAAAGCCTAACTGGAAATAATTCACTGCCTATTAGATTATGAATATTAGTTCAAAACTTTCATGTGATGAATAGTAGACCATGGACATAAGTAATTAATATTATCGCCAGTTCAATTTCACTATAATTGTACAACTAAGAGCCCCGGTTGCCAGTGCTTCTTAAAATCATTTTTAAGCTTAAAAACACTTTTAAGTGCATTTTTGGAGAAAAAAAATGCATTTGATAAAATTTTGAAAAACACTTTTGAAACCTCAAAAAAAACACTTAGAGTGTTTTTTAAGAAGCACTTGGGAGGTGTTTATTTAAGAAGAATGATAATTCCATTTTAAATTTTGATCCTAAGATGACTAATTATTTTTCTCTTAGCCTTAATAGTTTCCTTCCCTCTTATGCTCGATGCACATGTTGTAGGTATATTTTAATTAAAGATTGATTTATAATGCCGCATGAGATTGTGCTATATCCATACAAGAGTTCCATTAAAGTATATAATTAATTGGCTATTAGTTTTGGCATTCAGGATCTAATTAATTAGAGAGCATCTTATAAACTAATTAATTAATTTGTACTCAGTGAGTTGTATTAAGTGACTAAGTTCATGTCTTAGGTGGCGTTTGTTTTTTTGGATTTTTGCTGAAAGCAATTTGCTTTTAGTATTCAAACTGTTTATTTTTAACTTTTTCATGACTTTTTCTTAATGTTTTTTTATATTAAAAAATACTAATATGTGTTGTAAATCAAAAGAATTAGAGATATTAAGGAAGAGACAAGAAATTCAGAGAGTCGTGATTTCTATTTCATCTTTGATTAGGCTTTGTATTTATAGGCTTATGGTAGAAGGCAGAAAGCCTTTACATAAATGATACATTAATAGTAGGAAGGCCAAAGCCTTTATATAAATGAATGACATTGCTTAATCAGTGTGTCATTATAGTGGAATTTCAAAATCCAATATTTATACAATATTTATAACACTCCCTTGAATGACCATCAAGATTATTAAATCTTGCCTCATTTAAAACCTTGCAGTAAAACCCAGTAGGATAAGAGAAGCACAGGCGAAGGAAAAAGGAAATCTGAGTATACTAATATCTTTAACAATGCTCCTCCTGATAGTGACATGATACTTCGTGCAGAGATCTTTGATTTAGCGCATACCAAAGCGCGCACAAGTTTCTTGACGTTGCGATGGCGGTGCTTTTGTAAATAAATACGCTAGATTATCATTGGACCTTATCACATTGCACATTGATCTTCGCACTTTACTTTGGAAGTTCATGAGTATAAATTTTGGTGAAATATCTTGGATTCGATCTTTAATATATCATCCTTTGACTTGAGCAATACATGCGACATTATCTTCGCATATAATACATTTAGTTTCATTCTTAATAGAAGATAATCCCACATGTGATTCTACGATGTGTTGTATCACGGATCTGGAAGCCCGAACACATTCTCGCTAGCTTCATGCATAGTAGTATTTGAATGATTGGAGAGGTGGCACGTAGTTTGTTTTATTGAAGTCTCGGGATGGCGGTATTTCCATAAGTAAGTATATATCACATGCGGCGTGATCGAGCTTTGTGAGGAGTTCGAAAGAGATAGCACCGCATCTGCGTAACGAACAATTGTGGTTCCAATGTCTTAGAATAAAATAATCCCATGTCACGCGTTCCGGAGATATCTTAATACATGTTTAATTCCATTCAGTGCCTTTTAGTTGGGTACAGGCGTATCTTGCTAGTAAAGTGCTTGAAAAAGCAATGTAAATTAGAGTATAATTTGCAAGATACATTGGTACTGATTACTAAAGATGGTATAAGGACCAGTAATTCTTCATTTTCTTCTTTGGCAAGACGGATCTTTAGTCACTTCAAGTGACCTAACAACCATGGGAACTAAAGGATGTGGTTATCCATATAAAAGCACTTGAGACTTTTACGTATATGTTGATTGATGGATTAATACACCATTTGAACAATACTCGTCTCTTGGTGAGAACCGATATTTTGTTTTCCCAGATCTTTCATTTCAAATTCCTTCTTTAAGTAGTCAAGCATTTTGATGAGCTCTTAGGAGTCCCGATTAAATTCAAATCATCCATATAAAATAGTGCAAATTCAGTTGCTACTTTCTTGATAAAACGCATGGACAAATTGGATTATTCCATCCTTCTTTGAGTAAATATTGGCTTAAAACGATTATACCACATTAATGGGGCTGTTTCAATCCATATAAAGATCATTTGTAACTTGATTGAATATATGCTTTGTAGTTTTGAATTCATTACTTGAGCGATTTGAATCCTTGGGGATTTTCATATATACATTAGTATCTAGAGATCCATATAAATGGTGCAGTGGCTACATCCATCGTAGCATATCAAGTCATATTTGCTAAATATATTAAATAGCGAAATGTAGATTGCATCCATTCACGGAGAATATATCTCCTCATAATCAATTCAGTCTTTGTAGAAACCTTGGGCCACAAAGGCGTGCTTTATATCGCCTTATTTTATTTGCTCATTTAAGCTTCGAACAAGACCCATCTATATCCAATAGGCTTTATGTCTTTGGAGTGTTTGAGCTATTGGTCGAATACCTCTCGTTTAACTTCGGGGGACTTTAACTCTGTTGGTGCTTCTTTCCATTTAACCAATCATTTCGTCGACATTCATCTATATTTTGTGGCTCTTGATCTTTCATCATTGTATGATGTACGTAGCCCTTGGAAAAAAAGCATCATCTATAAGGGTAGTATTTCGATTCAGTTTTGCCCTTATGTATATAGTGATAGGATTTCTTCATTGTTATGTCTGGGGTACAAACTCATGAGATAAGCGATCAATTGATGCCTCTCATAGAGCTATTAGTTCATTATTTATATTTGTCAATCCCTTTTTTCATTTGTATGCTCTTGAGGCGATCCTCTTAGTATTAAATTTAACATTTTCTTTTTCTAGGAATTGTGTCTTTTAGGCAAAGGGTAGCCCACGTTTAATTAACGGCTTAGGCTCATTAGCCATGCTATATTCAATTTTTCCATTGGAATTTCAATTAAATCCTTTGGATATTTACGATGCAGTATATGTGATTTTGTAACTTTTATTTGAATCGATAAATGCATCGATAATCGATTTACGAGATCTTGTAAATGAATTATCTTTTGAACCTCTAGTTCGAAGTTGCTTTAATGGGAGGAGTCAAAATGAGATAAAGATGATTCATTCCATGTAATTTTTCGCAACCTTACCGGAATTGGCACCTCCCCACAATGGCGGGAAAACATTTTCATTAAAATGACAATCCTAATCGGCGATAAAACCTCACAGCGGGAAACCGACATAGGTGATAATAGATGAGGATTGAAAACCAACATAAAATACCAGGCGGCGTTGAGGACCCTAGTTTAGGTCGATGTGGGAGCAATAGGAACATAGAAAAGCGGCACAACCAAAAACACGTAAGATGTAGGAAATATTAGGTTGGTAACCTAAAACAAGTTGGAATGGTGATAAATCCTGATTTGCTGTAGGTCGTAAGCCAGTGCCGCCCATGAATAATAGCATGCCCCCGTACCGATAAAAGGCAATTTGGTTTCAAAAGTAAAGGTCACAGCAATTAGCGCGGGCGTTTAATAAAGTTGATCGACCCACGATACGAGTATGAACGCGAAGCGGTGGGTATTGAACATCTATTCAATTGACGCCGTAATTAGGAAGGCAGGATGAGAATTCACCGGCATTATCAGGCGAATTGTCGCGATAGGGTGATCGGGAAGTGGGCTGGTGAGATTATTTGAGCTAGTAATCTAGCCAAGCCGCGCTGACATTCTACAGTAGAAAGAAGGCATACATGAGACCATCAGTGGGCGCGTCAATTAAGACCATAAAATAAGCGAAGGTCCGCGGGTGGGTGAATAGGCCGAATATCCCCGCTTGAATCGATTACAGAAAAGAAGTCGGACACAACTTTAGTAAAGATGGTCCTTAATCAATTTGCGCCGAAACAAGCGGCACAATTAAAATCATGAGATGTTAAAATTTATGCAGCGGTAATGGATACCCATTAAATTTGTAAAACTATCGCCGCATCATGAAATCCGGATATCGGCCGTTCATGCCATAATATAAATGCTTTAGAGTCATTGAACCACGGTTTATTATAGCATGGGGATTCAATGAGCCTTATAGTTGTTTGATATAACCATGATAAAGAAGCCATTTGTTCCAAGATTTGTTTTGCCCGAAAATAATAGAAGTAATGATAAATACTCATTTCATCGATGCATAGTTTTGATGTGATATCCGTTTACCGCGAATATCCTTGAAACTAAGTAAATTCTACCGAATTTATTAGAATAAAGGGCATTATTAATTTGGAACTTGGTACCCATTAAGCGAAGACGATTGTAATCTTAGGGCCTTTAATTAGGTCAGCGGGTAACAGAATGGATTGGACATTAGATAAATTAATGTTAAGTTTGAAAAATATTTATTGTCCAGTAGGATTGTGTAGGTTGTGCTTTGATCCAGCAAGACATTCATCTCAGTAGATGATATATAATTGAAATCAAGTTGGAAGAGAAATCCATATATCTTCAAAGAAAAACAAAATGTAGATATAAAATCAAAGTTTGCATTAGATAAATAACATAAGAAAAGTAATATAATAGTCTTATAGGTCAATCACTTATAAACATTGCCACCACCCGATCAGATAATTACAGATTTCCTTGGATCCTCGAAGAAATCGGAAATATCAAATTAGTTAAAAGGCACTGCACCCTCATCATCAAAGAATTTTTGCATTACTCGGTTGCCATCTTCTTTAGGAGAGACTTGATGAGGAGTCATTAAAATTCATTATGTATTACCATCAATAAAATTTGTCTCAATTTGCTTGTTCTTTCCTTGAATGGAAATTTGATAAAGATCGACCAAATCATTTGGCGAAGTCACGAGCCAGTGCGGGACCCGATGACCTTTCATTCCACATCTATAGCATTGGGTTTCATATGCTTGCTTGTTATGTGTACGGTGTCTTTCCATTTAATGTCTCTGAATGAGCCCGACCACGGTTATTGGGTTGTTTTCTTATTTTGAGATCATTTAAAATCTCCTCGATTCAGAGTTATATCGACCATGACGACCCGCGACTCGCAGCCCGCGACCAGCACTTCGGCTGCTTGGCCAGCAATGTCCGCCCTCGTCCATGTTTATGAATAGAAATTGATGCTAGCATTGAAGCCCGAGGCAGTAATCTACCAGGCCCGATAGAGGCGAGATTGATGATTTTTAATAACTCAGTCGTTATTTTGCTCATTTCTGAGGAGGCGTACCAGTGCTTTCACGAATATCACGGTAAAGCGGCTATATATTGCTGCTGCGGGGCATATTAGAGCGTGAAGGTAGTATCAGTTTCTGGCATGTCATCATCAATGATCTTTTCTCCACATAATTGCAGCTGACTAATTTTGAAAATAAGCGAGTTGTGATCAGTGACTTAAAAATCTTGTAATCTTCGTGACCCGATCATAACGGGCTTTTTTGGAGTATCAAGTCTTTTGATAGTCATGGATTTCTTTCGGTATTCCGGAGGATCGATGGATCTTTACTTAGTAAGATATTCACTTTTCAAACTTGCATCCAATATGATGGCGAGAATGAAAATTAAGGCCTTGGCGCGATCTGGCGAGATGACATTTCCTTCTTTGATAGTATTTCCCGAATTCACCAGCATCAAGTAGTTTGACATCCGGAATCTAAGATAAATAATTTTTGCACAGAAATCAGGCGACAAATTCAAGCAACATCTTGGACATTTCTCTTGAAATAATTAATATATTAATAAAGTAAAAAGAATATAGAAATTACAAGTTAAAATTTATTAATAAAGTAATTGAGCTCAAGTGGTAGCATTTTGAGATCAAATTTTTAGATCAATTGAATCTCCTAAAATTTGATTATTATTTATTCGAATAAACGAGAGATTGTATATAACTATCCTTAAAAGTTATAAAAATAATAATAATATTATTATTATGTACATAATATATATATATATTCAAATAAATATCAAATATTATTATTATTATTATTATTATTATTGTTAAAGCTTGACGAGTGGCGGACTTTTCTTTGTCTTGGGCTTAGGAAGCAGATATATATACTAAAATTTTTTTTTTTTTTTTTTTATCTTGAGCTTAGGCCCAGGTATTTGTTTGCGATAGTCTTCTTCTTCTCCAAGTTTTAGCTTCAGGCTGACTTAGTTTTTTTTTTTTTTTTTGTCTTCAGAAGCGAGGCTTGAATATTAGTTCAGTCTGAAGGGAATAATATTGGACCAAACTTATTGAAGATATTTTAGTTTATCTATGGACTATAAACTATATTAATCTTTGAGTGGTTTTTCATTCTCGCGATGGTTTCATCATAGCTTCGGGCTATGGAAGATTGATCAAAATAAATGATAAATAAATAAAATAATTGGAAAATATATACCTTTTACGGTTTTTACGCGCTTTTAATACAGGCTTTTTCGTGCGATAACGTGTTGTAAATCAAAAAAGAATTAGAGAGAGATAAGGAAGAAGGGCAAAGAAGAGTGAAGTGCGATGATTCTATTTAAATGCTGATTAGAGCTATTTATAGGCTTATAGTGAAGGCCAAAGCCTTTATAAATGATACATTAATAGTAGGAAAGTAAAAGCGCTATATAAATGAATAGCATTTAACCAATGGTGTGTCGTTATGGTCATTCAAAAATCAATATTTATACAATATTTATAACAATATGGAGTTGTTTTTGGTTTTACAAACAAAATAGCATTCGGCAGTGACATTTTCTTTTTAACTTTTTAATGACTTATTACTGAATTTTAAACTTTTTGCTGAATAGGAAAAGCTAAAATATTTGGCTTTTTTACTTTTTCTTAATTTTTTTTTAATATTTTTTTCTATTAAGAAAAAACTAAATATGGAAATATGAAAAAATCATATACTTTATAATCCAATTGAAACTCTCATGATCCCTTTCATGCTAATTAAATAAAATCCTATGTATTTTTAATTTTTTATTTAAAAATTTATTATCTCGAGAATTTAGATAAATTTTAAAAAGTTGATTTGTTTAGAACCTTTGAGCAACTAAATACTTAATTCTATTTAGCATTGTTCAAAACAAAAGTTTTATTTAATATTAAGTAAAACAAACAAACGCCACCTAAATATTTACATATGAGAAAATCATATGTTTTATGATCCAATTAAAACTCTAATTAACAGTTTCATACTAATTAAATAAAAACATATGTATTTTAAAATTTATTGTCTTAAAAATTTAGATAAAAATTAAAATATAGATTTTTTTTTAAAAAAAGCAGCAACTAATACTTAATCCCTGTTAAGCACTATATATTCAAAAGTTCCTATTAGCATTAAGTAAAATTAAATTAAATAAAATAAATAAATAAAGCAAAAATAAACAAATGCCATCTTAGTTCTTAGTCACTTCCAAGCTTAACTCTAGCATATATAAACTCTCTTAAGGTTAAAGTTGTGTCCCCGTCATATTCTTACTCTCAAAAAAAACCATATGAAGATGTCATTGTTGAGTTTAACTAAAAACTAATTTATTTCTAAATCATATTCTTACTCTCTCAAGGTTTAAAGTTTGATAACTCTAGCATCTTTTTCCCACCTTGACTCATACTTTGATTTAAAGATTTTGAGTTATTCAAGTTACTTCCTAATGGGGTTTGAAACGTAGGCGCGTGAGCCAGAGATCTGGCCTTGTCGGGATTAAAATGGGTCGATGCTATGATAGGCTACTTAATGGTATCTCGAATGGAATGAGCGAGGCCCTATTAAGCGCTAAAAGTGGTAGTGAGGAATCGTATTAGGGAAGAGCACCTGCGTCTCTGTCCAGGAAAGTAAGATATTTCCGATTATTGCCGTCGATTATCACTTATTAATCGGTTCTGATGAAGAAAATCCCCACGATAGGAGAAATATCGTATCATCCTCCAACAAGGAAACATATTATTCAGTGTCATCATCAGTAGAAACATACTATTGATTATCATCATCCGTTATAGAAAGTTGTCATGATCATTAATTATAATCTGTATTACGTGAGTGAAAGTGTGGGACTTCGCATAGAAAATTCATTCCCTAAGCAATTGATCTTCTCTTCCGGAAAGCCGGCAGGCATCGGAGAAAGGCAGCGGGCTGAGCCGCCAATCCTTTTTGGTTTCTTGTTTTGCGGGGAGGAATCCAGCGTCAGTCGTGAGTAGGCTGGCGCAATTCAGCATGCTCGGCTGAATTCCGGTTGAAAAAGCATCCATCGATTTGGCGCCGTGCTGGCAGGAGCAACCAGGTTCCTTTACAAATACGCCCCGACCTCTCGGCCTTGATATCCTTTCGAAAAACAAGCGAGGTCAGCATGATCTCGAGGATCTGAGGGCCGGTAGGCGGCGTGGTGTGAGCCTCCCGGAGCGCGTTAGAGCGTGGGCAAACACGGACGAGTGGAAGCCTCCGCGTCACTTGACCAACACTTGCTAAAGAGTTGGAACAGCTCACCGGGAAAATCTGGCGCCACTGAAACACGACAAACCGACGAAACCTGTTTACGGAAGCGGCACCTGAGCCTGGTGAGAAAGCGGAATAGAAGGGGAAACTAGCCTGTTGGAGCATGATCCTTACGGCCCCGGAGAGGATCCTTGCGAGGAGAGGTACGTGAGAGCAAAGGTTCGAGGACATCGTGAGAAATCGGCCCACGTGAAGGTAGCGGTAAAGATTGACTCCGAGTCTCCATGGTGTACAGTCTGACAAGCGAATATCCATTCCATCGAGGTGTTACAACTGCTTCCAGTAAGTTCGAATCTGCGATCGAGACATTCAGCGGAATAAAGACCCCCTTAAACCACTCAATGCGTACAAAATCGGATGGAACTACATGGATATCGGGACCGTACGATGCGGAGCCTTCGCTGCCTCCACCTTTAAAGGGCCCGGCCCCATTGGCCTAGTTTAACAGACTCTCGCCATCTTCCATCTCATCGTTCACAGAACTTTCCATCGCATTCGTCTCCCACTTTATCGAAGCAAGGACGTACAGGAAGCCAAGTTATCACCTTCTGACCATAAAACATAGCTCTTAAGAAAGCCTGAGGTCATATGTTCAAAGGTTTAACACAAAGTCGCTAAAGGTGGATATTCTCGAAGAGAAGTTCAAGCATCGCTTCATCAAGAAGGCCGGGAGGCAAAATAGTTAATTCCAATGTTCCTATATATCAAAGAACCTCGTGCAAGCATGGTCGAGGTCCCGCCAAAACAAGTATATCACGGTGAAGAAGCCCCTTTCCAAGCAAAGAAGCCTTCACTAAAAGGAAAAGAGCAGAGGGCGACAAAAATAGAACGGGTCCCAAGAGATGTGCAACAGGGACAGATCCCTACAGGAGCAGAGAAACAGAGCTGTCCCCGACAAGACGAGGGAACGCCGTGGATCGTAGTGGACCACCGACCGAGCCGCAGCGACAGATTCACCCCGCCAGCACACCCTCCGACAACCTCGCTTGTCGAGGTCATGGGCGGCGCAACATGAAAGGCGTTCCCAGGTGGCCATCCCAGATGAAGTCAAACCCCGCTAGAAAAGACGACACCAAATACTGTGAGTTCCACAAGGATCATAGACACCGAACATATGACTACATCCAACTAAAAAAGGAGATTGAATACTTGATCCGACGTGGACATCTCAACCCGACACGTGACTTTGTAGCATGCTGAGCAAGTCCGGGCCCACCACCAATTTGTCACCCAACCCTAGCTCAAGATCAACCGCCTTTAGAGAAATCCACACTTCCTAGGTTCAGGAGGTGGAGAGTCCACCTCACCGTAGGCCCACTACAAGATCGCGGAAACCTTAGAAGTTCAAACAAAGATCCAAGCTCCTCGCCAGATGCACACCATGTCCTTCTGTGCCTCACACTTTAAAGGTCGGCCAACATCCCCATGATAACCCGCTTGTGATAAAAACCATAGTAGCTAATAAAACGATCCACAAGGTCCTCATCGACAACGGAAGCTCGACCGATATCATCTTCGCATCAGCTTTCGACAAGATGGGCATTGGAAGGGAGAAACTAGATCCAGCCACGCCGCCACGCTGACTCGGGGAAAGAGTACCGCCTCGGATCGCGCATGCTAAGGCTCACTGAGACCCCGCGCGCTACAACAACGGTGAGATTCCTCATAGTAGACGCTCCATCAACCTACAACATGTTATTGGGTAGGCCCTCTCTCAATGCCATAAGGGTCGTTCCCTCCGCTTATCACATGGTTGTCAAATTTCCAACTGCAAATGGAGTAGGAATGGTCCGAGGGAAACCAAATGCATACCAGAATGTTACTCTAAAGGTCAATGAAGCAAAACACTGGGTCAGACGATCTTACATGGATCAATCCCTGACATGCAAGAGGTAACCAATTCAACCCGCTACCGTGAAGAATTGGGAGTCTATACAAATTTCTAAGACCACCCGCAACACTCGTCTACATAAAAATCCAAGTTAGCAGAAGACAAATGTGAGCCTTCATCCATTTTCTAGAAGCGTAACATGGAGGTATTCGCTCTCGGAAACGTTAAGACATGGGTGGTCGACCGGCAAAGATCACCCACAGGTTAAACGCCAATCCCTCCTTTAAGCCGGTCAAGCAAAAGAGAAGGAGTTTTGCCCCGGAAGGACAGAAGACGATTAATGAAAAGGTCGGTAAGCTCCTCCAAGCAAAGGCAATCGTATAGAAGGTGAGTAATCCTAATGGTCGGGCCAACGTTATTCTCGTCGCAAACGCCAAATGGCGGCTTTGCATCGATTTCACAGATATCAATAGGGCCTACCCGAAGGATAACTTCCCCCTACCTCGGATTGATCTCATAGTAGACGCTACGGCCGGTCACGAACTCCTCAACTTCATGGACGCCTTCTTGGGCTACAACCAATCAAGATGGACCCCCGTAAATGACCAAGAGAAGACTTTCATTTGTCACTAGTCGTGGAACCCATCAAGAGTCGAGTAAATGTTCTTCAAGTTAAAGAATGCGTGGAGCCACCTACCAAAGGTCGAGGTGAATGTGATGTTCTAGAAACAAATTGGGACATTTGTGGAGGTATATATACACAACATACCGGTAAAATCGATAAAGCCGAAATTCCACATAACCCATTTAGCCGAGGCGTTCCAGGTCCCGGGTGCTATAATATGAAGCTAACCCAATAAATGCGCTTCGTAGTCTCCCGGTCTGGAAGTTCTTAGGTTCTTAGTATACCAACAACCGAGCAAAAGAGGCAAAACCCGCATAAGATAAAGGTCGTATTTGATATGTCGCCTCCGTTAAACACAAAGACATTCAACGCCCGATGTGGAGAATAGTCAAGGCTGCCGTCAGATCTAAAAATAATCGACAATGCTCACCCTTCTTTCTTCGAAAAGGCCTGGGACGCATTGCCGTGAGGCGTTCACGCGCGCCTTCAAACTCCACTAAGCCTCCCCATTCCGTAAGCCCCGAGGGAACCCTCATCTCCCACCGGGTCGCTTCGCACTTTGCAGAACCAGTGCTGACTCGTAAGAGAACGGATCGCAGGCAAGAACTACCTACTATTGCGTACCCGAGCCCGAGGGGGAGCAGTAAGAGAGGTACCCTAAAGATGGTGTTGATCCTAGCATTGGTAACCACATCCAGAAAACTCCGACCTTACTTCCAAGCTCATACCGTCGAAGTCCCAACCGAATATCCGATGAAGCAAATACTGCATAAACCATAAACCTCTGGAAGGCTAATGAAGTGGGCTATAGAGTTGAGTGAATTTGACATCAGGTACAAACCGAGGACAACGATAAAAGGGCAGATCCTGGCAGATTTCATCATAGAATTCACTTCAGCACAATCTACGGAGGCTACACAACCCAAGTGCACCTAACCTCCTATTTGAAATTATCCATCGACAAACATGAATCGCCCAGAACATGCAGGGCTGATCCCAACTTCCAACTGGATAGATAATTAATACGCCCTCGCATTCGCCCAAGCTCCAATAACAAGGTCGAATATGAGGTCGGCCATAGCCGGATCTTCTCAACCCCATCCTACCATGGAAGCAGATCACCGAGGTGAGTAGCGACTCCCCAACCTGGTGGTAAATAGATAGAAGACTCCTACGAGGCCGTGAGGTGAGAAGTCGGGATCTTATATCTCAAAAGGTAACGAGAGTCATTAAGAAGTTCGCACGAAGTTCGTAAAAACACGTGATCAAGATCGAGAATTCCCGAGCCGATGCTTTAGGCAAACCGGCGCATGTTTCGGGAAGACCAAGGCATTTTGATACCTATCGACCACCTTCCAAAACCCTCAAGAAAGGCCAACAACCCGATAGTCTCCCCCGGATGTCCTAACTGAGTCGATGGACCCCATCTAGGATTACTTGGTAGATGGTAAATTGCCAAGTGACCCAAAGGAGGCGTCCAAACTCAGAGCGAGGTCGACAAGATTCACCGTTCATCGGGGAACCCTTTATAAACGAGGCTTCTCTGCGCCCATTCTTAAGTGCAGCTAAGACTTAACTACATACTCAGTAGAAGACACGAGGGCATATGTGGCAACCACACGGAGTTCTGACCGCGTGGAAATCATTAATAGGGTAATTACTAAATTTCACAATGCTCAAAGACGCAAATAACCGGGTTAGAAAATGCAAAGCTTTATCAGAGCATGTGCTAAGATATCTCATCTCCCATCCGAGCCGCTAACATCAAATACAAGCCCCTAAATTTTTCAAATAAATCGGGGCTACATACTGGGACCTCTACCCACTGGAAGGGGCTAATGCAAATTTATCATCAGGACGTGGACTATTTTACCAAATGGCCGTGGGCCGAACCTTGAACTTTCTGTATCAAGGTACGCAACTTCGTCTCTGGGCGCTCTATAATATGCGTGTTTAGGATCCCAGGTCCTCGTGGTCTGATAACAAACAATCAATGGTTCCAAGTTTAGGATTTCGCGCGGTTCTTAATCAAAACTACTACTGCCTCAACCATCCGCAAATTCCGAATCTGATGCTGCAGAGGTCACTATAAGGACTTTAAAGGCAACACTGAAAACCAAACTGGAAGACCTAAAAGGAAAATGGGTAGAATACCTCCCCGAGGTATTATGGGCGTATAAAACTACGCGCAAGTCAACGACTAAGAAATTCGGCTCGCTCCGGCCTTCGGGCACTTGCCGGCAGACCCGGGCCGAGGCTCCGACTAAAATCTCCAAGGATTGAACTAGCAAACATCGAACACCGACAAGGAGGTCCCCACCTAAACCCGATCTCCTGTGAAGAAAACGTGAGCAAGTCCTAAAGCCGATGGAAGACTATCACAGAAGACAATGAGGTATTACGCACTAAAGGGTCAAGCCCAGAGTTGGCAAGCCGTGACCTAGTTCGAAAACTTCTACCGCCAGGGCGAAGACCCCGCACATGGGAAGTTGGGACCTAATTTGGAAGGGCTCTTATGATCGTATCTCTCATGAACCGACTCGCAACGGTGAGCTCTAAACGAAGAAGGAAAATCCCGCCCCACCTCATGGAACGCCGAACATCTCAAACGACTACCAAGAAGACCCTAACGTCTATAATAAAGATCCACCATCCTGGTTTCAAATAACACTCTATTTCCATTTTTTAAGTTGTTTGATGTTATGGTGGACCAAACAATAAGTTACAATGATAAAGCCAGGAGCACGGCTCGAAGGGGCCTGGGTGGAAGAAGCGCGTAATTCACAAAGATTGTTCTTTATTTCAAAGGAACTACAGTTGAATACAAAATTTCATTACATAGAAGTTACAGCCACCTCAGAGAGTTACAAAATCACCCTTTGCATCTCAAAAATTACAAGCAGCGAAAATCGTTCTTCACATCTGCCTACACCCTGTCATGACAAAAAACCCAAAAAATCACAAGAAAGGGAAAGAGAAAGAGAAGAAGAGAGAGTGCGAAAGAGAAAGGGAGAGGAAGAGAAGGAAAAGGAGAAGGAAAATGAGAAGGATAAGGAGAAAGGGAAAGAAGAGAAGAAATAAGAGGAAAAAAAATGAAGAAAGAGGTACTAAAAGTTTTTTCAAGTACACCACCCCCTCCGGATACATTCCCTAGCACAGTTCCATCATTGAACATAGCTAGGGAACAACACAAATCTCAGCACAAGGGAGAATCAGGGAAAACATAATCTTATGCGCAGAGACCATCTGGAATCCAAACGCTACCATCACCGATTGCACCCTACGTTGATGACCAAACCCTGACACTTCATCATGCGCGGACTCCGACTATGCCTAAGAAAGGACGAAAGTTAGAAGCATAAGCACCATCACAGAGGGGTTGTTATTTATAAGGGAGCTTGTGGCACTCGGGAAGTCGCAAGAATTTGTTCATTTAATTCTCCATAAACTGCATTAAAGCCACGCCGTTTCTTCCAAGGGAAGCGAAGACCAAAAGTACTGGCGAAATATAGAGCCATGTAGCTCAAGAGCCCGCAGTTTCGCTTGCAGAGCATAACAATGGGAAGGGCCATGGCTATGGAGCCATGTAGCCCAGAGCCCAATAGCTCGCTTGCGAGCTTAACAAATTTCAAAAGGCCTGGCAACACGAAGCCATGTAGCTCAAGAGCCCAAAGAGCTCGCCTTTGTATAGCTTAACAAATTTCAAAAGGCCAAGCAGCCACCTGAGCCATGTAGCTCAAAGAGCCAGTAGCTCGCTTAGTGCAGACAATGGAAGGCCAAGTAGCCACTGAGCCATGTAGCTTAGGAGCCTAGTAGCTCACTTGCGAGCTTAACAAATCTAAAGTGCCAGCAGCCTACGTAACACAGCTAGGAGCCCACAAATTTCGCCTTGCGTAGTATAACAATTAAAAAGGCTATGAAAGACGTGAGCCATGTAGCTCAGAGCTGGCGAAGCCTCGCTTTGTAGGAGCATAACAATGGAAGGGGCTGGCAGCCACGGAGCCATGTGAAGCCTGTGAGCCCAAGAATCAGCCAGAAGCACAACCAAGAAGGCTGGGCAGCCACAGTGGCCATGTAGCTCAGAGCCTAATAGCCTCGGGCTTGCAGCGACATCTCAAAAGGCTAGTCGCTGGCTTACAAATAGGAGCCTAGCTCGCTTTGCAAAGCATAACCCAAGCCAAGGAGGCCAAGTCGCCTCGTGAGCTCAGCAGCCCCAAATAGCAGAGCTCAACCGGCAAGCAGAGGGTCTTGAAGACTCCTAGAGCCCAAAGAGGCTCACCGCAGAAGCTCAACAACAAATACAGGAGGGTCTTAGCGCCCGAGCCCGCAGGGGCCTGGGCCACGTAGCCACTGTACCAAGAGGGTCTTAACGCCCAAGAGCCCGCACTGGCCATGAGGAGGATCTAACACAGAGCCCAAAAGCTCGGGGGATCTGAAGTACTCAGGAGCCCAATAGCTCATATTGCGGAACATAACTACTCTAGGAAGACCTCGTGGCTTGAAAACCAAGCAGCTTAAATTGACGAAACAGGAAAAGGAGCGAAGGAATTAATCAGCAACTGCATATCAACAAATAGTCAAAATCAAGAAGAATACAAAAACCCAAAGCTCCCGGCCAGATACACCAAAAGAAAAGAAAAAGAGAGAGCCTAGAACGCCCGTCGCCGAGCCCCGGCCATGGCAGAGGAGTCGTGCGAGCCCCACAGCGACAAGAACTCGGCCCCTCAGGAACCCGAGAATCGCTGCAGGGAGCACGACCGTGGGCCCCGGAAACACCTTACGCCCCGCGCATCAACCTTAGGGGCCTCAAGGATCCCAACCCTCCTCATCAAAAAGCTAGATGTTAAACAACAGGTCTGGGAAAGCTCGGGAAGCCCGATGTTGAAAGGCAAGCCACCCGAAAGCCCATTGGGTATAGGCCTCGTCTTTAAGCTCCACTATCACTTCACCTCCCGCTAGCCAAAGCCTCCGTCTCGTTAAGGTCCATCCAAATTGCCGAGCTCCTCCCGCCAAAGATTCCACGAGCTACCCGCCTCCAAAGCCTCCTCAAGGCCCGCTCCAAGGCCTCCATCTCGGGCCCATGTCACCCCTCGACGACCAGAACTCCCTTCAACCGCAGCCGCTCTACGACCTTCGCGATCCTTCCAAGCTCCTTTTTCTTTATCCCCACCCGCGTCCCGCCCACCGAAGAGTGCTTCGTTAGACTTAGGCTTCACAAGTTCCTCAATCGGGCCTCTTATCCGAGCTTAAGACCGTACTCAAGGTCGAAGCAACCTTAGCCTTGTAAGACTTCACCGCCCTGGTGGAGCCCTCGGTAAGGCTGGCTCTCCTTGCCAAGTCTTTTGCATAAGTAGCCCACCTGCCAAAAAAAAAAGAGTTAGCTAACAAAACTCGAAACACAAAGAAAAGATCGACGAAAGCACTTGAAGTACGTGAGGCTGCCTCCTAAGCATAAGAGCGTAGCCTCTCGACGGCAAGGGTGTAACGCCCCAAAGATACCCTAGAATTTTTATAATAAAAATTATTATATATTCCGGGTATAATTGAGCCAACTTGGGTATTTTTCTGGAAATATTAGATGAATATTGATTAAATGATTATTGAATCCATAAGTAAACCCAAGTGAAAAAGAGAAAATATGGAAATTGTAAAGTGGGACCCAAGGGTCAATTGTAAATAAGTTTATATGTCTAAGTGAAAATAGGAGACTTAAATGAAGAATAATAGAGAAATGGAGGGACCTAAATATAAAAAGAAATAAAGAAAAAAATCAAGGAAAGGGCATGTGGCATGTAGGAAAGTGGGAGGAAGTTTCTCTTTTCTTTTTAAAATACGATTTAGGAGTGATTCATAAGAAAGGAAAACAGAGAAAAGTGGAGATATTTTAGGAGTGAGAAGCTCACTCTCTCTAGATTTCCTAAACGTATCTAATTCATAGGTCCTGTGCGGCTAAGAGGGAAAGTCCTTCCTCGTGACAAGCCGCAAAGTAGAGATCGAAATCGGGAGTTTTCGACAAACTCCAAGAGGTAGGCCTTCCCTACTTTGTCACTTTCTACCCTGTCGCTACATTGTGGTAGTGCACATTAGCTGGACCTTAGAGCTGATTTTTGGGTAAGAAATAAAGGGAATTGGTAGTGAGTCCTTCTGTGTTGTAGCCACACCACGAACTTGATGTTAGGCTTTTGAATTTCAATTCGGACTTCTATAGACTAAGTTATTGTCCTTTTACTGAGATCAGCCCAGCTAGATCTGGTCGGGTCAGCTCTGCCAGTTTGGGTCAACTAAATTCGGACTCAGAACGAGTTGGAAAGTCAGAAATAAAGGAAATTTGGGGCAAGTCCTTCTAGGTGCCAGCTACATCAATGAACTTGATGTTCGGCTTTGAATTTCAATTCGACCCCTGTGAGACCAAGTTATGGTCTTTTTACTCTGGAATAGTCAAACGGCTGCAGAGGTCATGCAATAGAGGTCATGCCAGGTCATGCAGCAGAGGCGCAGACCATGCAATGGGAGGTCACAGACCATGCAAAGAGGGAGGTCAGCAGACCCTATGCAATAGGAGGTCAAGAGGAGGTCAGACCTCTATGCAAAGAGAGGTCACGACCTCGTCCTCAGAAAGCCTACTGGTCTCGGGCCTGTGTCACTCGCTGATTCGATTCACGACGACCTCCAACTTCTGGCGTCATAACTTCTTCGTCCGAACTCCGTTACTGGTGTTCTTGGACTCTATGGAAATCCCATTGAGTCAAGAATCCATTGATATGCCTGAGGAGTGATATTAGATGTCGACCGAGGTGTTAGATCGGCGCTCGTCCAGTCGTCAGCTCGTCGGGCTTCAGTCACTGTCAAGTTGACTCACGCATGACCTCCAACCAAGGTCATATCTCCTTCGCTCGAACTCCGATTTGCGTTCTCGGACTCTATGGAAAGCCCATTGAGTCAAGAATACATTCATATGCCTGAGGAGGATATTAGATGTCAGACCGAGTGTTGATCGAGCTCGTCCAGTCGTCGCTGTCACTCAGTCACTGTCTCGGGTTGACTACGCATGACCTCCAACTTCGAAAGGTCATATCTTCTTCGGTCCTAACTCAAGCCGTTCTCGACTCTATGGAAAGCCCATTTAGTCAAGAATATATTCATGTTTGAGGAGTGGATAGGAAGATTTAATCGAGATAGATCGAGCTTGTCCAAGTCGCCGCCGTCGCTCAGATTTGACTGTGTATGACCTCCAACTTCGGAAGGTCATAACTCCTTCGTCCGAACTCCGATTCGGGTGTTCTTTGACTCTATGGAAAGCCCATTGAGTCAAGAATCCATCTATATATATATATATCCTATTGAAATTGGAACTCATATTAAACTCCGAAAATCAATCCTAGCCAAAACTACTAAGACATTACGAATACATTGCTCTTTAATGGTTTTGAATAGCCCGACGATGGGCGAAAAGCCAACCTGAGATCGAGATTCCAAGGATTGGAATCAAAGTGCAAAGATTTTTGGGTTTGTTCTGACCGACTCTATTCCCCGTTTCAAGTTTTTTGCATGTTTGTTCTAAAAAGCATATTAAATTGATTTGAATGATTTAGGTGCACAACGTTCGTGATATAAAATTGTACGATTATTGAAAATAAATCAAGTATAAGCGTACATATTGTACTATATTTTTTGCTATAAAGGATTTGAACGCTCCTAATAGAATGTTAACCGTTTATTTCGACATAGATTGGTATACCATCAGGTCAAATAGCAAGATCGCTGAATCCACTGATTCGTCATTCCGACACAGCCCCATCGACCAGACGGCAGGTGTTCACTATTACTGTTATAACTACCGCCAGCCGGGCCGGACCGCATCGCGGTTATAAACCATTTGATACCGACCGCAGCCCTGGATCGTGCTCTGACTCGATATCCCTGTATATCGAAGACATAGGTTAAATTCGTTAAGGGCATAACCGAATTGATTGGCATAACCGAATTGATTGGCATAACCGAATTGATTGGCATAATCGAATTGATTTTCATAAATGAATCGAATGTCGAACTGAATTGAATTCTGTGAGCACATTTGAATTGATTTGAGATTGTGATATATCGATTATGAAAATGTATTTTATGGGATGATCAATGAACTATAATTTATTGTATATATATAACAAAGTATATGTATCAGATTTATATCGATCATCCAAAAGATTGAAAGTTCTCAATTATTAAATCAAGATGAATTCGATTTAAGCTAAAATCGAGGAATGGATTTAGAGAACCACTAAGCATGAAAATGTTACGTATTGTTTTACCAATGCGTTGTGTGTACCGAGTGATAGATGGGATCGAAAGTTTTAATTCCAAGATCGAGAGAAGTGTCTAGTCATAAAGAAGGAAATTTCTGAGTATGTCTGACATGTGCATTCATTTCATGTTTTCGATACTGATACATGTGAAACAATTCCTTTAACTCCGAACATCTATTTTTGTAAAGCATTTTGAAAAGGCTCACTGCCTTCATTGTAAAATGTATTTTCGTTAAATATAAATGTTACGGGCTTGCCCAAATTTTGAAATCGCTCCGCAAAGATATGATTTCGAGGATTTTAGTGGCATCCCAGACTTGGTTCTGATCCGCCCAAACTGGCCGGCCTGCAGCGGGTCGGTCGGGTGAAGCCCGCAAGGCACCCACCCTCCGAGGTCGGTGAAGCATGAGATGGAGGAAACGACCTCGTGACCAGGCTCCGCGTGAAACGAAGAGTCCTCATCCCTGCGGCCTCGGGCGATCACGATTCCCCGTCCTCATCGGCGTTGTAGGAGGGGCGCCTGTGACGTGGGACTCGGCCCGAGATGGGGAGAACCTCCCGAGGGGGGCTCATCCCAGCCTCAGAAGAGTCTCCGGCCCCGCGAGGAGACGAGAGGCGGGGAAAGGCCCCGTGGCCCAGGGTCTTGGCGGGCGGCGGCCACGCGGCTCGAAGGTTTTCGTTTCAAGCTCCTCTTCTTCTTTGCCAGCACCTCCAGGCGCGACCAAAGCTCTCCCCATGTAGGCCCGATGGGGGCACTTGAAACGAGAGGTGAGGAAGATTTAGGGACGGGACGCTTCATGGCGGAGAGGGGAGAGGATCTCAGAAAATGAAGTCGGGCAGGCCTCGCACGGGAATATCGAATATCCGACTTTGATGAGCTCGAGAATGAGCAGCCCGGGCGCACTTCACCGACCCTCAGCTTCACCTCCTGCGTCCTCGGGGCGAGATTGAGTAGAGAGCACCTTAAGGCCCGTGCGACCCAGCGATATCAAAAATATCCTACTTGACCTCGAGAAAACAAACCAAAATGAAGGAGAACTCACGTAGGTTCTCGGGAGTAGTCAGAGATGGCGAACGCCCAGAGTGTGTCCTCGATCGAAGAGGTTGCTCCCGATGACGGCCACTAAGAAAAATAACGTTCCTTCTAGAACTTGTGCAAGAGGGAAAGGTCAGAAATGATATCAACTTAAGCGGCCCAGGCGCTTGGAGATATAAAGAAGCCGCCGGCAAGGGGAAAGGCGAGAGGCGGACATTGAAATCTTTATAACCTTTTATAAAGGATGCAAGGAAGCGAGCCGTTAGAACCAGCCTCAAAAGCACACCATCTTAGGCACTTCAATAACGTAGGTGGTCAGCACGTCGGGGCACCAAACCTGGACCTAAACGGGGGCCCACGTCACCCAGGAGCCTCAAGATCTCACGTGCAAGGGTTCGGCAGGTGGGGCCACGGCACGGCGATCTGTATGGCCTGAATATTCAAAGTCGCTAGGATACCGAATTTCGTTAATTTTGCCCTTGCCCTTATCGAGGGAAATAGACGTCTACAGACGACCAGGTGAACCTGCCGGTAATATCGTTCCCAGTCGGTCCAGGCCGAACTAGACACCTCGCGCGGGGATTACTCCTATGCAAGCAGGAGGAATGACCAAGACCCATGGAGAATGCCTTGAGGTTAAGCAAGGAAGAAAAAGAAATCAAAGAAATGTAGAACCACACGTAGAGGCACGCCTAGAACCTCATGAACTTTGAAACCAAAAGGACGAGAGGAGAAGAAAATCGTCTGAGGCCAAAAACAAGACGAGGACACCGGCTGGCGAGATATCGGGGACCATAGAAACTTGAGTCTGAACACTAGTTAGGCAAAGCGAGAAAGGAAGCAGAGCTTTGCGAGGCGAAAAGCGAAAACAAGGGAGCAAGTGCAAGCGATTCGGGGGACCTTTTAAGGAAAGCTAAGAGCCGATAGAAATAAGCGAATCAAAGAAGCCATCATATCATAAGATGTGGAGCGGCGGCAGAAGCCACTAATCAAGCCCTTCTGGTAGCCACGTGGGTATCGACCCATGATCGAGAAGTGATACGGCCCTTGCTACGCCGGCTTAGTCAAGGTGAGAGGCAGTGTGGGGTTTGGGAAATAATAGGTGTGCGAGCCGAGATACAAGCGAAGCACGTCGGAATTAAAAATGGGCTGATCTTATCAATAAGCCCTTAATAGTATCCCTCAGCGGGCCCAAAGCGAGGGCTGACTCGCCTTTTAAAAATTTTGGCGGACGAGGAATCGTGGGGGAAAGCGAGCTCCAATCTCACGATCGGGGAAAGTAAGATATTTTGATTATTGTCCATCGATTATCCCCCTTATTAATCGGTTTCACGATAAGGAAGAAAATCTCTGCCATTAGAAATATCGTATCATTCTCGATAAGGAAACATACTATTCGGTGTCATCATCAGATTAGGAAAGTTGTTATGATAAGTACCAATTTATAAATCTTAGAGATCACCCCATCCCGGTGAAAGATGCGCGAGACTTCTGCATGGCTTCGTTCCACTAGCGGTGATCTTCTCTTCCCCGGAAAGAGCCTGACTTGGGCATGGAGGGGCAGCCCAGGCGAGCCCGGGTCGATCCTTTGGTTTCTTGTTTTGTGCGAAAGGTAATCGGCGTCAGTCGACGGACCGGCCTAGCAATTCGACACGCTCGACCCGATTAGATTGAAAAGCATCATCACTTCCAATGGCTTGAAGCTAAAAGCTTTGGACCTGTTTGTTTACAGTTTTTGAAATTAGTTTTTTATTTTGTAAAACAAGGAAAACATGGAGAACATGTTTTATTCTCAGTTTTTCTTAATTTGAAAAACACGAAAAGCACACAAAAAAACATAAATTCAAATAATAAGAATAATTAACATCGTTTGATGTTCTTTTTGTTTTCAAAAACCGTTCTCAATAACAATTTTCAAAAACAGGAACCAAAACATACCCTCTTAGAGCCCCTTGGATCTCAACTTCATCTTTATCAATATAGGTATGAGAGGAATTGTTTTCTATAGCTCAATTAGTTGATTGTAAACCTTGTGCTACACCAATCATCTTTGGACTTCTTGTTCTTTATTGAAGATAGTACTCCATATATATGGGTCTCATTGGGCCTTGCAATTCTTCGCCTTTACTTATTTGACATTTTTTTAGCTATTGACAAGTTATACTAGTTCATAAATTCTCCAACTAACTCTTACTAGCAGTCACTAGCATGGGATTAAAGAATTCTTCAACATCTCAAGGATACTCCATTTTATTGTCTTGCCCCCTTCATTTAGCTTCCACTTTGGATCCTATTATGATATTAACTCTACGAATTGCCCTAATGACCTCCAAAAGTAGTGGCTATTGTGTCTTCTATGGTTATAACTTAGGGGGTATATTTGATTAGGAAAATTAACGACTTTTATGGAATTACAAAGTCAAGGGGTATTGAATTACGATTTTTAAAGACTCTATAAAAGTCATATTGTATTCAATTATGCCTTTTTAAGACTTTTAAAAAGTCTAGAAAAGTCATAGTGTATTCAATAATAGCTTTTTAAGACTTTTAAAAAGTCTTTAAAAGTCAAAGTGTATTCAATTACAATTTTTATAGACTATAAAAAGTATACCAATATTGAAAAATTCATTTACTTTCATAAGACATTAGACTTAATTCGCATTGACTTTTAGTAAAAGTATATATATCCATGCTTGAGATTCTCCTGCGATTTCTCAAAAGATTTGAAATGACTTTTTGATCAAGTGAAGTTGTAGTAGCGTGAATGAGTGAAGCTAACCTTGAAGAGAAGCATATGGCAAAAGAAATTATACGAAACTAGTAAAGTTACTCATTCTTTGTTTGTAGAATTATACAAATTCGGTATTTAAACATGTAATTCATATTTAGGGTTTAAAAATTTTTCTTATTCTTCTCTAATAAATAGCCTTTTTCGTAGGGCTACAAAGACAAGGCTAATCATTTTTTTTTTCAGGTAATGTTATAACCCTAAAAATTAATATTTTATTCATATTATAGTTTTTGAATACATTGTTGTTCTTAAAAAAAAAAACCTTTTAGAGATCGGAGAAAGTTGAGTTAGAACTTTTTTAATGAAAAAAAATTGTTTGTTTTGGAAGATGTTCTACCAGTTGTTGTACAGTGTTTTCCCAAAATACAATTTGTTCTTTTTCTCCATTACCATCTCCCCCCTCTTTTTGTTTGGAAAGACCAAACAAATATATAGCAATACTTGGCTCAATTGATGGTTAAGCATCTTGAGGCCTGCAAAACTAAGTGAACTTAGCTCAACATCTGTAAAGTGTAGGTTGAAGATCTATTTTTTTTCCATGTAAGATTGTTAATTTATGAATTATTATTTATATTTGTTAAAATTTTAACATAGTTATTTTTGAAAAAAGTTTTTTAATAACTTTTTTTGGAGAATATATGATTTATTTTAAAAAGTGTCACAAAATAAACTCTAATGCTTGGGAAGTAGTTTCAAAAATCATTTTTAGTAACAATTTTTTTTATGTTTTCGCAGAGAAAAATCTTATTTAAGTGGATAACAAATAATGTTTTCAAAATCTTTTTTTTTTAAATAAAAAATATGTTTGCTATTCTATAATATTTTAAAAAGTGAAACATATTGAAATCCTAAAATGTTTTAAACCAATTCTTAATTTTTATTATATTTTTTATACATAGTTATTTATTTTTAATCTTTCTAAATATTTGAAAATTTATTTTTACAAAGATTACAAGTGAATATACAATAATTAAAAGTATTTTCCGAAAAAACTTTATTTTGTGTTCTTCAAAATTGAGAAACTCTAGAAATTCTAGGAATTGAAAGTTTTGAAAATTGGAAGATTCTATAAATTGAGAGAATATAGAAATGTGGAAGATTCTAAAAGTTGAGAAATTTTTAAATTTTTGAAAATTCTAGAAATTGGTAATTTTGAAATCGAGACATTTTGAAAATTGATAAATTTTGAAATTTCAAAATTGGAACTTTGAGTATTTAAATAAGGGAAAAAATAAGAAATGTGTAATTCTTAAAATATATAAAAAAATGTCATAGAAGTGATTGGCGGAATTAAAAATTTTAGGATGAATAAATTATAAAAATAAATAAATAAAAACTTATTTTGAAAATTTATAGAAATTTGAAAGAAAGTTGTAACATAAAGGAATGTTGTTTCGATGAATTTCATGTAAGCATACAGAAGAAAGAAAATATTGAATATCATATATAGTTTTAACTTGGGAACATTATTTTAAATGACTTTGGTACTTTTTTGAACAAAATCATTTAATTAAAATATTACTTTTATTCATTTTATTAGAAATATGAATTTATTATAGTTATTTAAAGTTAGTAAAAATCTACCAAGCCTATAAAAATCTGTCAAAGTCACAAGTCTTTATGGCAAATTCCATAAAAATTAAATCCATAAATTAAAAAAACTCCACAAAAGTCTATAAAAGTCTTTTAAAAAATAAATATATATATATATATATATATATATATATATATATATATATATATATATATATATATATATATATCAATAAATTTACAAACTCTAAAAAAGTCTACAAAAGTCTTTAAAAATCTATCAAAACTCCATAAAAATAATTCACTTAAAAAAATCTACAAATGTCTTTAAAAGTCCAAATTCAACACACCCCCTTTGTTTCTTGATTTGTTAGTAACACAAGCTAGCTTCTTGATCTAACAATGGTTATAACTAAACCTCTTCTTACACATCAGTTTTGAAGTCTTTGGATCATATGATCAGCATTCCCATTGAATGAGGCTTAGAGCTTTGTCCTGGTTGTAGTCTACAGATGCTCATTATTTTGTTAATTATTAGATTAGGGTTGTTCAAGAAGATGGTTAAAACTGGTGGTAGTACATTCACCGATCAAGCTTATGTTTAGGTCCCCCTCATTTCAATTGCGTCGGTTCTCTTGTATGAAAAATGTAACGGCGTTAATTTTTTTTGTCAAACCATGAAGTGTTTTAAACAGACCCATCTACACATGAAAGACGCTTTTAAGCCATACCCACAAGACAATCATAAGTATGGAGTTAGGAAAGGCCCTTGAAAATGGTAAGATTTCTATACTTATGTATTAAGACTTAATCAAACTTGAGACCACTAAGTTGAAAATTTAGGAAAAGTACACATTATCTACTTTAGAAGTGAAAAATATATTCAGCATAAACATAAGGCCTTCGAAAATATGGCTAAGATTGCAGCATAATTTTGGCACTAAAATGTCTGCATAAACAAACACCCAGAAAAAGCAACTCATAGGAAAGCAGAAACTATATGCAATTTCTTCTTCCATATAAAAGCAACTATACATCCCATATAAATGCATCAGAAGTGTATATACAGCAGGTATTCAAATTGTTAATGGTCAAAGTATATAAATAACTAATTTTAAATAAAAATTCAGACGAACAGCAGGGGCCAAATTAATGTGGAAATTAAAATGAGACAGTTACATGGGGGTGTTTTCTATATGCTTGGATAGAAATGGAATATATATCGGTTCATCCTCTAAGTATTATCAGAGAATAATTCAATTCAACCCCAAAGGGAGTATACCAACCAATCAACAAACAAACAAACAAACAATCAAACAAATAAAGCCATTTTCCTCAGCGTTGAAATGTTAGCATTTTGTTACAGGCGACGGGCAACCAGGCTGATTATCTATCTAACCTATTTTATACTAAAATCAACAAACACAGGTTTTTTTAGTAAAAGTTTCTGGTCAAGACCTAATTAATCTCTACCTCGTTTTTTTCCCTTTTTTTTTTTTTTTTTTTTTTTTTGAGCCAAAGTCTTCAATGGAAGACAAGGCAGAGAAGTTCCGAAAGAGAAGAAGCTGTCTGTAACTTTTTTCCTTTTTTGCTCTGTTTTCCTTTTTACACTACAGAAACAACAGGTACATTATGTCTAATTATCAGGTTCTTTGCCTTACCCTCCTGCCATTAGTGTCACCACCATCTGAAAGTTGTGCCCACACGCTTCGGGTTTTCCCGCCTCCGCTACTACAGTCCTCCTTGCAACCTGCAACCGTCTTCAGGATCTCTGACTGCAATGCCGGAAAATTTTCTTTGAGGTAGTTGAAGCCCTCTGACCGCATAACAGCTGCAACAAGAAAAACAAATAAGAGAATGAGAAACAAGGAGCACGATGAATATTAACATAAAACCTAGCACTTAAACTGCAAAAAGAGTCGAGCCAAGCATAACAATGCCTGCATGAGTTAAGATTCCAAAATCCATGTCACACACAACCTGTTAAACGACCAACTCTCCTAAAAACTCAAGCTTATAGGATTTTGGTTTACTATAAATATCATATACCTTTTAACATCCTCCCTCCCTCACGTGCAGGTCCTATACCCGCACGTGGAGAGTCAAACAAACTAAACAAAGTCCTCATTCGACTTTCAAATCAACAAATGGGGAATAAATTACAGAGAGAGGTCTCAAACCCAAAACCTCCTGCTATACCGAGTTCTTATACCATGTTAAACAATCAACTCTCCTAAAAGCTCAAGCTAATAGGATTTTGGTTTTATACGAATATCATGCCTTTAACACCCTCCCTCACGTGGGCCCCATACCCATATGTGAAGAGTCAAACAAACCAAATAGTGTTTCACGAACTTTCAAAACAACAAATAGGGATTAAAATTGCAGAGAGGTGGCTCGAACCTAGGACCTGTTGCCAAACCAAGTTCTGATACCATGTTAAACAACCAACTCTCCTAAAAGCTTAAGCTTGTAGGATTTGGGTTTAATATGAACATCATTCCTTTTAAGCATCATAGATGGCCACTTTGCTAGCCTTTTAAGGCCTTAGGAAAACTTTCACTTTCTCTTCTACTTGCACATGCATTTTCCTGCTACCTATCCTTGTTCCCTTTTTTAATCCTCACATCTCATCTGATTTTTCCTTCTTTTTCATTTCATCTCGTTGAATCTGATGGCGGACATTTAGTGCCATTACGCAGCGATGCGTCAAATTGGCTATGCACATTGCTATTTCTCCTTCTAAGAAGCATGCATTGTTGTCCTCCCATGAGCAAACGGTACTACCACACTTGGAGATATAGCTTTTTTTTTTTTATCGGTAAAAGCGGGTATATAGATTAAAAAAGCGAGCCTGAGGCTCAGAAAGAGTCACCTTGAGAGGAGTACAAAAGGGAGAACACAAACACACTCTCACCTATACGGCCAGTTAGAAACTCCACCAAAGAATTTAAGTTATCAACACTATACAACAGCCCACGACCCGCAGGTAAACAAAAAGTAGATTTCATCCTCACATGAGCAGAGGGTCTCATTCTCGAAAAGTCGGCTTATTTAACTCGTTTATGATTAATAGGAATAAGCAAGAGGGACCGCCGGCCAAATACTCTTTTCGCTTTTGCGATACTAGCACTTTGCTAAGCAAGGACAAATTGGCAGCCAGTTAAAGGGAACACCCGGTTATAATTAAAGTAATGACGAAAAAGATTTCGCAACATGCGCTCTTGAACAATGGATAAGCAAACGGTCTATTGTTTCCTCATCATCTTCATAGAAAGCACATTTCTTAGGGATCCCTCTCCTCTTTAGCGGTCGAGTAAGCGCTTGCCTGGGGATGCTTAACTGGCAGGGCAGGGGAACGATTGGAGTTCAGGATGGCGCGACGAGGAAATCAATAGGGAGAATGTGCATCAACCTTTACACTGATATAGCATTTTGGACATGCAAATTCTATTTTTATACATCTAACTACAAGCATCACTCAATTCATGTCTGTGTTACCCTGTGTTGCTAGGTTCCCACAAGAATTGTCCGGAAATTAAATTTTGAATTTTAATATTAAACAGAAAAGATATAAATATGGAGATCCAAAAAATAAATAAATATGGAGATCCGAATACCAACAAATATCAAACATGCATACTGGGCCAAACAAATATCTGAGCCGATCATAAAAGTCACCAATGAAATCATACTAACAATCAATTCACACTCAATCAATGTGAAATATCGCACTAAATCATTGCCCCAGCATATAAAGGAATCATAAAGTCATAATATATATATATATATATCATAGTTTTAAAAGGTGCAAGGCGCACCTAAGACATGGGCTTTTGTGAAGTGAAATGTGACCTTGGATGCACATCAATTTTATAAAATATGATCCGAAGTATGATTATATTAATAAAAAATTAAAGATTCCTAATATTTAAAGAAAATTTCAACAAAAAAGCAATGAAATTATATAAATTTCAATATATAATTAGAAATTTCAAGAATAAAAGTGTTTTAAAAAGAAATTATAGTCTATAAGGCGCTCCTTTTTAGTAAGGCGTGTGTTTTGGAAGGCGAGGCATTTTAACTAAGGAGTGGTTGTGCCTTGAGCCTAGACGAGCCTTTTAAAACTATGATATATATATATGTGTATATATATATATATATATATATATATATTGACACACAGACACACATACATCTTTGTTCATAAAAAATTCATCCAAATGCTGGACAATGTGGTGGAAATGATTAAGCTGTTGAAGACGATTGTGGTGCTGTCTGTGATGGGAGAAAAAACCAGATATAGAAGAATGAAACATACAACAGGACTTGGCTCTGATCTTGAGCAAAACTGGTTTTGATTTGTGGCATGATAACGATCAGCTTGAGCTAGAGTTTAGCAGCAGTGTGCACAGATACATCTTTGCAGACAGAGATTCCACCGTCCTTCTGAGTCTTGCCAAACCATACTTGTCTGCTGCAGCTAACAACTTCTCCATTAATGTGTCAGATTCAGAAGATGCACAAGCTGAACTAGATGCTACCAGCTCTACGTCTTCTATAAGAGCATCTCTATAAATAAAGTGTAGCATAGCCTGTTGAACACAAGAGAATTGTCGAATGAAAACCGAGACTAAAAATAGTTGCACTATCTTTCTTTGTCCATAGGTACTCATGTACAATACCACTAAATATGCACACATATGGGACCCAAGAAAAGAAAAAGACAGTTGTGAGGGAAGTTTTTACCTTAAAAACCTTGGGTTCCAGATCCGTAATAACAATCTCTTGTGTCTCTTCCTCCAATCTGTCAGAAAATTCATTTCGAAATACTGGGGACCGAGCAGCCAATACCAACTTATGCGCATGAAACTTTTCCCCAGCCACATCGAAAACAACATCCGAACCTTCCATATTTTCTAGGAGCATACCAAAATGTGCTCCGATATCAGATTCTGGGACCTGAATTGAGTGTAATCTTGAACAATCGATTGCTGAAACCACAACTCCAACTGTACAATTGATTTTCAAGCAATCATCCTTGAGGAAGTCTGATGTTTCAAGCAAAGCTCGTCTGAAAAAGCGCTTGTATCCCCTGAATAAAAGAATAAATGAACAAGCTAACATCTTGTAAATAACTATACAATGTAAAGAAATAGTTATCAACCATCCAATTTCTGATCCATAAACATTTGAGCCCTAGACGTCTAGCTCAAGAAATAAGGGGTTATGTTGCATAATGGAGAAAAAGAAGGTGAGAAGCCATCTATCATCCAATATCTAATAAAACATTTGAGTCCTTGAGGTCTGCCTAAAAGAAAGTAAGAGAGTATATGTATATATACACAGAGAGAGAGAGAGGGAGAGGCACAGAGATAGCGCACTAAAATAGACGAAAAGATTATGCTTATCAAATTTCCCAGTTGTGTGAAGCAAAGAATTATTCTGCAAATCCAAGAAAAACAAAAACTCCTCAACAAAGAGCACTTCTTTATGAGATTGCAGAACCAGACAATGTTCTAAGCCTATTGAACCAAACAAGAAAACTGATAATCTCATTCTCTCCTCCCTTTAGCACCTAATCCATTCACCTCTCAAGAGGACTTATATGAAGACATATGGAAAGCCCTTAAACCAGTACTCAAACACCCAGAGGGCACATGAGTCATAGTTAAAATGATAGCATGAATGGTTTTTGGAACAAGTCAAATCCAAAACATAAGAGTCAGATATGTGAAAACTGCAATTTAATGCTAAGGGTTCCTTCAATTTGAGAACAAGATACCTATTGGAGTCATAATCCATCACAACTGGTGGTTGGAAACTACAGTGCACATGTACCATCTTGAAAATTATAGTAAGATATCAGCTCTAGTAAAAACAATTCACATCCAAAATTTAAGGTTTCCTGTGAAAATTGTACACCAAAGTCTATGTACGCCAAAAAAGTAGACTTGGAACCAACTTGATATTTCATCAACTCAAGATACCTTCAATTTGACAACCATTCAAAAGTATTGAGATGCACCAGGAGTGAGCATACCACAAGTTGACACTTGACACACACTCCTAACCTAGAAAGCAAAGAGTATCAATACCACTTGAATCACCAAGACACCAACAATAATCAAATGGGAAAAGGAGGAACTGAAGGATCCAAAAATTCTCTTTCCTAAAAAAGGGAGGTAGACAACGATCAACCAATTCCCCAATGTTATTGCCATTGAAGCATGGTTTACATGGTAAGAGTCAGGGGGAAAGAAGTGAGAGAGAAAGAGAAAGAGGGGGGGAAGAGAAAAAGAGAGGCATAGCTCAAATGGTAAGAGACTAGGATGCAAAGGGGGAGAAAGAAAAAGTAAAAGAAAAAGAATAAGATGGCTCAAACAGTAAAAGAGTACAGTCCAAAAGAATAGAGAGAGAGAGAGAGAGAGAGAGAGAGAGAGGGAGGAAGGGAGGGAGAAGAAACACAGCTTCGATGGTAAGAGAGTAGGGTGCAAAGGATCAGAGAGAGAGCAAAGGAGAGAGGGGAGGGAGAAGAGACGCATAGCCTAAGTAGTACTTGAGCCGGGTACAAGGAACAAAGAGAGCAAGAGCGAGGGGGAGAGAGAGAGAGAGAGAGAGGAAGAAGAAGAAAAGGGAAAGGAAGAAAAATGGCTTAAAAAAAAAAGCAAGGTGCAAAGGAACAAACACAGAGAAGAAAAAAGAAAAGAAAAAGCATGGATCAAAAGGTGTAAAGTGTAAAGGAACAAAAGGAAAGAGAGAGAGAGAGAGAGAGAAAACAAGAAGCATCACTCAAATGTTAAGAGAGTAGAGTGCAAAGGAACAAAGAGAGAAAGAAAGACAAATAAGAACAAAGACAAAACAGAAAAAGAAGAAGAAGAAAAGAGTAAGGTGCAGAGAAAGAGAGAGAGAGAGAGAGAGAGAGAGAGAGAGAGAGTTTAGAGATCTAAGGGAAATTCTTAGGCATAATCTTGAAAACTATTTTCTTCCCAACACTCCCTTCAAGCCAAGTATCTCCACCCACCATCAACCCTCTCTATTGAGGTGATTCCACCAGTCCGATGCCTATCACTTCAGTATTGACCTTCCTTTTCTTTTCTTTTCTTTTCTTTTCCTTTTCTTTTCTTTTCTTTTCTTTTCTTTTCTTTTTCTTTGATAGGTGAACAAAGAAAATTTATTAAAAGAACTTGGGAAAAGGTACTATAGCAACTAAATACATACAAAGGAAAGAGAGACAACCAACCAACACCCAAATTGAAAGACAACAACAACCTAAAGCCTGCAAAAACAAGAAGCCAGACATTAACAACAATTAGGCGAGTGCAACTTGAAACACCAATGGTTTTCCTTGTCAAACAAACTAACACCAAGCAGCTACAACCTGCAAATACAACCTATATAAGGTCACTTACAAGCAACCTACCACTCTGATTTCTCTCTTATTTGATGTGCAGTAACTACCTGAGAAGTCTAAATTTCAAAGCTCCTTAACTAGACTGAGCCTCATACCTAAAGACCAGATCTTGCTGGCTAGGTGTACCAACTCCTAAGTGACCCTCTTCCTTTTGGGAAAACCAAGTTTAATCTTTTTCAGCTCCTCATCACAAACTGAACAGTGAATAAGCCTCCCTAATCCATTAGTACGCCTCTCAAGCTTAAAATCCCTTCCGTTTTCTCTCCACACCTTATTACAAACCACCCTCTCATCTCTGCAACAAGTCTCTATTCCATCAAGCAAGTTCCTAAGACTGATCTGATCCAACCAGAGCATTCGCTTCCCTTCTCCACAGTGACACTTCTCAGCTTAGCACCTCCCTCCTCTCATTCATTCTTCAATAAGTAGATTCCTCAAACAAAATGAGGTTTTCTTTTTCCTGAATTGACTTCTATTTCAGCTTCCTAAAAAAATAATTGTAGGATAAGTGGATAACTAATTTAAGTAAAAGCTGAAATTCATATAAGAAAGAAATTGTTTAAAAAACTTTCTAGGAAACAAATACAAACTCCTTTAAAAAAAAAAATTTCCACCACATAGTACTTTCAAGAATCTGACACGAGTCAGTGAATCTACCAACAAGGACAAATCTAAATTGCCTGACGTATTAGCATTAGACAATTTAGAAATCACTATCTTCAAATTACCAAAACAACCCTAGAAAATGAGGTTTAATAAAATACTGATAAACAAAAGAGAACTGATGACAAATACATATATTGAAGAATTCCTCTTAATTGGTTGAGGCTCAGTCTGGGATTTTTATAAAGAGATCTAGTTTTCTGTAACCAGAGAGTCATCAACTCATTTACATGAAAAGAATAGGCTCATCAAGGTTTACTTGCAAAATCAATAAATAAGGGCATCTTGAGTAGACTAAGGCTTCATTTGGATTGATAGTCTAGAAAGGAAATCTCTTCCTTCGTTTGTACTTATGTTTTTCTATTAATATATTTACTTTCTCGTTTCTGATTATCAAAAAAAAAAAAAAAGGCTTCACTTGGCTTGTTTGTGCTTTCATCAAAAGTGGAGCACAAGCATAAGTCATGACTTTATTTTGCTCATAGATATTTCGGAATTGTATCTTAAAGGAGCTTTTTCGTGTCAACAAAGCCTTTTAGTCTCTTTGGTAAAAAATCTACTAAATGTCTTGTTGCTTTGTAATGACCATTTTATTTTGTTAATATTGTTTTCTTAACCTATTCAAATATACCATTTTAATAGCATAGAAATCATTCTAATAGCAAACTTTTTTTGATCGGTCATTCTAATAGCAAACTTATGTTAACATCAAAAGCAAAGGTGGTTACTTTCAATGTGTGATTTAGTTTATATCTTCAAACCACATAAAAATGGTTTTACTAGAATGAAAAAATATTATGGACATTTTTAAATAATTTTTTTTTTTATAGCTATGGACATTTTTTAAAAATCTTAATTAATTAAAAATCAGCTTCATGCATCATATTTGAGAAGAGTGTTAATCCTAATCTCTAATGGGGAGATAGATTCCTTAATTTTAGAGGTGATTAGAAGCTTTTTTGTTCTATATGTACATATGAGAAGCAACAATGTAATAAATTAAGTAATAAGAGTTACAATAGAAGGTCAAAGAACCTCCAAGAAACTTAAATAAAAGTGAAGTAAAAACCTCCAAAGTACTAATTAAAAATCTACGCTTGTGAGGTAGCACATTCCATATGCAAATAAACAAATATAATCGCTCCTTGCTAGCTAGCCAACTTTGGAACGACACACTGAATTCCAAACAAATTAAGAGTATTTTTGTAATCAATTACTTAGTTACGAGTTGTCAAACAGCTTCCTCTTTTTCTAGTTTCCTCATTTTAAATGTCCAAGTTGTATACATAAAGGATGTTCTTGTCCTCTTTTTCTCACGAATGAAGTATAGGGCAAGGTAAATTAACCTACCGATTTCTTAGCAGTATTTGAGCCTACTTTCAATCACAAAGACTAATGGATTTAAAAACACTCATGATAGGTGCTTTGAAAGCGAAACAATTGGATGGAGATGAAAAGAAAATCCCTCTCTCATCACAATTTTGTGACCAATTGCCATGATTGCTCTTTCAACCGGTTACCTCTCACAAACATTAAGGAGAAAATTATTTTCAATAATTTCAAACTATTAAATTCTTCATTTGTGGGCATGGAAAAATAGGGTACCTAACTAGAGCATCATTAAGATCACAAGAAGTAATGAATCTCATCAAGATGTGGGAAGCAAAGAATGATAAGATTATGGATGGTCTATCAACTCCATGGAATCGAGATTAGTTAGACATGCATGTTTGTGCCCATTGCTAGAGAGAGATGGGACGCTACTAAAGAGACTACTCCAACCTTGGTAACTCAGATAAGGTCTACGAGATAACCACACAAATCAAAATTACCAAAAAGAAGAAATGACTATTATTCAATACTGCACCACACTGAAGACTCTTTGACATGAACCAAATGAGCTATAAGACTGAATGGAATTGTGCACAAAACAATCCAATGTTCAAAAAGATGATTGAGGAAGATTGAGGTCTTTGCATTCATAGCAGGGTTGAATGATGAAATAGATGAGGTTCGAGGCAGAATTCTTGGTCATAAAATTCTACCGTCAACTTGTGAAATCTTCTCAAAAGTTCAAAGACAAGAAAGCAGAATCCAAAATTCCCTTAAAAGAATTTGTCTCCATCATTACTTAAAAATAAAGATCCAACCTTAATTCCATGTAAGATTTATTAAGTAGCAAAACATCAAAACATCATTGTGTTTCATATCCATCACAATCATACAAAGCATTATCTTTTTTTCAATTGTTCATAGTATCATATGGGGTGTCTCTAAAGTTCAAAAAAAACTTAGGAACTAATTGGTTCATTACTTTCAACGATGATTATACTAGATTATGTTGGGTTTACTTTCTTAAGAAAATATTTTATGCCAAGCAAACCTTTAGAAGCTTCTTGGCGATGGTCAAAACTCAATTCCACACTCAATTTCAATTATTCCAAACTGACAATGGACAAAAGAACTTCAAAAGCATTCTTGAGAAATTCCTTAAAGCTTAGGGCATTATTCACCATAGTTCCAAGGACACTCACAGCAAAATAAACCAGCTAGAATTTAAAAAAAAAAAAACACTTGTTAAGTTGTTAAATCTGTATGTCCACTACCAATGTTCCAAAATTCTTGTAGGGTGTTCCTCATCAAGAATGCTTACTTGAGTATTAGGATATAAAACACACTTGAAACCAATCCACCACTTGAAACTTTGGATGTCCTTCCTTCATCACATTTATGCTCATAATCGAGGCAAGTTTGATCCTAGACCCATCAGGCATTTTTGTTGGTTACTCAAAAAAAAAATCTTCATCCCACATCCATGCTCATAATTGAGGTAATTTTTGATCCTATATCCATCAAGAGGCATTTTTTAGATTTGGTTACTCAAAAAAAAAAATTTACAGTGTTACGATTCAAGGTCACAGAGAGGTGTTTGTCATTATGGATGTACTTTCTTATAAAATTAAAGCCTTGCTTCACCAAAATCTCACTTGAGGGTGAGAGTGAGAAATACTAGAAGAGAGTTTCTAAGAGACTATCACATTGCTATCCTCATTGCCCATTTGCAAATGATTCTATCCTGGTTCGACACAGTGAGCCCTCAAATGTCACCTTTCCAATCAAATCTATTACCCAAGGGGAAAGAACCAAGGAAGGAAGAAACCCGCAATCTAAGGCACAATCAACCACTAAAACGAAGTTTCATTCTCACACAACATCCTATTTCAAGTCCAACTTCCTCAAAAGACTCAAGTAGATCCGATCTTGGAAAAAATAAACCTTTCTATTGCTTTAAGGAAAGAAAAGCAAATTAGTACATCTCATCCTATCTCGAATTGCACATTATAGGCATCTCCCACCCTCATATCATGCCTCTTGTCACTAACTTTGCCAATCTGAAGATCCCAAAGTCAATTCATGAGACTCTAAGGTCCTATTTAGTAGGTAGAAAATTTACATTTCTGCCTCTTCCTGACTTTGAAAACAAGGAAGCGCGTTTGATTACGAGAATAAGACGAAAACAAATTTTGAAAACAAAGAAAATGAATTCACTATTTTCAACATTTTATATATGAATCAGAAAACAGGTAAAAGCTTTTTTCCTTGTTTTAATTAAAATTCAACCCAAATTCAACGAATGGGGTTGAAAATGAAAGCGATATTTTCAACCAAATTCAGAAATCTCCAACGTATTTTAATGAAAACTAAAGATTAGAATACATTGAAAATTTTCTTGATACGAATTTTGGATAGAGTTGAAAATTTCGTGACTAAACGGGGCCTAAGTGTTCCTTCACGGGCCGAGAAGCTATTATTGAAGAGATTAAGGCCATTAAGAAGGAGAAAGGGAGCTTTTTTTTTTATGGGAGTTTGTAGACTTACCAGAGGAAGAAGATAGATGGGTGCAAAGGGTGTTCACATTGGAAGTACATAGTCAATGGATCCATTATAATTTATATCATATAATTCCATCATATTGCTAAAGGATTTACTCAATCTAATGGATTGGCTATCAAGATACATTCATTCCAGTGGCAAAGTTGAAAACAATCCAAGCAAAGCTTTCTTCTACAAACTAATATTGGCAACTACACCAACCTGATATTAAGGGCAATTGTCTTAATGGAGAGTTGGTGGAGAAAGCATTGATGGATATTGAACAAGTTTATGAAATGAAAATGTTGAGTAAGTTCATAAAGACCCTCTGTGGGTTGAAACAATCACATTAGGCTTGGTTTGATTGATTCTCTTAAGACAACGAGCCATGGCTACACCGAATCAAACCCGATCATAAACTATTCCACAACAAGTCATTGAAAGGTAAAATCTTCATCTTGATTGTAAATGGTAATGACATTCTAATTATAGGCAATGATGTAGCAAAAACTAAGAGAATGAAATGCTTTTTAGGATATGAGGAAGGAGAGATTCCTATTAACAAGGAATCTAATACACGAGCCAAGATGTTATAGGATGCCTTTTGGCCATTGCGATTTTTAGTTGGGTGTTCCAAATGCGGTTACGTCCAGCTTCTCTAGCTTGGCAAAGTGCCCAGTGTCGGAAAAAACGGAAGAGAGTTTGGTGCGCGGCTCCCTTTGCATTTTACGCGGGCCAATTTGTGGATGGAAGAGGAATAGAGATTGGTTCGAGAATGAGGTCCTCAAAACTCCGCAGGGATGAAATCTTTTTTTGTTTTCTTTGTGGTCGTGGGCTAGGTTGTATAGTGTTGATAACTTAAATTCGTTGGTGGGGTTTTTGACTTGAATGGGGTATAGGTGAGAGGAAGGTGGTTTTTCTTTGTTACCTTTTCGTGTTTTCTTTGAGCACCTTGTGCTCTTCTTAATCTATATACTGCTTTTTACCGATCAAAAAAAAAAAGGAATCTAATACACACTAGATTAAAATCGTCTAGATGGTTAGTGTTGTATTCCAATTCATGCATAAACCATATGAAGAACATCTAGAACTCGTCCATTGAATTCTACAATATCTCGAGGTACACGGGATGAGATTATTCCTTGGAAGAAATGCGTTAAGGAAAATTTGAATCCTTAATGGATACGGATTGATAAAGTTTGTTAGTGACAATAGAACAACTTTGCGTTATTGCACGTATGCGTAAGAACAACCCCTAATAAAGTAAAAGCAATTTGTTGTCACAAGAGAGGGCGAAGAATGAAGTGGTAGTGTTGGGAAGAGTTTAAATCTCTAACACAAGGGATATGTAAGTGATTAGGGGAAAGTATGGGGAGCAAAAAGGGGCTGGTGTTCTCATTAAGTTAAGGGGGGCTTCAGTTTGGTGGTTTGGAATCTATATTCATCCATTACAAAAAAAAAGTTGGTCTATAATGATCGTTTGGTCCATTAGAGTTGACCAACCAAGTTAGTCCTAAACAATTGTAATATGGAAGATCTTCTACTTTAAATGTTGATGGTGAGGATTTTATTGAGATTCTTGAGGTGTAGCCTCGGAGCTAATTGTTTCTCCATAATAAATACTTGCTCAAATTTTCCATGAGCCCTATTTTCAAATCCTTAAATGAAGTGGAATGTTTGGGAGGGTTTGTTCATAAGTTGTCACGGGAGAGTGACTTAGGCCTCGACAATTCAATTCAAGCGTTAGGCGGGATCGCTCCCAATTTCCATTGGACCACGACTTGGCCGATATATACTAGCGAGATGATGTATGCATTATGTAATTGATGTGTTATGCGTCCTTCCAAAGTTGATGATCCTTCCAATGAAATTATTCTCATAGATCCTTGTAAGATGTAGATTCTTCTTTTTGAGAAGTTATTGTTGTGGTAGTGTGTACTAAAAGAATAAAAAACAAAAAAAGAGAGAAAAAAACACTCACCGACCCCAGCAAAAGGCAAAGATCCCATTAATCCTCTTACAACTCCACTTGTCAATTGACAAGACAAATCACAAGCTAGTCCTAGTATTAATTTTCCAACTATATTCTTCCTTGCCCTTTTTTGGTTCTTCCTTCACTTGTTCACTAGAGGAGCCTCTCAATAGGATCCAATAGTAGCCTAAGGATGACATATGAGAGGAACAAGGAAAAAGGAGAAGCACATGTACCAGAAAAAATTTCAGCTCCAAGTCACTTATATGTCAGTATTTCAGTCCCTACAACAACAAATTTCATCTTCCTACATGCATCATCTCTTTTGTCTGAGTATCAATGCACAATTTTCTCTTCATACGTCACCAGCTCATATGCCTTCACTCTTTATATCTAAATGAATAATCTTTTGTCCTTCTTAGTCATCAACAAAAAGCTTCCTTTTATCGAGAACAACATTGAACAAGTAAACTAGAGCGAATTTTGGTGGTTCTAGAAGTTCTTCATTCTCATCATGCTTTGTCTCTCTCCACCTGGCAAGAAAACCTTCTTATGAAATATCTTAAATCCTTCTTGATCTTCAAAGCCAATTGAAATTCCTGATCAATGTCAAAAGCCCAAGCATTACCATTTGATGATGAATTTCAACACAAGCCTAAGAGATTTTTAAAACCTTTAACTCCCTTACACTAAATATTTAGCTCCCCCAACTTGTTCAAGTACGCAAGCACAACAATATCTTCTAGTCTAAAAATGGTTAATTGATTTATAAAGTCATCTTACTTACCATTAGATAAATTTTGATGGATAAAATAATATGTATTAATTCACAAAACAAGACAATACCCAAAAGTATTAATCGAGTATACAAAAGGGACATAGCCCGGAGAAGGACCAAAAACAACAAAAAAGTAGAACCCACCAAGTCCAAAAACAATTATCTATACCCCATCCAAGTTAGAAATTCCAATAAACTCCTGTCTCTGTCCCCACTAGACACATTGGACCAGGACCAGAAGTTACAAATGAAATAATTCTTAATCTACAATGCCAGGTAACGTTCCCACATTATCGGGGCGCCCACCTATTTCTCTCACACCACACTCCGTCTAAAAGACAAGAAAGAGAAAGAGTCCTCCAACTTTTCTTTGCTCTTCTTGTCTAATTTTGGTTCCTTGCCAAGCAAGAAGGACCTGCCGCACTGAGAAAGGAAAGACCCATCCAAACCCCACTATAGCCAAAATAAGCAAGAAGGACCATACCATTAGATAAATACTTCCATTCAAAATTTGTTTCACTTCTTCTCATTTAAAAGTCAACGGTTATTCTCCACCCCAAGATCAGTCTACAAACATGTCCAACTAATCTAGTTGAACATGCATTTCTAATGTGCCTTACCAATCACAGTACCTCTATAAGAAGACTATGAGTCAATTTCCAAGCAAAATATATGTACTTAAACATGTATGTTCTCAGTGATGACAACAAGCATAGCATTGATAATTGATTTCTACCACATCATTTTCCATGCTCAAGAGAGAATTTAAGACCTTTTAAAATTTTCTCTTGATTAATCTAGGAGGCAAACTTGAAGCTACTTCTTACTTCACATTCTCCTCTAACACATGCTTTCTTCTTAGCACCACTGTAAGCACATTTAAATTCATTAGTACCAACCATGTGCCACCGATTTCTTTGCTGTTAAGGTGCTCTACAGCACTTGGCAACTCATGGCTACCTAATAACAACAACCCCCCCACCAAATGTTTAGTAGTAAATTGTCTGGATAAGGCTAGGTGGCTCAGGATCTGAGAAACCCAACATGTCACCCCACTCATTCAACTAGAAAACTGGAATTCAAGAATGCTTGGTTCTTTGGCAGAAAGGTTAATGAACATTATGAAACTAAAATCACAGATCTATATAATTTATCTTTATCAATCCAACAGCATATGATGGTTGAAATAGTAATGCCAACCTCTATAGTTAGCACTTCACCTAAACGTCCAAAGAGAAACTATACCTTCAGAATTTGGGTATTGTTCCAAAGATGCATCACACTGATTATTAGAACCCAAAAACCAAACACTATAAGTGAGGGGGGAAAACATACAGCACTATATATCCAACATAAAGCAGAGACAATTATGCATTAAAATCACAAATGTAATACACAGTATCAAGTATGATGTCAAATATATTTTCTTAATATAAAGAATTTTTTTGTTTCTGGAAAAAGGGAAAGGCCAGCAGAATGACCTATTTCAAAATCAATTACATCATCACGCACGTAAAAGATCTTATAGAAGAAAAATCTAATTGAGAAGATCGGCAATTGAAGAATGAAATGTACAAATATTTAGTAAAAGCACAAGTCAAGTATCACATTAAGCAGCCAAAAGCAAATAAACTCACCACATGCTACCGCGATACTTCAAGGTATAAGGACCGCTTTCCAGAGACCGATCGAAATGGCTGTGAATCTTATGCTTGCCCTTGCCGCTCTGATCGAGAAGCGTGAGCTCGAAGAGCGCCCTCACATCATTTCCCTCGCTAGCCAGAGCAATGAAAACCGAAACATACGTAGAATTATCCTCGGGATTCTTGCCATCAGGATAGAAATATATGGCCCACTGATATCCTCCAACGGTGAAATTATCGCTGGCGATGTGCTTTCCCACGCCCATGCCCTTCGCCAGCGAGTATCCCTGAATCACGAATTTGTGAGAGCCGTTCACCGTCTCCGTCACCGACAGCGAGCTCGTCGGCGACGCCACCGTCACGCCCTTCTCCCCCCTGCTTCCTCCTCCACCTTGCTCCGCCATTATTGGTTTCGAATCTACCTCATACAATGGAGTTCGATTTCAAACAACAACTTCCACCTCAAGATCGATATCGGGGTTGATAGAGCTGGAGAGAGAAAGTTAGGGTTTTATTCCGCTTCCTCTCTCTCTATAGTCTATTGCCTTGTCTGTAATACGTCTTCTATCTATCTCTTCATGATTCTAAAATGACTTTTGGAATTAAATCTCCCGAACCACGCTTAGGGGCAGTTACGTAATTTCATGGGCCTGCATTGTTGTAAATGACAATAATAACCTCGGCTAACGGGGGAGGAACGGAGCTGTCGGAATCGTTGAAGCGAGTTCGTCCTGGGTACAAGATTAAATTAAAAGGTTACTCTGGCGCTGTTTACAACGTTACCGTTGAAAACGGTCCATTTTTCCCCGACCTTTATTTTCATGTCATGCGCTGCTGAAAGAAGATTCGCAAGACACATAAAGTTTATTACTGCTCATATCATATCTAAACTAATCATCATTTGAGTCAAGATGGACCATATAAATAATAAAACTTTATTACATAACACAACTATATTCATGCGCCGAACTCTACTTCGACAAGCTTATGTGAGAGATACCCTCAATCATCTCACCTACATGTTCGATGATCCATTTTTCATGACATTGTCTGTAAAACCCGAAAAAATTTAAACTTTACCGAAAAATGGCAAAAAAGGGTAAATTATTCGCCACAAAGACAAGTCGAAAAGTTTTGAAATTTTCTGCATCTGGGACGACTAAACTGACCACCATTCATCTACACTTGCGAATTATAGTTCTTTGACCAATTTCGTTTAATTCGAGATGGTCGAATTTTTCACGATTTTCGAGACAAAAATGAACCAAATGAGTGGGTGACACATGGCATGATGCATGCATGACATGTGGGTGACACATGGCATGGTGCATGCATGCCATGTGGATATGTCCAGCCTATAAAAAGGGGATCGATGGAGGAAAATAGAGGGAGAAAGAAAAGAAAGGGAGAGAGAAAGAGGGAGATGAAGGAAGGTCGACGGCTTCTTCTCGATTTCAGGGGTTAAACAAATAAGAATTCGTTGGTAGAGAGAGTTAAAATTCGTCTACTTTCAACGAGAGTATGCTCGAGGTATGGATTTTCTACTTTGGTTGGTGCCTTCCTTTTGGGCCAGGTGTTCAAGGGGCCGGGTTAAGGAGCTGGCTGGGCCAGTTTCGTTATGCAGGCTGAAAAAATCTCGACTAATTAAGGGTTTGGTTTGTCGGGTGTTGGCCAGTGGGTGTAGTTCAATTCGGGGCTATTTAAGACCGAGTTGGGAACTACTTTGTGGCTAATTCCATAGCTGTTATAATAGCCGATCTTGTAGAACATTTGAACCACTGGTGGGGCCCGAATTCTAGAGGCGAGAGTTCGGGACTGTCTCGTGGCCATGTGGGGCCGGATGTGTGGCTTGAGTATGACATGTTTGTGGCCCGGTTTTGGCTTGGATTTGGACAGTCTTGGGGCTGGATTTGGGACTATTCTATGCCCAGGTTGTGGCATGTTTATGAGACTTGTGATGGCTGTATCTGTGGATTGCTTTGTGCGCATTTCTTATGCCACAACTGGTCTTGAAAACCAAGTTTTCTTTACTTGCTTTTGATTGACTTACTTGGTGATAGTTATTAAGTGAATGTTGATATATGAATTTTATAATATTGACATTGAGATGAACTGTTTGGAAATTATATGCCTTTTATATAATTATCCATGATACATGATAAATTATCCATATGGCATGCATTATATATGTGATAGGTGATTCGTGCCACAGTAGGGTGATCCGGAATCAACAATATTTATATCCTAAATTTCCTCCTAAAGTAGTCGAGCTCTTTGGGTATGGTAGTGCAGGAGGTGAACGGGGATGGGTTTCTTTGCCTGAATGATTTCTTGTTAAGCTAAAAAATGGTGAATTAAATTTGGATTTTAAGGCTTGATAAAAAACGGGGGTTATTTCTGATTTGTGAAACTAAAATAAGAAAAAATGTAAATAGAACTCCTTGAAGCATTGAAATTTCTTTTGGTTTTAAGTCTTTGCAAGGCAAGCTGAGAGGTCCTAGGGTTCATTTCCTCGCGTTGGAGAGGATGCAGTATAGTCATCTCCCAGATCGGATCTTCATTTTAACTGAAACTAAACCACCAATAATTTTCCTTTTGATAGAAAGCATTTATGGTTCCTACGAGTGAAAACATGTCTCAAAACCTACCCTTGTTAACTAATGAGAGACGACTAACTAGGCATCAGTGAATCTAGTGATATCCATTTAGACGAAAAACTTGCCAAATACACATTAAGGAGAGCATGTTTAAGAGATTTTAACCTAAAAAGTTGAAATCCAACCCTTAACCTACCTCCAGTGGCTCATAAAGGGCAACTAATGGATATCAGTGTATCTAAAGTTAAGAATACACTGAACCCTAAAAGCTTGCCAAGTATTGGCGAATACATGAGCTTTAAACCTAGAGTTGCAAATTTAGGGAACCAAAATGCCAAAACAACTGCGTGAAAAGCAGGGAATGAGTTTACCTTAAAACCGTTGCCCAGTAGCCTTCCTCTTCAAGGAGGAAGAGGTTTTTTGCTTAGCTAAATCCTCCAGTTGTCATCCTTTGAGGTGTTTGACAACGAAAGGAGAGAAAATGAAAGAAATGGGAAAGGAAGGCTGCTTAGAGCGTGCGCCCTGCTTCTCTATTGCCAACGTGAAGTGAGTTGAAGTTTGTACAGACTGAGGCATATATAGGTGCTCAGTGTATGATACAAAAAAAAACTAAAACTAAAGCTATTCACGAGGGTTAAATCGGAAGAAACCAAAAGAATTGTAGCAAAAACAAGCCATCGTGAAATGGGGAGGCAGAGGCTGCGAGACGGTGCTCGCGCGAGGATGCATAGTGGCGAAGCTAACACTCCTGCGAGTGCTCCGTTTCTTCACATTTTGCCCTTCTTTCCTTACCCGATCTTTGATTTGCAATCTTTGAGTTTGACTTGAATTCTTCGTGCTTGGATCGACTCATTGATTTTGGCGTAATTAGGCTCGCAAAAACTGCAAAATTTGCCACAATATGCGATCAGTAGAATAGTAGGGACCTTAATGTGCAAATCGGGTTAATTAGAAGGATGAGTACACAAAAAGCACTCAAAACCTATAATAAATAGGGCTCAAAATAGAACTTTTTGGGCACTAATCAACAGGGAATTGACATGCAGTGGCATAATGCATTGCATATGCACTGAAGCATAGCATTCATGGGTATAAATGCATGGTGCCATAACACACCATCCTTTGTGGCTGATGAGTGGGCGCCGATCGTTGAGCGAAGTTGAGTCCATTGGCAGTATGAAATGGTGCCATCACACACCATCCTTGGTGGTTGATAAGTGGGCTCGATATGTTGAACGAAGTTCAACAAAGTTCCACTGTTCGTAGAGCATGAAAACTTGTGTCGGGTAATAGCAAGTAAGGATAGATACCCCCTCGGGTGAAAGACCCGGTATTTTTGGTTATACATATGTATCTAACGATAAAAGCCTGTGAAAGTGTAGAAAGGAGTGTGAAGCCTGCGGTGAGACCCCGAAAATTCGCCTACCCACAAAAGACACATATTTTGGTAATAAAATGATCAGCAGAGGTGAAACATCCGGTACTCTTTTTGATTTAAAAACTTGATTTTGTTTCAAAGTGATCATGGATGAAATTTATCGAAGATAGATGTTATCGCTGGCATTAGGTATCATTGTGTGATGGGGGTCTAATGATGACTCGGGGTTTTCATGCATTGAGTGAGTTTCATCTCATTTCATGGCATAGCCGCGTAGTATTCCACTAGAGTTGCATCGTGATGGGATGTTGATATATATGTGAATGTGTCCAAGTGAACATTACATGTGCTTAGGGGTGGTAATAGCCTCTGTAAGAGTCTCTCTCTTGGCGTGGCTCACCCTTTATGGGGAAAACATTTTAGGTCTGAGGTATACAGATGGACAGCTCGTTCGGTAGGAGGTTGAAGAAGGCTGACATGTGGGTACAATTATAGTGTATAGTTCTTTTGCAAAAACTTGCATCCACTTGACATATGCTTACGTATGTGATAGAGTTTGTGATTAAACTCACAGTAATATATTTTGAAAATAACCTAAAAAGTTTATTAAATGTGGCTAAACGGATCCCAGTAAATGGGATTGGATAGTGTGGTATCGAAACACATGATATCCACAGTACTCGACCTTCATTCACAAGATGGTGTTAAGGCGCAGTATGATTACCTATGACTGATGAATGATCCCACCAATGGATTAGATAGTGTAGGTACCGATATAACAAAATATCCACATATATTTCAAGAAGTTTACTTGGCCACCAACCACCTCGAAGCCTGGGTTGTCATATTGCATCAAGCTAGGTATATCGATTACTAGAGTCGAAGTAAAGTACGGGCTGTGATCATCAGATCCCATCAGGCACCATGTTTTATGCTACGTGATCGTGTGTTGGGTATATCGCGTGAATTATATACATGGTAGAATGTATATAGGGAAAGATGAACACTAGGGTTAGAGAACATAACCTTAGGAGTTCAGAAAATGAATGAACGGAATAGTTCAGGATGTGATGTCTATTAGTAGCTAGCCTAGGCACTACTAGTTAGACAGGGAAACATGATCCATTCTTGGATGTTATGTAAGACTCTATTGCTATCTGATTCATGTAGATGGCTGGTAGAGGAAGAGGACACCGAGATGGTGGGTAGGTTGATAATCAACTACCACCACCCTTTGACCAACAAGCTTTCATGGAAGCTATTGGTGTAGCGGCTGCTACAATTGCACGGGCTAGTGTGACTGTGAGCCAGGGAGGGTCAAGTAACCTCCAAAGGTTCAAGGCGCACCATCCTCCAACATTCATGCGAGGAGGGGACCTAATGATAGTTGACCAGTTCCAAAGAAGATGGGATCAGAGGCATGGAGATCATCCGATGCCACTAAGATAAGCTACACGCTCACGAGGTGAATCCCAAGTATGGTGGGATTGGATTAAGGCCTCAAGAGATTTAGAGGAAATGACATAGGAAGAGTTTCGTGAGCTCTTCATGGGTAAGTTTATCCCAGAGTCTGCTCGACATGCAAAAGCTCGGAAGTTCCTGGAATTAAGAAAATTAACAATGACAAGAAGCTGAGTACATGGCTAAGTTCATGTAGCAATTGGGCTATTGATGATTATGTGGCCAACGTATATGGCTAAGGTGAGAAGATTTGAGGATGGTCCTAAATTGTCCATCCGGGTAAATTAGGACTTAAGACCTTGACTCGATGGTCGAGACCATATGGCCATCGAGAGAAGTGGATGACACTAAATTGATCCCAGCACTTACAAGCAGCGAAATGATGATGAGGTATGAGGAGCCCAACCCTCCGCCCTGGATGGAACAGGCTTTAGTGGCGACTCTCACATCACGGCGGATTTCGGTGCGGACAAGGCCACGACTACTGGGCAGCCAAGGCCTGGCTGGAATTCATCTCAGGGTATGATCTTCAAAGCCTCCATAGCCAACCCGGGCAACGACATAAACATTACCGCCATCACCGACACTCGAGGTGGGATCATTCCCCAGAGGCGTGGATCCCAGTTATGGACACCCCTGGCCCTACCATCAATGGACGCAGAATAGACACGCTTTGTTCCTCCCACCTACCACGCTCGAAGAGGATGGGTGATCGGGCCGCAAAGACGCTACATGTGGCCTCATTACTTTGGCAACAAAGCGACGGGCCAGGCAGGTCGAGGTTGAGGCTAAGGCTCACAAGCCCAAACTTTAGGGATCGTGGGAGTGTCTTACTCATTACAATCGTAGGATCGAGATTGCGTGATCACCAACTATTCGTTGTATGTTTCTACCTCACCCCTGGCCGGGCAAGTATTGTTTGATTCTGCATCTCATTCTTCTGTCGTAGATCATGTGTGAAAAATCGGGCTTAGAAGGCTTCAAATTTTGAAGTTGTTTTACATGTGAATTCTCCCCTGTAGAACTAGGGTCAGGAGTTAGAGATCCTAGATTCTACCCACCGCGGAACCCCGCGTCATGAACATGTCAAAGTTTGATGTCATCTCAGATGGACCGTCGATCAAGACATCGGGTCATCATTGATCAGATCGTAAGAGGGTTACTCGCTCACACCCCGTGTAGCTATGATATTTCAGGGGATAAGTATGATGTTTACCCTAGGACCGTAAAATAACTTAGATTACATGACAATTGCAGGTTACAAAGCCTGCACTCGGAGGACAAGTCGAGACAGAGCTGCCTACCTTTAGTTCATGAATATGAGAATGTATTTTCGAAGAACTGGTCCGCATTCCCTCCTCCGCATTGGGATGTAAACTTCGTTATCAAGTTACACCTTGGTACATCGCCTATTTCTATGACTCCACATAGAATGGCGTCGGCTAAGTTGCAGGAACTCAAAGTCCAATTACAAGAATTGTTAGACGGGGGTTTCATTATATCAAGCACTTCACCTTGAGGCGCTCCGGTTATGTTTTCCAAGAAGAAGGACAAGACCTTTCGACTTTGCATAGATTATCGGCAATTGAATAGGGTTACCATCAAGAATAGGTACCCTTTGCCGAGGATTGATGACTTATTTGATTAATTGAGAAGGGCTGATTCACCAAGATAGATCTTCGCACCGTTATCATCATTTTGTGAGTGGAGTGCGCATATCCCTGTGGATCTGCTTAGACCGATATGGGCATTTCGAGTTCTCAATGATGCCATTCGGGTTGACAAATGCTCTTGCGGAATTCATGGATCTCATGCATAGGGTATTCCAACCCTATTTAGATCGGTTTGTTGTGGTCTTTGTTGACGACATCTTGATCTTCTCCAAGTCAGAGGAGGAGCATGAGGATCATTTGAGGATTATTCTCCAAGCGTTAAGAGACCATCAATTGTATGCCAAATTCAACAAATGTGAATTTTGGCTTACAGAGGTGAAATTCTTGGGTCATGTGGTATCAACTCGAGTGTTCATACGGACTGCGTAAGGTTGAGGTAGTTACGTTGGGAGAGACTCAAGCCTGTGATTTGAGATACGAGTTTCGGGATTAGCGGTGGTATTACGTATACTACATGACTCTCTAATTAGCTACTTATGACGAAATCTGGACCAAAGAAGTTAAGTTTGAGGGAATGACAGAGGGCATTCCAGAATTGAAAAGGAGGCTTATTTCAAATCCTATTTTGATCGTCCCAAAGAGGGATGAGGCAATACTGTAATAGATGCTCGAAGGACTAGGGATCGATGTGTTTGATGTAGTCCTAAGGGTAGTGTGCTTATGGTGGTTCTCAGCTAAAGAATCACGAAAGGTAATTCATTCCTACGCATGATATGGAGTTGGTGGCCATTGTCTTTCCCTTGAAAATATATCAATTACCTGTATGGTGAGCGCTCGAGTAGGCTTTGACCACATACGCACCCCAAAAACCCGAGTCCCGCTGATAACCCATTATCAAAAGTGGATGACCAGGTATCGCGATATCTCGATACCACCATATTGCGTCCCATTCATCTGATTCATTCTATGATATATATTTTAGAAAAATATACAAATTATCATAACAAATTTCATAAGAGTTCGAGCTACAACTCGCTTATATACAACATTACATGTAAAATCTAGTTTTTTTTTTTTTTACAAAAGGTTTCTCAAAGTCGCGTCACACCACACTGGCGGTCTCAATTTATGGCCTACGTCTGTACATAACCTACACCTGAAAGGGTCCACCACGAGCTGGTAAAACACCGCCTAGTAAGGATAAATCCTACAAGGGCGCATGTAACGCCTTCAAAATACCCTAGAATTTTTATAATAATTTTATTATATCTCCGGGTATGAATTGAGTCAAACTAAGCTTTCCGGAAATTTGATGAGACAAATTGTGAAATGGTAAATTGAAGTGTGAGCATATGATTTAATATTATATGCTAAATGGAAAATTGATCAACCTTAAAACAACCCTCTGAAAAGGCAAACGTGAAAATTTGTAAAATAAGGACCTAAGGGTCAAATGATAACTTAAATGTTAATGTGAAATAAATGTCTAAGTGAAATAAAGAGTTAGAATGTCAAAAATGGAAAATTGGATTTATTGGGTGGCCAAACAAGGCCTTATGAGAATTAAGTGACTTAAGACAAAAATGGGAAATGAGAAAGGGTGTAGCCAAACATGGCCTTACACTAAAGTTGATTTATAAAGACCAAAAATGTGGTCTTAAGGCTCATTTGAAGAGCAAATGACGTTTTGGAGAAGGAGAGAGGAGAAAAGGGAGAAGAAATCTAGGGTTTGCAAGGAGGAGTGGTTTGGTTGGCTTTGCTTCCCATTTCTTGCTCCTAAGTGACCAAACAACATACAAGAAGATATTTGAAGAGGTTAGTTAAAAGAAAAATCAAAACCCTAACCTCATATTTTGATTGATTTTGGGAAAAGCCCAACTTGAGAGAAAAGAGTTTTCATTGATTCTAAACCACTTTTGGAGTTGGTTTGAAGGGATTCCATGGTGGATTTTATTATGGGACTTAATTGAGATGATTTTGTGGAAGAAAAATGAGAGAAAATGCCAAAATAGAAAATTTACGGCAAACTCAGAAAGCCGCGGCTGTGCTGAGCCGCACGGCACAGGATACGCGGCAACCCCGACGGCATAGGCCGTGCTGTACCGCAATGTGTTGTTCCAAAGAACCATTTTTGCTTGTTTCAGATCGTTAAGTCCCGAATTCATACACGATTGTTTAGGGACCCTAAGAAATGAATAATGGGGGTTCAAATAAGGATAGACTAGAAAATGTACCGCAGCTCGCCGCCGCCAGCTTCACTCGCCATGAACGCCTTCTCGCATTTGAGTGCCTAATCCCAAGACCGTTAAAGGAAATAAATTTGTAATTCACTAAAATTGTTTAAGAATTTATTATCCACTAAGAGTGGCGTAATTGTTATTGACTAGGGACGGGTGATGATCGCCTAACCTAGGACCGAGATTGAAGAGAAGGAAGCTAGATTCAACAACTTCGGTTTGTTCTCTGACTCTATTCTTATTTCAAGAATTTTGGTTGTTTACCAAGTAACTCTGAAATGAGTACATGAATGAGTATATGAAATAAGTACATAGATTGAGTATATCTTTGAAAAGATAATACAAAAGTGAATATGGAATTGAAATGTATTCAAAATCAAATGAACGCGGAATGATGATAAGGACGGATTCATCAAACTAATCCGTCAGAATGTGAATTGAATGATATATCGAATGAAACCGCCTCGACAGATGCACCAAACTCATCCGTCACGAAGGCATCTAAATTGTCCAATGTCCTAATGGCGGATGCACCAATTCCAAGATCCGTCATGATGGCGTATGGCATTGGAAGGCGAAATGTCCCACTTGGCGGACGCACTGGGCCCAGATCCGTCTCATGGCGATGACTGATACCATGCTCTGGTGTACCAAACGACATCCGTTATGATGAGAGACCGAATAAGTAATACCATATGTCGAGGTGCACCAAACAGCATCCGTCATGATGGGAGACTGAATTATTAAATGTGCTAATACACAAAGATAATAAGGCTCGGGTCGCTTACACTACACCCTGGCACCTAAGCGCACGCGGCAATGCCATGTTCGGGCCACACAATAATACACACATCATCAGTCCACACAAAACTAGCCATTCTAACCATAACCGGCCATACTCGAATTTTTAGAAATAACTGACTTCCAAACTCTAGAAATTTAAGCTTTTTTGTTTTTGTTTTTTTTTTTATTAACTTTCAAGACCATTATTAATCTGGGCTATAAATTCAACCATGAAGGCCTTAAAACAATCGTTTCAAAACAGTCCCAATGTCCGAAAACTCAGTCCCATGGTTGGGGCTGAACCACACGGCCATTTACGACCCTTAGATTAGGAGGAACTAGTGTAGGAGAAAACTCTACCTCTTTTTGTTTTTTTGTTTTTTTTTTTTGCACCTACTCATAGCTCGCGGTGAGTAGACCAACTTTAATTCTGGGCCTATCAACTTCTGACTGTCGGAACACCGGGAATCGGAGTCATTTTCCTTTATTTCCCCTTTTTTCCTTCTTTCCCACGCACGTATTTTCTTTTCCTCATCTCTTTTGTTTTCCTCTCATTTATTTTCTTTCTTCCTTTCTTTTCTTTTTTCTCCTTTCTTTTCTTTTTCTCCTTTACTTTTTCTTTTCCTTCCCTCCATCGAATTCTTTCTTCTCTCCTGAGCTATTCCTTGGTTTGATCCAAGTGAGAGGAAACTTCCTCTCACTTCCCTATTCCTCTCACTTTCATGATCCATGTCTTCCATGTGCCATGTGTCACATGGACACATGCACTAGGTGGCAAATGCCACACCACATGGCTCTCATGCCATGTGCACTCCTCTAAGCTTGTCATATGGCATCTACATGGTCATGTCATGTGGCACCACTCCATGTGTCATCCTACACCCGTGCCTTGAAATACGTGAAATTTCGACTGTCTCGAAATCCAACGAAATTCAACTAGGTAGATAGATTTCGCGAGACGATTCCAATGGTGAAGTCTGTTTAGTCATCCGAGATCTAGAAAATTTCAGGTTTTCAACCTGTACTTTAGCGGCAAATTATCATTTTGCCATTTTTCAGAAAAATTGCATTTTACAACAAAAGTCTAAAATACATCTTTACCCAACGAGACCTCAATATGAGGCAGTGCAAGTGGATGGAGTATTTGGAGGACTATGACTTCACTTTGCATTACCATCCCGATAAAGCAAATGTGGTGGCTGATGTGCTCAATCGGAAGTCATAGGGAGTATCAAGCAAGATAAATTTTCCGTGAGTGGAAAATGCTCAAGGCCGGGACAACTGGGCCATACCTACAAAGGACTGGGCTGCCAGTGTTTCGGGAGCCTGCGCCTACGCCTTCGCTACTGAGCAAAGTGATTGATTCTTAAGGGCATGACACAGAGATAGCGTCCATCAAGGACCAAGTACGATCGAGTACAGGTGACGAAGGTTAGGCCATTCACATAGATGGTGGTCTTCGGTATAGGGGTAGGATTGTGGTTCCCCAATTGGCAGATTTAAGAGAGGAGATCTTCAAGGAGTTCCATTGCTCGCTTTTGTTATATTGATAGTTGAAGTGGCACGGTAAGATGTATCATAATCTTCACGCCACTTGTCGGAGTGGAATGAAGAAGCAAGTCGGGGATTGTTCATCGTTGTCTCACGGTCGTTGGGTAAAACACCGTGAGGTCACGGGTTACTCCAAACATTTGCTGTAGCCGGCGGGAAATGGGAGCACATCATGATGGATTTTGTTACTCACTTACCACGAACATCGCGAGGGCATGACGCGATGTGGGTGATCGTGGATCGGCTCACAAAGTTGGCACACTTTTTAGTTGTGCGGATGAGCTTCACTCTTGAGGAATTCTGCAGGTTATACATACGAGAGATTTTTCGATTACATGGAGTACCAGTATCTATAGTATCGGACCGGGATCCTAGGTTTACAACTCGTTTTTGGGAGAGCTTCCAGCGAGCCATGGGACACAGTTGATGATGAGCACCGCTTTTCAACCCCATACAGATGGTTAGTTAGAGAGGACCATCCAGACAAGAGGATAAGGGTCAGCATGCGTCCTGGGATCTTGCGTAGCCGGGAAGAGCATTTACCCTTAGCGGAGTTCGTCTCTACAACAACAGCTTATCAAAGTAGCATATAGATGGCACCACCCTATGAGGCACCCTTTATGGGAGTGCCATGTAGATCTCCGATTTGTTGGATCTGAGGTGTGAGATCCCATAGGTCCCGATTTGATCAGGCAGACACCCAGAAGGTCAGACTTGATGCTAGTGTCTTCCTCACTACTTTAGTCGATAGAAGAGCTACGCCGACAAAACTGTGGCACTTAGACCTGGGAGGGGGATCCCTGCAGTCATCAAAATAGAGTGGTCGGGACTCGTAATGTAAGTCGTCATCGAGGCATATCAGCCCTTCGAGGTACTCGAGATGGTAGGTACAATTGCTTATCGGTTGGTGTTACCATCGAGTTTATCGGGTGTTCATGCGGTATTCCATGTCTCCATGCTCCGAAAGTACACTCTAGATCCGACTCATGTAGTGGATTAGGGCAAGCTTGTTATAGATGCAGATAGGACCTTTGAGGAGGGACATGTGCGTATTATAGATAGCCGAGATCAGGTTTTTCAATGAAAGACCATGAGGCTAGTAAAGGTGTTATAGCAGTACTGAGGAGTGGAAGAGGCAACATGGAAACATGAGGATAGGATACGTACCAACTATCATTTCTTGTTTAAGGATGAATGTATGTTTTTATTAGTCATTTGATATGAAAATGACTATTGCATAAGCTTGTGATTGTATGTGTATGTGTGTGTGAATTTCAAGGATGAAATTTTTTTAAGGGGGGAAGAATGTAAAACCTAGGAAAATTTGAACTTTATCAAAAAAAGGGTAAAACTCTAGAAATTTGTCATACAAAGACAAAGCTGAAAGTCCGAAATTCTCAGAGGATCTTGACGATGAAAAGGACCTCACCATTGGATTCGTCTCTTGAAATCTAGTTACTAAGACGAATTTTGTTTAATTCCGAGATTGTTGGATTTTTCACGATTTTCAAGGCAAAAAAGAACCCAAATGAGTGGGTGACACATGGCATGATGCATGCATGCTATGTGGATGACACATGGCATGATACGGATGCCATGTAAGGGACAGGCATGGTACGACATGGATATCCACCATGCGGGATTGTGGAGGAAAAGATGGAGAAAGAGAAGAAAGGAAGAGAGAAAGAGGGAGAGGAAGGAAGATCCGGCAGCTTCTTCCTCTGATTTTCGGCGTTCCGGCGGTCAAAGTTCTTCGGGCCGAGAGTTAAAGTCCATCTACTCGACGAGGGCTACGCTCCAAGAAGTAGGGATTTTCCTACTTCGTCAATACCTCCTTTGACCAAGGTTCAAAGGACGTTAGGACCGCTTTTCTGGACTGCGAGGACCGATTTCGTGTTTTCTCAACAATAAAGGTTCGCTGGCTCGCAGTTAGCTAGTGGGTGCGCTTCAATTCGGGCTATTTAAATCGGTTTGGAACTACTCAGGGTTTATTCCATAACCTGTTATGACAATCTTGTGGGATGTTTGAACCTTAAATTAGGACTGAGGTTCAGGATTGTCTCGTTGCCGTGTGGGGACGGGTGTGTGGCCTGAGTATGGCATGTTTGTGGCCCAATTTGGCCTGGATTTAGACAGTCTTAGGGCTGGATTTGGGACTATTCTATGCCCGGGTTATGGCATGTTTATGTGGCCAATGATGGTTGTATGTTCTGACCGCCAGGCATCTCTTAGCTACAATTGGTCTTTAAGAACCAAGTTATCTTTGCTTGCTTTTGATTGACTTACTTGGTGATAGTTATTGAGTGAATGTTGATATATGAATTCTAATATATTGACATTGAGATGAACTATTTGGAAATTATATGCCTTTGATATAATTGTCCATGATACATGATAAATTGTTTATATGGCATGCATTACATATGTGACAGGGAATTGACATGTAATGGCATAATGCATTACATATGCATTGAGGCATCGCATTCATGGGTGTAAGTGCATGGTGCCATCACACACCATCCTTGGTGGCTGATGAGTGGGATAGATACGTTGAACGAAGTTCAGCGGAGTTCCGCTGTTCATAGAGTATGAAATGGTGCCATCACACACCATCCTTGGTTGTTAATGAGTGGGCTCGATACATTGAATGAAGTTCAGCAGAGTTCCATTGTTCGTAGAGCATGAAAACTTGTGTCAAGTTGTAGCAAGCAGGGATAGATACCCCCTTGGGTGAAAGACCCGGTATTTTTTGTTAAACACATGTATCCAACAAAGGAAAGCCCGAAAGTGTAAAGGCATGTGAAGTCATGGCAGACCCCAAAATTCGCCACCGCTAAAAGTCACATGTTTTGTGTTAATAAAATGATCCTTGAGGTGAAACATCCAAGAATCTAAAACTTGATGTTGTTTCAAAGTGATCATTGGATGAAATTTATCGAAGATGGATGTTATCACACATTGGCTATGCATTGTGTGATGGGAGTCTGTGATGACTCGGGTTTTTTCATGCATTGAGCTCATTTCATCTCATTTCATGGCATGGAATGTAGTATTCCACACCTAATTGCATCATTATATTGGAATGTTTATATATATGTGAATGTGTCCAAGTGAACATTGCATGTGCACTTAGGGGTGGTAATAGCCTCTGTAAGAGTCTCTAACGGGTACGGCCTCCTTTATGGTAAAACATTTCAGTAAGGTATACACCTATGACTGGCCTCATTCTGGCCAAGAGGTTGAAGAAAGCTGACCTATGGCTGGTATAATTATTTTTGTAAAAACTTTGGAAAGAACCAGTTTCAGCATATGCTTGTGTATGTGATAGAGTTTGTAATTAAACTCATAGTAATATGTTTTGAAAATAACCTAAAAAGTTTATTAAATGTGGATAAACGGATCTCGGTAAATGGGATTAGACAGTGTGGTATTGAAACACACAATATCCACAGTAATTTATCCCGCTTCCACAAAGATGGTGTCGTAGCGTAGGTATGTGATTACCTAGGACTCCTGGCGAATGGATCTCCAATTAATGGATTAGAGAGTTTAGGTATCGAGATATACGCTATCCAATTCCGATATTCCTGGTTGACGGCTATCAACGAACCCCCATGTTTTGGGGGTGTCACATTGTCCTATTGTTATTTACTTTAAGAAATATTTGGTTAAACGACATTAAATACTTTTAAATTTATGAATCTAACATCTCCAATGTTTTTTCTTGAAAAATAACTTATTTAGGATAAAAATGTCTTTTTCTATTTTATGTATTTACATTGTGTAAAACATGGGTAAATTTGAATTTTTCATAAAAATTGTTAAACGGTAAATTGCCGCTATAGTACAGGTTACAAACTTTGAATTTTTCTAGATCTTAGATGACGAAATGGACTTCACCGTTGGATTTGTCTCGCGAAATCTAGTTATCCAAAAGAATTTCGTTGAATTCCGAGACAGTTAGATTTTCACAATTTTCGTGGCGCGACGTGGGCCAAGCTTTTAAGTTATGGATAAGGTAAGACAAAACAAATTTTGGGAGAGAGAACCCTCATTTTCTGCTATTTACGTGTGAGAGAAAGAAGGGAGGAAGAGAGCTTCCAAGCTTTCTTTCGGCGATCCACAGAGTTCCATCGGTTGGAATTCGTCGAGCCAAGAACTAAAGTTCATCTACTCATTGAGGGCTACGTTTAGGTACCAAAAACGAAGGATTTCACCGAAGATCTAAGGGAGGAGATTTCGGGAAATCAAAGGGATTAGGTGGTGTTCTTGAGACCTCCTTCAGTTCTACTACGTTCCAAGAGGTAGGGATTCTTCCTATTTTGGTTTATTTCCACCCTAAGGGGCTGATTTTTTGGGGAATGTTGTGTAGAGGTCTAAGGGTCTGTTTGGTTGATTTAGGAACTGTTTAAAGCTGTTTTTATGGCTTATTATTTGTGGGTTGGTTTGGTTGTAGTCTTAGGTAAGGACCAAAAATGTGAAGAAAAAAAATTATATGTGAGTGGTTAAGTGGAAATTTTGCTAAGAATTTCCCTAGACCCCTTTCCTTGTTTTCAGCCCTAACTTGACCTATGGACTCCAAATTGGATGATTCTAGTAGGAAATGAACCCTAAGAACAAGAGGTACAAATGCCTAGAAGAGAATGAGGTTTAAATTCGGCTCTAAAAACCTTGAAAATGAGGTTTATAGTAAGATACTGATTTTGTCCCCTCTACGGGAGTAGCTCATGTTGTTTGGACCGTATATTGGGCTATACTGATCCAAATGATGTGAATCAAAATCCTACTAAAACTAGACACCCAAGAGAGTAACTTTCATGATAAAGAAATTATAGTCACATTATGTAAAACCCAGGAAAAAAATTCAATTTTTCTGAAAAATGGCAAAACGGTAATTTACCGCAATAGTACAGGTGGAAAATCTGGAAATTTTCTATATCTCAAATGATGAAATGGACTTCATCGTTGAATTCATATCGCGAAATCTAGTTACCTAGTCAAATTTCGTTGAATTCCAAGATGGTAGGAATTTCACGCTCTGTCACGGTGTCGAGCGACATACGGGTGGTGCCACAGACACCGGGCTGCCACATGGCACCATGGGAGAAGGACACATGGCATGAGAGCCATGTGGTGTGGAGAGTGCCACCTAGAACATGTGTCCATGTGATACATGGACCATGGAAAATGTGGCACATGGCAAGAAGAATAGTAGAGTGAGAGGAAGCTTCCTCTCACTTGAAGGAAATCAAACAATCCGGTGGGTAAGGTGAGAAGAAAAAGAAAGTGAAAAGGAAAAGGAAAAAAAAAGGAAAGGGGGATTTGGGCAGTGCGTGATACGGGAGAGAGAAGGAAGAGACCTACAGTTCTCCTCAAGATCTCCGGCTTACGGGCAATCGAAACTCGTTAGAACAAGAGGCAAAGTTGGTCTATGTGATAAGGGCTACGCAGTGGCAACAAACTTAATTTTTCAAAGTTCCAAAAAAAGTAGGCTTTTTCTCCTACACTGTTCCTCTAATCTAAGGCCGAATATCGTGGTGGTTCAAAATGGCTAACCATGGGACTGAAGCCGGCAAACGCAACGCTGGGACAAGCTGCCGAAGTCTAAGGACTGCTTCATGGCTGAATTTATAGCCATTAATGACAGTCTTGAAATTTGTTAAAAAAAAAAATTGATGTAGGGATTGTTTTGTGGGCATTGCTTATGCCACAATTGATAAAGGGTACCAAGTCATCCTTGCTTGTATGATTAATACTTGGTGTTGATATATGCTTGAGATGCATGAAAAGTGAATAACATGTTTATTATATTGTGAAGCATGTATGTGTAAGACATATGGAAATTAAACGAAAATAATTATATGTATTAAATATGATTATCCATGATACTTGGCATGAAATATGATTTTGAATTGTTGCACGTGGTATCTATCAGGTATGCGTAGCATGAGATACATGCAATGTCATCGCATTGCATTTATGCACGTGACATCGCATGACATGGGCGCGAAAGCGATTTCGCAGGTGATCGACACTCGTGCTTGGGCGCGCTCGGCGGTGGTCAGAAACGGGACAACGCTTCAATGAGTCTCACGGTCGCATAAAAGAAAAAGGAAATGAAAAATACGTGTGTTGGGTATAGCAAGTAGGGATAGATACCCCCTCGAGTGAAAAACCCGGTATTCTTGATTAGACATATGTATCTAGCGATGAAAGTTCACGAAAGTGTTGAAGGCGACGGCTTCATTGTGAGACTCCCGAAATTCTCTACCATGTTAATAATATGGGACTTAGTAAAACAAGTGAATATCTGAGTTTGTCCAATGGACACTAAAACAAAAGCTTTTGTTTAGAAAAAATGATCATCGATGGAATATAAATAGCGCTTTTCACTTGGCATATGCATGCGAGGAGTCGATGAGGACTCCTGGACAGGGACAGGTGAGTCACATTCTCATTCTTGGCATGTAGACATTTGAGTAGGAATGTGTATGTTTTTACTTTAATGTGTGAAATGGCATTGCATGTGCACTTAGGTGGGGAGTAGCCCTTGTAGGAATCTACTAGGCATTGCTCACCCCATCGTGGGACCGTATTTCAGGTACATAATAGGTACAGGAGGACGACGCTCAATAGAGACCTCAATTGTGAAGAAAGTCAGATTGTAGCTTTAGTAGTTGTTTTGACACGTATCTATATGTTTTGTATAAGAGTGTTGTAATAAACTCTTATGGACTATTGTGATATAGTTGTATATTGGGGATATGGATAGATGGACCCTGTGTGGTCATTATTACTTCTGTTGAGACCTTTGATGGGTCATGGATATACTGTTATACAAGTTGTATATTGGGTAGAGCTCCCCGAACAAAGGAGACTCTACTTGATTTTTTGTGAAATTATGGGTCCCGATAAATGGGACACAACAATATGGTATCGGGTTACCCGAAATCCATAGGAATTCCGTGGGTTGATAGGTTGTTAACGGAACCCACGGGATTAGGGGCGTCACACATTATGTCTCCATTGTTCCCGGAAATTCGTCCAATTAAGAACACAATATCACAAGTGAAACCGGCCTGTGAGGTTGTAATGTTTTCGCTATATCTCCTAATTTAAAGGCAAATGACCTGATCTATGAGCTTGGAAACATAAGACATAGGTGAATATTTGTTAGGAATATCACTTGTCTAAAACCTCGCTACATGGTCAAAATTGTAGTTGGAGATGGACTTGGGATGTGCCTATATTAGGGACTGTTTGGCTAGTCTTTGAGCTCGATTTCATGGGGCGGTTGGGCTGTTGTTGTGGGCACTCTATATGCCACATTTTGCCTTAAGGATTAAGTGTGTTGTTGCTTGACGTGTGATAACATGCTTGTTTGTTGTGGTTTGGTGAAATGTTAATATGTGTGTTCTAAGTGAATTAACATTGTTGTGAATGTTTAATTGGAAATTATATGCATGTAATATAATTGTGCATGATACGAGGTAAATTGTATGGTTTATATGGTTCATATGGCATTCATTACATGTGGGATATGGAATTAACATGCAATGGCACATTGCATTGCATCATGCACGGGAAAATCACATGTGGGTGCATGGTTAGAATCTAACACCACATTTGGTGATTTAGTGGGTGGGCTCGGTATCGTTGGACAAAATCCAACATAGTCGCATGGTTGTATAAAATGGAAAACTTTTGTCTGGTAATAGCAAGAAGGGTCTAACTCCCTTGGGTGAAAGGCCCGGACTAGTTTACTCCACTCCGACGGTGAAAGTCCAAAAAAAAGTGTAGATAGTGTGCGGAGCCAATGGTGAGACTTCAAAAATCTGCTACCCACAAAAGACATAATGATTTTATAAATGAAATGATCATTCAAGAAATGACATCCAAAAAGTTTTGGTTTATAAAACATGACTTTTGTTTCAAAAATGATTATTTGATGTAACCAACAATGACGCTTTATCACACATGGGCATCAGATTGCGGTGCGGGAGCTCTGTGAAGACTCCTGTATGGAGGTCTCAGAAGACGTTTGGTGCATGAATGAGTCTTATCTCATTTCATGACATAACATGTAGAATTCCAACCTAGGATTGCATATTTATGTTTGCAATTGTGAAATGTGATTGTTAAGGTGAACATTGCATGTGCACTTAGGTTTAAGTGTAGCCTCTGTAGGAATTACTCTACTAGGCGTGGCTCACCCTATATGGGATAACATTTTAGGTGCAATAAATGCCCGGGTGGGCGGTTTTCATCCGGAGCCGCGAGAGTGAAGAAAGCCGGCTTATGGCTTTGTAATCATTTTTGTAAAATGTTTGGAGTAAATTCATTTTGACATGTATTAATGTGTTTATGAGTGAATTGAACTCATATGTCTATTTTAATGTAAAATAGTTGTAATTGAACTCACATGGACTGTTTTATTATAGTCTTATATGTTTTATATGAATGTAGATAAATGGGCTTTGTGTGGTCAATTTTTACCCATAAATGGGCCCAAAGCGGTCATTGTATTATATTGGACCCCGGATAGGTCATGTGATTGTATAATGTACAAGTTAGGAATTGGATAGAGCTTCCCGTACAAAGGAAACTCTGTCCGATTTTTGTTAAATTATGGATCCTGATAAATGGGACACACGATGTAGGATTGGGTTACTCGATAATCCATAGGTTTTCCGTGAATTGATGGGTGATCAACGAACCCCCAGATTTTGAGGCGTCACACATTGTCCTTCAACATAAGAGGTTATTTTTACAATAAAACAATAAAGGCATTTTTTGTCAAAATCAAATCAAAAATTGACGAAGGGTTAGATTTCAAAATTTGGGGTTTCAAAAGATCATTTAATAGTACATTTGATTGGTTAAGAGGTATCCGCTTTGGCCCCAGTGGGCCTTCACGACTTTAAAACGCGTCTACTAGGTTGAAAAGATTATATATTGTAAGGAACTTTCTCCCTTATCCAATTTGGAAGGGATGTGGCAACTAATCTTTTAAATAGTATGTCTGATTGTTCAAGAAATTGTTACCATTTTTTTTTACTTCTATTTACTTTGCATATGTTCTTATAGTACTCTATTCTTACAAGGATTCGAATATGACATCTCTCACCCCTTCCTACCCCTTTACCTCTTGAGTCGAGCCTCAAAGGCAAACTAATTTTAAAAAAAAATTATTATTAATTCAAACTAGTAATATATTGATAGAAACATATATACCAAATCACTAAAAACCATAAATGATAAAACAACACCCAAGTTAATAGTTTATAAATTGGTTCAAAGTCTACAAATTTGAAATTCCTATAGTGACTATATTACCTAATACTCCAGTTCTGCAACATATTGACGACCATAAACTGATTTATTGTCTTTATCTTATCAAATATGTTTTGTCCTTCTGAATCGCTAACACATAAATAAAACATAGCAACAAGACGATGAAAAACACAACGTCATGTCAAGATGACAACACAAAACGCTGCAAACAAGATGATGAAATCACAAAATAAAACCATATCTATAATAACCACTTTATTAAGAAATGGATTGATAAAAAAAGGTGTATAAGGGTGATTTCAAACCGAGAATTACCAAAATCACCCGGACTTGCTTAAGGAAGATGAGTGGTTAGAACAAAAAATTAAGAAAAAAAAATGAGACTAGGGTTTTGAGACCCCACGGAAAAATGAAAACTAATCTTTTAAAGACTATGATTGTTCAAGATATGATATCTTATGACAAGAAATCAGATGAAATATGTTATGTTTTTATTTTGTAATTGAAGTGAATAAAAAAAACTTATATGAAATAGGAATTTGTTGACAAAAAACATAACATATTTGTGACATGCTTTAAAAGATATAAGAATATGGAATGCGAACTAACACACTAAGGAATTTGTAAAATTAGAAGGAGGTTGCAATTTTATCGATTAAATAATAGGTATGAATAATAATTTCATTCATCCTCAACTCCCAAAATTTAAAGGAAATAATTTCATAATTAGTATGCTCAAATATGTGTCCTATTTAAATCTTAAGATCTATGAGGTCTAGTGAATAATAATTGCATTGAAGTGATCAATTTAAAAGCACTTTATGACTACATTTTGACTATAATACATTTCCTATTAAAAGACAAGACTCTTTTTAAAATTTTTGAAAAACCATTTAGAAAATGGTTTGAAGTAGTCATTTATTTATATTTATTTTTTTAAGCAAGAAAACAAAATAAAAAATAAAAATCCTAGTATGACTATTTTTTAGAAAATACAAGTCTACGAAAAAACAAATCCAAATTTAAATGTCATATTACCTATTGGAAATATACGATAGTGAGTATGTAGACCCAAATTTGGGCTATAATTCTCTTTTATTTATTTTATTTTACTTTATTTTTATTTTATTAGATTTTGATTTTACTTTATTGGATTTTCCTTTTTTATTTTTATTTTTCATTATTATTATTATTATTTTATTTTATTAATTTTCTTTTGGGAAAAGAGATCATCCTTTCTTTTTTGAGGGTTTTAGGGTTAGGTTTTTAAGAGTTCCTATATATTATAAATAAGAGCAAGGGGATAGAGATTACGTCCAAGAGAGTGGCAGGACGATTAAAGGAAAATGACGATCAAAGGGAGGAAGAAGGAGGAGTTTGAGAAAAAGAGAAGGAAAAATAGCTTGTAGAAAGGTTAGTATTCATCATTCTTGGGGTTAATGTTATTGATTTGTGTCAATAGTTTTTTTGGGTTAATTATTTACCCTAGTTTGAAACTTCGATCCATACTTCGTAAATGGTTCTTATTTCATGGAATTATATATGTTATTTATCTGGATTTTCATTGTTAAATTTTGTCTATTCATAATTTATATAGATATTAGTTCTATAGGGTTGTTGATTTATATATATTTTCCCTCGAATTTCATGTTGGATCAGTTGTAAAATGTTCTATGAAATTATACACAATTATGCTGTAACTTGATTTATGCAAATACTTTTTATTATGGACATGATTTGAGAAGAGCAAAGCACAGGTTCATGTTGAGCAAAGGTTTTTCAAACAAAAAGGTGTTGTCCCATGTAGAGAAAGATAAGATTTTTTATTGGGTTTATATACTAAAAACATAATTATGGGCTTCTACATGATTTGAGAATAGGGAAATCCTAAATCCGGGACACATACGATTTTTGCCTATAATGCAAACTGATCTCCATGTTAAGGTATCACCTTTCACCTATATTTCTTTGCAACTTGGAATATTTGAAGACTGATGTATCCTGAGAAATCAAATTCCTAAGAACAGTGTTTTACACGCCTCAATTTATTTTGTTTTTTCCAAACTGGTGCTCATTTTACAAGTACACCATCGATCCTGAACCTACCATCTAGAATACTGTCTTCGTCTATTTTCGACCTCCTACAGGCTATAGTTTTAACATGTTGGTGTTGTATCGGTGGAGTGAGGTCATTGGTGACTATAGTAAAGGGAGAAGGAATGTCATTCACACAAACACAATTATCTACTAAATATTGAAATGCATATGAAAGCATTCATAGAGAGGTATGCTCTTGATAGGGTTTGAAAAATAAGGCTCACAGCTCACCACTGTGCCCAAGAAAGAGCTTCCAAATTTCAACGAAACACGCGCAGCCCACTCGCTAAACCCCAAAAAAGAGGTATGCCCATTGAAGCATTCAGCCCTTTTTACGTCAGCATTCAAGCCTTTTGGTGCCAACCTGCACGAAGGTCCAACTGCTCTACCAAAGGTCGATTATGGGAAGTCACCAAAGATAAGGGAAATGTAATATATTATCCTCGCAATCCAACCAAATCTCATCAATAAGTGAAAGAAAGATAATAACAAGCCATCATCAAACCGATCCCCTAATAAGGAAGGAAGATTATCCCAAATAAATCGCTTCTTTCTATATCCTTTACTAACCGACACCGATAATAACAAAAATATCTCATCCAATGGGAATCAACCTAGTCACCATCCAACTCGGGGTTGAACATCTACTATAACATGCCACCCCATCGGTGAAAGCACGCATAATTATACGCACGCAGCACGTTGAACATTCGCCCCTACAGCCTTTCTTTTCTCTCGTAAAGAACCGACTTAGGCATCTGAGAGGTCACGCAAGCCCCCGCCGACCCCTTCTTTCTTGTTTCTGTAGCGATCCTATTTCAGCCTGCATCGCATCCAGAGCCTACAATTCCAACCCGCCGCCAATCTGCATCCAGCCCAACGACTTCTACACGCTCCAAATTTCGCCCGTTGAAAATAGCATCATCAGCTCTTATGTAAATTTAAGCTACCTAAGCTAGCGGTAGGCATTAAGGACCATGAAAAAAACCATCTCAAGCCTCTAATGAATATGAGAAAGGATTCACAAGGATTGAAACCGGTCTCAAAAATCAGTTTGGAAAAAAAAAAGCTTTTGAAAATCACAAAAAAGAAGAAGCAACTATCCATACTCTCAAAGTCCATAAAAAGACATTGACCTTGGTTACAAGATTGGTCATTTGAACTTTGAAATTCAAATAAAAAGGAAAAGGTATCATTTTTTAATTAGATTTACAAGAAAAAATAAATAGACAAAAAAGGCTTCAAAGAGTTTTTCAAGTGAAAATCACTTTAGGAAAGTATTAAACGCTTTATGGCTCTTAAAGTTCCATTTCAAAATTAGTTTAAAGCATCTTTAAAAATATTAAAGCAAGGAAGAAAATAAAATTCCCAAAAGGTTAATTAAAAAAAAGATTGAATGATGATTAACATAATAGGCTTAAGAAAGAAAAAAAAAACCAACAAATGAACAAAACCGAATCAAGTAAGGCTTGTAATACAATTAAACAAAATTTTAATCAAGAGAATAAGCACCTTCAAGCATCCAAAAGGAACAACAAAGGAAATCCGAAGAGAATTCAAAGGTGAAGGGAAAATACATAACATCAAGTATTTGACCTTTCAATATCCACAACCAAAACACTTATTGTCTCAAGAGTGTAAAGAAAAAATTAATAAACTAAAAATAAGTAGAAGATGATGAAATCAAGATGAACTTATTCAGATATATCCTCATATATGAAACACTTGGCTTTTTATAGGCTTCCAATTTTCACCTATGTGAAGTCTTTTTCAAAACTTTATTTTCTTTTTTCCCCTCTAAAAAATTGATAGAAGTTCCCTTAAAAGATATAAAAGAGAAGTTCCTTGAGAAGGAGCCTAAAGACCATTACATAAGCCAAGGAATAGTGGAGATTTTAACACATGTCATCATCTTCACTAAGACTCAAATTCACTTTCAATCTGAACCTAAACGACACTAACTAGGCTGAGGTATGTAAACCCTTAAAAACAGCCACGGGAACCTAAAACAAGGGTAAAGTAAATGAGGCTCAAAATGGGACTGAAAAAAAGGTTTAAAAAAAAAAGAGAAAACCCTACAAATTGATCTAGGAACTAGTTGAACCAGTCACACTAAATTGAATCAAATACCTTCATCAATTAAACTAGTACATAGACCAAAATAAGCCAAAATTTATTGAAATTAAGCTTAGAAAGCATGAAATAATGTAATAGAAAAAAATATATTCATCTTTGCTTTAGTCAATTATTTGAGCATACATGCCTCACATTAGTTATATTATAGAAATAGTTTTCCCTCATTGAAATAGTTTTCCCATGGTAAGTGTAGAGGTGAATCTGTGTGATGTGCATATGTTGACATTAAAAATAAATTTTTCAGTCCAAAGAATAGTGGAATGGGCCGAATATATATGCCAAACCCAAACCGTACAAGTCTAACCCAATCCTAAAAAGTCCAAGCCCATGATAATCAACCCACGAAAAGGTCCAAGGACATTTCTGGAAATTTTAAATTTGTCAAAACTACCAGCAAAGAATATTAAGACTTTGTCGCAAAGGTAGAATATGTGTCACACCCCCAACCCCCGCCTAGGCGGATGAAGGGGGCGGGAAACTATACTGAGACTCTTTACTTTCTTTGTAAGACATTGGTGGGTCCAAGTCTTATAACTTAATCAAAATATCATATACAAAGATAGAAAATAAAACTACCATCGTAGTGGTGTTTACAGTGTTAATACACACAGTCCTGAGTCTCATTTACATATACATATATAAAAACTGTACATTTACATTTACATAATCAGAGTGCAAAACTTACTGTGATGGACTCCTACTAGTTTGTTAGTCCAACAAAGATAAAGATCGCAAACGCCCTCCTCCGCACCTGGGCCACGTACAAAACCCGTGCTGCTTAACGCCAAGGAGAAACATATGACTTATATGTATACCTACGCACTAATACTCATTTATAATAAGCATATAATGAAGAATGTGATATACAGAGCGTATATCAAAGTTTTCATGAATTCATATAACAAACTTATACACATACTTGTACTTATAATGTAATTTTATACTCTGTTCATCTCCCGTAGGGAGCTACAGAGCTTATACTTGTACGGAGGTACCCGTAGGTACTACAGAGCTTATACTTATATAGAGGTACCCGTAGGTATTACAAAGCTTATACTTGTACAAAGGTACCCGTAGGTACATTCAGAGAAGAACGATGTACATTACTTTACTCTTATTCGTTATTCAGACTCTTATCATGTAACTGTTTAAGTACTTAGACCAGTAATAAGAAATGAGTAGGACACAACACAAGTACCCGGCTACCTGCGGCAAGATCGAGGTGTCGTGAACATAAAGCATGAGTGCCGGCACTGGCTAGAGTGTCGCCAAGAAGAATCGTGAGTACCAAAGATTAAACGCAAGCCAAGACGGGTCGAGAAATACATCGCACTAATTAGAAAGTACCGGCAATTACACGCGGTTCCGCTTCAAAGCAAATGGCGTCGTGGTCATTCAATATCCGGCCTTGTAGCCCTACAATTATACGGTTCGTGAACTTACTATCTTATCATAGGGCATTAAGTTCGCTTAACATCAATTTGCTCACGAGGGCAAAATGGCACGGCCTAATTTTTCCTTTACCTTATAACATGAATGGATCCTTTCATACACTTATAAGGTCCTCATTAGTCCATTACACAAGTCCTTGGAATAACGGAATAGCAAAACATGACAAAAACACATGTCTATGAACATTGCTACGCTGCAGCGTAGGCCTTCGCCGCGGCGTAGCTTTGTTACGCCTTGGCCTACCCGAGGCTTGTCCAAGCCTCCTGGCGGCCTCGCGGCGGCGTGGGACATACGCCCAAGGTGACTTACGTCGCTGCTGATCCCTACGCCGCGGCGTAGGACCTCGAAATTTGCCCATATTTGCTGATTTCATCCCTTTTTCCAAATCCAACCAAAATCAAAAGAAAACTCATATACTCTCCAGAAAAACATCTCCCAAGTGTGTTCTAGCCCAACCAAAATCAAACATAGAGATTAATTAGGGTTTTTCCAAACCCAAACTCAAATACTTGTAAGTTAGGTTAACTTCCTAACACCCAAACAGATATCCATACATCATAAACCAAAAATTCATACTCAAAGAGAGGATTCAATACTCATCTTATACAAACTAGGGTTTTACCAACCCAACTTTCAACAAATCTAGGGTTATGATGAATTCCTAACTAAACCCTAGAAATTAAACAAACTAATATCCATACAAAAGTCCAAAAGTCCATACAAACCCATAGTAATCCATACAAATCCATACCTTTCTTGGCTTTCTTTCTCTTCTTCTTCTTCTTCTTCTTCTTCTCCCTCCCTCTACGTTTTTTGCTCTCCCCCTCCCCCAAATGAGAGACCAACTTGGTCTTATCCCCTTTGATTTTTAATTTTTCCTTTTATTACACTTTGGTCCTCAAACTCCATTCTATTTGCACCACAATATATGTTATTTCTATAATAGCATATCATCTTCTTATAATATGACTTTTGTGTCCCATTTTGACAAGTTACAAATTTACCCGTGCTTACTCGGTTTTTCAAGCCACGCTTTTGAATTTAAATTATGAAAAATTCAAATTATACCTACAAAATACCCTAAACGCGTTGAAAACGACTAGGGTATATTTCGGGGTGTTACAATATGGATGAGACTTTTCTCCAAGTCAGGACATGGCAAATGATGTGGGCAATTACTTGAAGTCGTGGAAATGACTTGGGGAACGAAGACTCCTTAATGGAGACATGGACATTTATTGGAGAAAGTGGGCTGGGTGCACTACCATAAATGCTTGCGGACGCCCCAAACTCCGGGTGTCCTCGACCACCCACAACCTCGTGGAAAATCTATTTATCTCGTATCACGAGACTCCATAATCGGCAAAAATGACTCTCGCTAATAAACCAATACCATAAAAACAAATATCACAACTATTCTCCAATTATCTCCCAATAATTCACAGCTTGATTACACTTTTATACAAACATATATTAAAATCTACAATTCTAATACATGTTATATCCAAAAACCATCAAAGCCACAAACCGGCTTCTTCAAAATCAGCCTCTAAATGAGCTGTCTTCTCGAGCGCCCCCTGTACCTGAAAAAAATAGTCCCTCGACAGGGTGAGCTATCGCCCAGTAGTGGAATCACCCTAAATGGGTTACTCTCCACCTAAGTGCATATGCAATGCTCCAAAATAAACACACACTCAAGTAAATACGTGATCCTACTTGAATGTTTACATGATCACCCCATGTCACGAGTCCTCACCGACCACCTCACACTTGCTCTGCCATGTATGAGAAAAAACAACCATTTCAAACAAATCTTTTGTTCTTGAAAATATACTACCGAAATATCTCTGGTGAAAATATAGACTACCTCTGGTGCTTAATTGGTTGGTGAGCTTTCCGAAACAGCCATGGTCCTCATCCGAAATGATCTGTTGGCCCATCTCCCAACCCAATTCTCCGGAATATCATCCTGTGAAATTTCTTTCGCAACCATGTCCGTTTTTACAAAACCATGTCATGCACTCACACCTAACTTCTAGGTTATCTGAAGGCATATGAAAATGCATTATGCCATTTTCAAACCATTTATACAATATGTCAATACGCATATTTTCAATCAACTACAATTACACACATGAATTCAACACATCAATCATCACTCCAATTTAGCTCACTTGAGCAATTTACATTATCATCTCCACGCATTTTTTACAAACACAATTTAATATAATTGTGTCATTGTTTTAAATACATTAAACCATGTCTTAACCTATCTATTTCCTTGGCCACATACCAAGCCATTCACATCAAACACTCTATGCCAAAACACATGGACATTTATGGTCCATTTCATACAACCGACCTGCTTACAATCCCAAATGTATCAAGTGGGTCAGCCCACTGGCACCACTTCCTCCATCGTTCCTTCGTGGAACCGAATTCATTCCCATTTCCGCCTCCTACTCACCAAAACATAATTTATTGAATGAATTATGATCCAAGGCTCCCTAAACAGTCCACACACAATCGTCACGACTGCCCACACGGCCCCACAATTTACACACATTCCCGCCTAAGATTTGGGATCGATCAACTGCCACCACTACCTCAAACCAACACAAACATCATAAAACACTTAAATCAAGAGTAAAACAAGTAGATGAAACCTCTACCACGGAGTTTGTCGAACTCCTAAACCTGAGTCCACTGTCCTTCCAGGTAGAACAACTTCTCCTTCGCTTCGAGTGAATCTGACGGTCCGATCGTCAGATCTAGAGAGAAGCGGGCACCTCTCTCTAAAAACATAAAAACCTAACTCTCTGCAACTCTTTTTCCTCCTCCCACGTTTGGTCTCTAATTTTGAAGAAGAAGAAGACCACTATTGCATTTTTTTGTCCTTTCCTCATTTAAAATTTCCAAAATTACCATTATGCCCTTCTTCCCATTAGTTTGACATTTCTATCCAATGACATCATGTCATGTGTCAACGTGGGTCCCACCTTGAGCTCAAGTTGACTGAACTGGAGCTTGACACGTGGCACCCTGTGTGCCACTCAAATTTCGGGCCGTTGTCTTATACGACTCGCTTCCTCGAAAAACGCCAAGAATTTCGACCATCCCTAATTCACGAAATTCGACGCTGATACTAGATTTCATGGCATCGATTCCAACGGCTAAGTCCGTTTCGACATCCGAGATCTAGAAATATTTCGGATTTTTATCGAAATTACGATTTTGCCCTTTTTGAGAAAATTAGATTTTCTCGGGGTTTCACAACTTATAAAAGGGAATCAAAGCATTAGAGTAAGGGACTAACTTTTTTCACACACTCAAAACCAATAAAAGAGCATTTAAAGAAGCTTATTCTTCTAAGCAATTTCAAGAGCGTTATTCATTCCTAGCTAGCTTTTTATGTAAAGATTTCCAATTTTTTTGTCACTTCAAAACTTTCTTGCTTTAGCACTTGATTTTCAGTCCAATTCTATGATGAAATATGCTATTTTTCAAGCTATTTCGTTAAGCTTTTCTCTTACCTTTTAATTCAGTCTCAATCTAATTTTCAAAATATTTTTCGCTGGGACTCAGTGGAACCATCATGAACTGTGGGACCCATTTTTCGCTTGAGCATAAGTTATATTTCAAAGACGTCACCAAAATACTAGTAATTTCAGCACACCCGCACTCACCAATTCCGTTTTTTGTATGTTCCCGTGAATTCCAATTAAAATCCAATCAATATATGGGTATTAGATCTGTGGGACATCTTTGTAAAAATCCACACACATCTTTTTGTTTTTTGTATGTTTTGTTGTTCATATTCCACTGTGGGACCCATTTTTGCTGAAAAATGCTACTAAAATTGAGGAGTAAGACAATTATAGAGTCTCTAGACTCAAGATCTGATGCTGCAAAAGCAACATATGAAGGAAGAGTTCCAGTCCTAGTGGAACATATAGAAAAACCCACAATTTTCTGAAGATGACTAATGAGAATCCATGCAACAACTCCTTCCTGAATCAAGTAAGAAAGAGTGTGTAATGTGAATGTGACTATTCTTTTCCTATAATTTTAATGAATTTCAAGCTCTCATGCAATAAATAAAGAGCCAGAGAGTGATCATGACTGCCTTTATGGAAGAAATGAAGCAGCGATCTCAATCCATCTTGGAGAACCTTAGAGAAAGGGGGTAACCAAGGTAGGAAGTTGCTTTTAAGCCTGGAAGGCAATTTTTTAACAAACTCGAGGAGCAACATTTTGAGAACCTAAGAGAAGTTGGTGAATTTCATCGCTCACATATGCAGGCAGAGGCTAGATACCTTCCTCCCCATATGAGAGAGGGTGGTACTCTAGAGAACGTAGCAGGGGAAAGACCTAATGTAGCTAGAGCCACAGCCCCTTAGAGGATTTTTGCTTAGACTAATCTAATTACATAACCTGGAGCATATGAATGGGGGCTTTTCTTTCAATGGAGGCTTGGGGGGCATCATATAGCTGCCTGTAGGAGTGAATGGCAATAGGGGACAACAAGTTCAACAAGTTCCTCAACAGCCTTTTAGGCAACCAGCCCCAATACCAGTTTTAGGAGCAATCAAAGAGGAGGTGCATGAGTTACATGGGTCAAGACTCAGGCAAATTGGTCACCCAAAGTTCTACAAACCTTGTAAAAACACAAGTAAATTTGAATTTTTCCGAAAAATGGAAAAACTGTAAATTGCCGCTACAGTATAGGTTGTAAAACCAGAATTTTTCTAGATCTCGGATGACAAAACAGACCTTGCTGTTGGATTTGTCTCGTGAAATCTAGTTACCCAAACGAATTTCATTGAATTTCACAAATGAATTTTTCACGATTTTCGACTGGTGCCCGATGACCCTAAAATGGATTTTCGAGAAAATATCGAAAGTGAAAATAATTACAGTTCATTTAAAAGAATCTAACTTGAACCTGATTTAAATAGATTGTTTCGGGACAGAAACAAACTCAGACGAGTCTTGGACACATAGCGCGACGTGGGCTACTCATTTAACTTAAACTTAAGTTAGACAAAAGGGGAGTTAGGGCTCAAGAGAGCCCATTTTCTCACGTTTTTAGCCATGAGAGAGGGAAATGCATAAAGGAGAGAGAGACTCCAACTTCTCTCTACGATCTACTGGAGATCTATTATTGAATTATCGTCAAGAACAAAAGTTAATCTACTCAATGAGGCTACGTATGAGTATCAGCATCGGATTTTGCCGAGGATTCAGCAAAGAGTTCTAAAATCAAAGGTTTCGTGTTTAGAAGTGTCCAATTTGACTTCCTAGAGTTTCTACGCCCTAGAGGTAGATTCTTCCTACTTTGGTTTATTTTCCACCTAAGGTTGTTTGGTTGTGTTTATGCCCTAAGGGGTTGTTTCGGTCTGTTTTGGCCATAAGGGACTGCTTGGTGAAATTTAAAGATGGGCTAATTAGGTGCACTGGTTGACCTTATATGATGTCCAGATTTTGGGGCTGATTTTCGGTTAGAAAAATGGGAATTTAGACTAGCGTTCTTCTTGGAAATTGTAGCTACAATTGTGAACTTGAGTTTTGGCTTTTGAATCACCCAAATTAGACCTCTATAGCTCAAGTTATGGTCCATTTTTCGAATACCACAAAGGCCCCTCACCCCATATAATGCCCAGATATTGGACTGATTTTCAGTTGGGAAAAAGATGAAATTTGGACTAGTGTTCTTCATGAAAATTGTAGCTACAATTGTGAACTTGATGTTAGGCTTTTGAATCACCCAAATTGGACCTCTATAACGCAAGTTATGGTCCATTTTCCAGGACTGCCATAGGTTGCCATGTTTTGTCCTAATTTATTGACATGTGATGAGTTTCCATGGATGTTATCAGATATTTCTTGGTTTGTAGGCTATTTGTGGAAACACATGTTCACACTAGTCTTGAGTGATAAAAATATGTCATGTTTTTGATTGGTGATGAGACTTGTTGATGTTGATATATGTGTGTGCATATATGTTGACATGAAACGGTGATCGTTGAAATTTTATGTCGACGATATTTGTCCATGATGTAATGGCGATATAAACCCGGTAAATCCAAATTTTCTTGAAAATTGTAAATGAAAATTTCGGTCAAAATTCAGAATTTTTCTAGATCTCGATGACGTAAACGGACTTCACCGCTGAATCGCCTCACTAAATCTAGCTACCACGCCGACTTCGTCCAAATTATGAGACAATGGGAATTCTTCTTCACGCGAGACAACGAGGGTAGTGAGAGACACTTGGCACATTTTGAGTGGCTCAAGACGTGCCACGTGTCATGTGCAGAGTTAGTCAAACATGAGCTCAAGTGTGGGCCATGGGTGGACACATGGCATGATGCCATTTGAGGAAAAATCCCAAAAGGTAGGGATAAGTGGATAAGGAATCCAAGCCAACCAATGATGGCCTTTGACATGTGGCAAGTGAGAGGACAAAAAAGGAATAAATGAAAAGAGAAAAGAACATCTTCAGCTAGATCCCAAGAGCCGAGGGGCACACTAGAGAGAGCCCAACTTCTCTAGATTTTCCGAAGGACGGTCCGCCTGATCCCGACAAGAGACAAAGTTGCTCTAATGCTGCAAGGGCTACGGACAGATTTCAGGGAGTTTCAACAATCTGTAGGTAGGGTCTTCCACTGCTTATTTTCAGTTTAAGAGCCATTAAAATGGTTTGGACAGTATGAGGTCGTGAGTGGTTACTGGTCACCCCGAAAATTGTGATCGCATAGCCGGAAATTTCCAAGACCGTTTTGGACAGCCCCTGACCATCTCTGACCGAAAATGGTCCTGTGTACTGATGTGTTATATTGTGTGTTATCGCTTGATGGTTATGATTTCTTGCCCAAAGACGTGGGAACCGAGGTTGATGAGGGGGGTCGCCCAAAGACAATGACGACCGCTTGGGACCGCGTCAATCTCGATTTACGTGTTGGACCGAAAACGTCCATGTGAATTTGCTTGAATTAGATGATATGGATTGTGTGGAAAATGATATGTTAATGCATGTAATTTAATGTGTTAACATAATGTTTGAATTATATGAAATATAATTGTGTGTGAGCCATTGGAATTGAATTGTTATTAGCCTATGTGAGCTAATTTTGATGTTATTGCTATGAATAAATAACATGTGGTTAGTATGTGAATTTTGTTAATATATGCATGATGGATATATTGGCATGTGTTGTATGAAAATGGCATAATGCATTTCATATGCACCGGGCAACCTAGAAAAATAGGTGTGTGCAAAACATGAAAGAAAAAGGAAAATGGTTGCGAAAGGAATTTCAAAGGAAGATTTTCCGAAGAATTGCCTCGGGAGAAAGCACTAACAGTCACGCCGAGAGGCCCATGACTGCTTCGTAGAATTACCTGAAGAATTCACCTCGGAGGGTTGTCCAAAGATTTACCAAAACTCCTAAGATTATGTTTTCGAACAAAACCTTTTGTTTTGAAAACATTGTTTTCACACTCGCTTGAAAAATGGGAGTCAATGAGGGCTCGAGAAGTGGGGAAGTGGTGAGTCACATTCTCATCCATTTCCATGTAGACATTTGAGTAGAAACATTATGTTTTGAATGTGCTCGTTACCATTACATGTGCACTTAGAAGTGAGTAACCCGCGTAGGATAATTCAACCATCGGGCATCGCTTTCACCCCGTCGAGGGAAAATTACCGTGTACATGGAGTGTTCAAAGATTCGTGCTCGGAAGTCGCTGAGAAGAGTCGGACGTGACTTTGATGGCATATTTTGAAAAACATGTATTAGAATTCTTAATTTTGATATATGTTTGTATTAAGAGTGATGTAACAACTCTTGAAACAATTGCATTATAGTTTAATATATTTTGGTGAGTATGAAGTGTAGGCCAATGTAGCCATTTACTATGTACTGGCCCCAATGAAGGCGAGACACACAGGTTTTCTCCGCAGTTGATTCGTGGTGAACGGGACCCCCGGGAATTGGGGCGTCACATGATATGCATGAGTAGAATTGTTCATATGGTATTCATCATATATGTGACATGGTATAGGTATGGAAACAGGCACACGCATTGCATACCAGGACATCGCATGAAATGGTGTGAGTGAATGGTTATAATCACCACCGCGCTTGGTGTTTGATCAGGGCCTTGACGAAGGAGACAACGTCTATCAGGTCGCACGGTTGTATATGAAAATGAAAATATGTGTCTGCACAGCAAGTCGATATACCCCCTCGGGTGAAAGCCCCGTTATTTTTGGTTATACATATGTGTCCAACGGTGAAAGCCCGTTAAAGTGTAGGAAGGCTTGCGAACCTTGAAGTGAGACCCCAGAAATTCACTACCCATAAAAAGACACATGGTTTTGAATATAGATGATCATTGAGGTGTAATCTAGAAATGATGGATTTTATCAAGCATGGGCTTTGGCATTGTGTGATAGGAGTCGGTAATGACTCGGGTGTGATGGGAGTCGGTGAGGACTCGGGGCATGGTAAATGGTTGAATCTTATCTCATCTCATGGCATGTAGAATTCCAACTTAGGATTGCATAATCTTGTTTGGAATTTGTGAATTGTGGAACATGACCATTACATGTGCACTTAGGTGGGGAGAGTCTTTATGAGTTTATCGATCTATCGGGCGTGGCTCACCCTATAGCGGGAAACATTTCGCAAGTGTGACAAACACCGGTGGACGACGCCCGCCCGAGGCCGTGAATTGCGGGGTTAAGGTCGATATGTGGCCTTGTTACCATTTTGCAAAATATTTTGGAACAATCTTGTTCTAATATGTAATATTTGTAAGAGTGCTGTAATTAAACTCTTATGAATTGTTTTAAATATAATTGTATGTTTTAAATGAACATGGATAAATGGACCTTGTGTGGTCATTTTTACTCATAAGTGGACTCGGTGAGGTCATTGTATTATATTGGGCCTCGGATGGACCATGTTACTATGTTTTGTACAGGTTAGATTTTGGATAGAGCTCTTCGTACAAAGGAGACTTTGTCCGATTTTTGTTAAATTATGGATCCCAGTAAATGGGACATAACAGTGCGGTATCGGGTCACCCAATATCCACGAGTTTTCCATAGGTTGAACGTTGGTCAACGAACCCCGGGTTTAGGGGTGTCACAAACCTTATCTAGAAATGATAGACAGGGAGAACCCCTACCTAAGAGGGTACAAGATCCTTGATTTTTCCTTGTTTTTTGGAGAAGATGGTCAATCCACCTTGGAGCATGTTGTTGGATTCACTGTGCAATGTGGAGAATTGGTTAACTACGAGAATTTCTATCATTTTAAGCTTAGGATCAAGTTTTCTAACTCTTGATGTGGCAACATTCACTTGGTATAACATTGCCAAGGAACTCCATCTGTGGCAAGAGATGGAAAAAGTAGTCTCACACTAGCCGTGGCTTAGCTTAAAATGTGCATTGCAGAACCTTTTAGAGTGACTCAAAGAAATGGGGAGACTGTTGATTTGTTTATCTCCCGGTTCAAGAAGATGAGAAACATATGTAAGATCCATCTTCCAAAGATAGAGTACGTGAAAATGGCCCAAAGAGGTTTGGACATTGAGTTGAGGAAAAAATTCCAAGGTATGGAATTTAGAGATTTTTATGAACTTGCAGCTAAGGTGACAGAATATGAGGAGCTGCTTAAGGAAGAAAGTTATTAGAGAAAAAAGTCCATGGGAACCTCTTGTCAAGAAGTAAACCAAGAAGTGGCAGGGGCAGTGGCAGATCTATCTACTACATGGACATTCACCTGTCCTTTTTTGGTAGAAAAAGCACCTGATTTGTGGAAGAAGACACAAATTTTTTGTACACAGGTTTAGTATACTTTTGAGGTAGCAAAAACAGAGGAAATATTCAATTTCCTAGTGAAAGAAAAATTCATTACCTTCCCTAAAGACCATTGAATCCCCAGCAAGGATGAACTAAGCAGAAAGACTTACTATAAGTACCACAATTCATGGAACCACACTACTAATGCGTGTTGGGGTTTCATAAATGTCATACAGGATAAGATCAACAAAGGGATACTCAAGTTCCCTGACAAGAAAAAGGCTATGACAATCGATGAAGATCATTTCCCACCAGTGGCCTCAGTCAATACTACTAGCTTCGACCTAAGAGCATTGATAGAATCCAAGAAGGCGGGAAAACTCTCTCCAAGGAAGGTATGAGTCCATAAATATTGTCTAGTTCGTGTTGATACGTTGAAAAAGAAGTGGGCTTTAGTTTGTATAGATCCTCCATCAAGAAGAAATTCAGTAAAGGGGATATAGCAGGGAACAAATCAATATAGAAAGGCCTACCCCTCAATAGGGTAGGTTCAATGCTCCAAGGGAGAATGATACAGGCAGGTTCAGAGAATGTTCCTTAAGAAACAAAGCCTTTTACCCAAGGGATAAGTTCACCCCTCCAAAGGGTAGGTTCTTTCTCCCAAGAGAGAAGATTGTAGACAACTTCATTTCTTCAAGGGAAAAGGTAGGGGAAGGACATGTTCCTCCAGTCAAACCTATTTTTCCAGAATGTGGACCTAGTTCTCCAAGGTACAAAATGATATCTCCCAGGGACAAATTCACTTTTCCAAAAGATATGATGGGAAACAAACCTGTTTTTTCCAGGGAGAAGGTTATAGAGATGGAAAGGCCTGTGAGGTGTATCATTCCTCCTAGGGTTTATTCCTAGTCAAAGTTGACATGTGGTGCATCACAAAAAATTTCCCCAAAGGTTGTTTAGGACTCAGAAGATGAGAGTGCAGAAGCAAATGGAATTAGAGAAAATGAAGGAAGGAATGGTTCCTAGTGTGGAAAAAACAAAATTTGGGAGGAAAGCTAATGAGGATGTGGAGTCAATGAGCAATGTAGATGAAGTAATGAACTCGGAGGCCTTATTAATAGGTGAAATCCCTATTTCTTTAAATTGTTCCACTGTTTCTTTAACATTGCCAACTATTTTCAAGTCAGAAAAGGCAGAGGAAGACCTAGTGGAGGTAGAAGGGAAGCACCCTACGACAGAGGAAGATGTGGGCCATGGTGGAGTTACCATAGAATTCTCTGAAGAATGTAGACCCCAGAAGGCGATACTTGAGAAACCCTTGATGGAAATGACAAGGCACATAAAGCCTTTGTACGAAATATCACATCTCAATGGCAGACCGGTATCCAAGGTACTTATTGATAATGGATCAACGATAAATGTAGTGCCATTGAGGATGATGAGAGCTCTGGGAAGGAGCATTAATGATCTGATAGAGACAAAGGTGGTTGTGTTTGTACTACCTATAAATATCACCATTGGCACCAAAACCGCATTAACTGTCTTTTTTATGATAGACTCTACTTCAAATTACAACATTTTGTTAGGGAGGGATTGGATTCATGCCAACTGGTGTGTGTCGTCCTCTCTTCACTAGTTCTTACTATTTTGGAAGGGTAATGAAGTAGAAATGGTGCGGGCAGATAAGCAACCCTTCATGGCGGTTATAGGCTTTGTGGAAGCCAGGTATTATGATAAGGAATTTGGCCTGATCATGTTCACTAGCCAGAAGGAAAGATAGATTCCAAGGAAAGCATATATGGACTCAAAGGGCTTTATGGAAATCCAAAAGGAAGCAACCAAACTCCTAAAGGTGACTACAATGGTGCCTTACAGAACGATGAGTAGTCCAATCATCGAGTAGATTAATGATGACTAATTACTCTAAAAAGGAAAAGGCAGTAGCTGCAATTGCCATATTCAAAATGAAAATGCATTAGATTGTGGAAAGAATTGACTAAGAGCACCTCCAGGATACCTGTGGGGCTGAGATGATATTTGAAGAAGATGCATATGAAGAAGATGAAGAAATACAGATGGAAGATTTAGAGCAAGCCCCTCCTAAGTTTGAAGACACGCAGCCTCAAGTACATGACCCCATGGAGGAAGTGAATCTCTGCGACTTGTAGGAGTTTCGAGATTACCTATATTAGTTCCTCTACTCACTGAAGGAAGGGATTATTGCAATATTACAAGAATTCAAAGACTACTTTACTTGGAATTATGACGAGATGCCAAGGTTGACTGGCGCATTGCGGAATATCGTCTATCAAGTCAAAGTTCTTCAGTTTTTAGCAACCACCCAAAAGAATGTCCAAGAAGGTAGAGCTGAAGGTGAAAGAGGAGATTAAGAAGCTTGTGAAGGCCAAATTCATCATACCTACAAGGTATGTGCAATGGTTGGCAAATATTGTCCTTGTGATGAAAAAGAATGAGAAACTTAGAGTTTGTGTAGACTTTAGGGATTTAAATGCTGCCACTTTTAAAGACATGTATGTAATGCCTATTGCTAACATTTTAGTTGATTCCACTACAAATAATGAATTATTGTCCTTCATAGATGGTTTCTCTGGGTATAACCAAATCCTAATAGTTGTTGATGATATATCTAAAACTGCCTTCAGATGTCCTAGTTCCTTAGGAACATTCAATGAAATGGTCATGCCCTTCGTTCGGAAGAATGCTGCGCAACTTACCAAAGGGCTAAGAATGCCATCTTTCATGCGATATGTTAGCCACCACATGGAGATTTATATCGATGATATTGTGGTTAACCGGAAGGAAGACAAATTTAACATGTGAATCATTTTATGAATAGTTTTGAAATGATTTAGACTCCATAAACTAAAACCCAATCAATAAATGTGCTTTAGAGTTCAAGTCGGGAATTTTTTGCTCTAGTTCAATCAAGATGAGTGGAAGTAGATCAAAACAAAGCCAAGGCCATCATTTCAGCCAAGGCTCCTCAAAATTAGAAAGAACTTCAAAAGTTCTTGGGTCAGGTGAACTACTTAAAGAGGTTCTTCTCTAATCTGGCAAGGAAGACTAAGGTATTCTCTTACCTAATTAAGTTGAAAGAAGTGGAAGAGTTTAAATGGGAGGAATAACAACAAAAAACTTTTGATGGAATCAAAGGTTACCTTTCTAAACCCCTTGTTTTAATGCCACTCCGCTGGTGTCACACCAAACCTTAGCCCACACTGAAAATAGTCTATAGGATGTCTTCGCACAAAATAATACCGGGGTCTCTTTGTTTATTATTCGAGTAGGTCCTAATTCAATGTAAACAATGTATAAAACCCATCAGAAGCTGTGGTTTAGCCCTATAATTTCAGATTACGTAAAAATTGAGACATTACTTGATCACGCCTCTGTGTGTATGTGGTCTCCCAAACCGACTTGATGAAATACATGCTACGACCCTTAATCAATTTAATTAATCTGCAATCTGGCCCCTTACTTTGTCAAAATTCACCTTGGTCTATTTTCCACTACAACAGTTTCGGCGGGTGTTTTAAATCTAACTTATGGATGATCATCCTTCATTAGAAATCAAAACATAAAATGATATGGAATTAGGGATCTATGAAGTAGAAACACGACCTTGGGTTCTTAAGTTTGATGGTTCTAGCATGGAGAAATCCATTGGAGTTGGGATAGTAATCATCTCACCAAAAAGGATAAGGACTAGCATATCTTTCAACTTGGCCTTCAAGTGCACCAACAATCGTCTGTAATATGAGGCTTTTAGGATCTGGCTTGGAGATTTTGTTGGAACTGACTGCAAAGAGGTACATCATGGGACTCCTGAAGCCTCAAAGAGCCATAACAGGGAATATAAATGCAACAGTTTACTGCTAGCTCCTTATTACACCGCTTCCACCCACTGAAGATTTTTCACCGTGGATTTGAACATGCCTGCGGGAATCTAATTGGGAAGTGGATGAGCTGAAAATACAGCTCAGTGGAAGATGAGCAAAGACCACTCATAAGCTCATTGTGATAAGAAAGAATAATCATTCATCAATTTATGAAAAGGGAATCATATTAGAAGTCGTCTAGTACAGATGCAAATGTTGCAAGAGATTGGAGAATTAAGATTAGAGAGTATTTAGAAAATCCTAATAGGTGTCCTCATACTTCTATGGAAAGCTCAATCACATAACTTCATCTACTGTAAGGGAATCGTGATAAAGGACTTGATGGGGTTCCCGCCGATGCCTATCCTTCCCATTAACATGGAAGTGATGAAGCAAGTTCATTGCAATCCAGAGTCTGCACTTAGCCCTGGATAAAATGCGATGGCGACAGAAATACATGGCTATTTTTAGCCAACCATCCTAGCGACGCATCAATTAATACAAGGGTCGCTATAATCTACCATTGTTAAAAACCACACTTTAGAGATGGCCATGGACTTAATTTTTGGGAAAATCTACAGCTTTCATCAAAGGGATTACCATCTTAGTTGCTACATGTCATCTACAACAAAATGGTGGAGGTAGTACTTTAAAGAAGGCAGAGCGTATGATGTGATCCAATTCACCGCAATGATCATTCATGATTTTGAATCTTTAGTCTATTAGTTAATTCATCGGCACCATGTTCACAGATGAAATGACTTATTTTACCAAAGACTATGGTGACTAACCTATTAGACCACTCCTTATGCCCAAGAAAATGAGTAGGCAAAATCTTCATTACAGGTTGATAAGCATCCCTAAAAGACGCCTGAGGATAATCCCAGAGATTGGGCAATACCATTCTGAGACCTTACTCGCTTATAGAACTTCAAAGTATTCTACTGCTGTAAATTTTACTTTCTAACCTAAGGTGCGTGATGTCGTGTTTAATGGAGATGGTAGTCCTTCTCTAAGGGTATCCAGGCAGAATGACCTTAATCCTCAAGAATACAGTGAAGCCATGATAATGGAACTTGAGGCATTGGATGGGAAGAGATTACAAGCGCTCAACCACACCATGATCCAGAAAAAGAAGGTGACTCGAGCATACAACAAGCGGGTCAAAAGAAAGAGTTTTGAAGAAGGGAGCTCGTTTGGAAGGTGGTACCAAATCACCAGCTTCTAAAGACAGAATTGGGGAAATGGTCCCTAACTCGAGAGACCATTCGTTGCTCACCAAGTACTCCTAAATGCCCACCCACTATCGCTCTCGCGGGTTTTCACACATAAAAGGTTTATCAATGAGAGTTACCTCAAGAAATACTTTCCCACAATGTGGGAAATGGTGGATACTGCAAAGAAAAACTAAGATAGGGAATGAGGGAATAACATGCAAATACATCTCATCAACCATTTTTGTATTAGGGAAGCTATTCTTAGTAGTTACTTTGAGTGATAGAGTATGCTATTTGGGCCACTTACTACTCAAACCTTTTGTATTCCTCAATGTCATATTTGTTATACCCTCAATTGATTTATGAATAAATAAACTAGGTACCATGACCACTTTAAACCTGGGCAAGTAGATACTAATCTTTGATTTCAATGTTAAAGTAGGTTTTGCGATCCCTATTGATCCTAAATAAAGGTTTTTCCTTAAGAAGGAGTTTGTTGTGTCATCAATTCTCCAAAGTAGGTTCCATGACCACTTTAGAACTGGAGAAATATGGGATGGACTGGTGATAAAATGGCTCGTCATTTCAGGTTAAAGACACCGATTTCTCCAATGATGTTCTTTGCTCCTCTCCCGATAGTCCCAAAGATTATTGAAAGTGATTGGAGAAATGTGTATGAGACCAAGCCTAATATTGATTTGAGGCGCTTGGCCTTTAACCACTTTTGACCTAAAAAACACAAACTTTCAAGATTCCCTATCGATTCCCTAATTAAGACTTTTTTAACACATCAAGATTGGGAAATGGGAGGAAATATTATCCAAGGAATAAGTAGGGCCTCTGTGCCACCAAGTTCACATTTCCCCAAACATAGCAATTGGACAAGTTCATGAGAGCTTATCATAATCACTTTAGATTGAAGAATTAATGATAAATGGAAAGTCATAGAATCACTCTAAGATTGAGAAAATAAACCCTATCAAGTAAAGGAAAGGGGCTTCTCAGAACACTGCGATTCAAATATATATGAAATGAAGAAACTAAGACAAAATCACAATTTGAACAAGGAATGAAAAAGATGCAGTGGTGCCATGTCACACTAGTATTTTAGGTTTAACCATTAACAATTTATAGCCTGCCACTATGATTTGTGGTCACTACAGCCACAATAAAGCAGCATTTTGCAATGTGGGTCGTGGATCTACCACAAAATCCTATGGGATGCATCTTGCGGTGTGGTTGCGACCATAGTGTTTCAAGGTCGTGACCACGGTATATCATGATTGTGACCATAGCATTTCATGGTTGCAACCATGGACCTCAGAGCTAATGCTTTTCAACTTTTCAAGCAGTCGCAACTTAGGTCGCATTTATGAAAATTTTGTGAAATTTTGCAAGTGTAGGATCACCACTCAATATCTACGGTCACAACTATGACCCAAAGAGGTTGTTTGAGGACTATGACTCAATGGAAGGGGATCGGCGGCCGAAGGGGAGTCATGGGGCGTGGGCCTTAATAGTCATCTGTGCAAGAGGGGTTTTGGTTTTTATCAAATCTGTCCTAATCACAATAAATAAATAAAGTAGGCCTTATGGCCACCAAACTGAGGTTATATAGCATCCTCAAAAGTGTACATATCCGAACAGGAACAATCATTCAAGAATTATTCGAAGTAAATTTCAACAAATATCCAAAGGTAGGCCTAATGCCACCTTAGTCCACTAGTTCATTCACATGCAAGAAGTGTGCTCCAGGCAAAATGTTCGCTGCACACACAACTGAGGTGTGCCTGCCACCTCGTCCACTAATTCAATGTCATGGCTGTAGTGTACGTGTGCTGGTGTTAGTGATTTTCCGCGATTCATTCCATAAGCAGCACACACATCCAAAGGTAGGCCTAGTGCCACCTTGGTCTACTAGTTCATACACATACAATAGTGCATCTGTGCAAGTGTTAGTGAGTTCCCAACATACCAATCAAAGAAGGTTGGCTAGTTGTCACCTAATTAAGAAAATGTAAGATTTTGAAGAGTATTCAGCTTACCTAAAGTATGATGGCAAGATATAAAAGAGAACAGCTAGTGTGGATAATGTCAAGGGCCATGTCAAAATCAGTAACCATGTATGAAGCATTGAGAGATCAGATCTTAGAAAAATCAAAAGATCTCAAAGATTCCTAGAACCCTAAGCACTCTTGGTAGGCACGATCTGCTGCACTGGGAGTGGGCCGTGATTAGCGTACTTCTTCCCCTCATAGAGGATAGAAAATCACCCAAGGAAATGGTCTTTTGTTGGTGCTTTAGGCCTTGAGCATGAAGAACCTCACCCTGTCACATCAGAGAAGACAACTTGGCTTTTTCTCCATTTCTTCAGCCAACAATCTGATTCGCTCTTCCTGTGTGCACGATACCTTCAACTTTTACTTCCTCTATCTTAGACGTCAAGTTTGAGGCTATAGATCAAGCCACACTAAGATTTTTTTTTCTCCCTCAATTTCTCCAACTCAAACATCACTTGAGCATTCTCCTTTACCACATGCTCAATGGAAGAAAAAGCACTCAGAGGCAGCATATAACCTCGTAAATGAAAGTCAAACAAAGTTCAAGAGAGGCAGAGTCAGAAGACTGCTGCTGAAGCCCGCGTGGAAAGCATTTTTCTGGACAAGGGATAAGGAGAGAAGGTCTAAGCTCAGTAGATGATCATTAAATGGGCAACAATGAAGATCCGGTTCATTAGGAAGTCTAGATGGCTCAACATGAGGAGTGGCTTTGGTCCGTAGCAGATAGATTCACTGGAAGGAATTGCTCTTGCCTTTGAGATGCAAAGTGTAATTCGTGAGAGACCTCGAAAGACAAAGGTAAGGAACCTAAAAAGTTGATAAAAATAGTAAAGGAAAGGTAAAGTGTTCAATGAGGAACGAAGGTAAGTGGCAGTCGGAGGAGTTTTCCACTGAGCCTTGATAAGCCGGTAATTACCATCTTCATATTCTAAAGGTCATTTGGAGGAGTGACCTCCCCCAAAATGTCGCCGAACTATCTTGCTTTTGATTCATCCTGCAGTAGATGATGAGTCTTCCCTTATACCGACACCCTTCCTCGGCTCTTTTTCAATCTCTCTATATGATCATTTTGTGTGTTGGAGGTCCCAGTTTGAGAGCTATCCTATGAGACTCTGCTCTGAGGGAGTTATTCTTCACTATAGCCAGTTTAAATTGCTTGGGCTTAGTAGCATGAGGTTTAGATTGTTCAACCCCTTTCTTCAATTTTGTAATGGGCCTGTTAGGAAGAGGAAGTGGAGCCTACATAATGAAAGGCAAAGTGAGAAATAAAGGTGAGAGTCAAAGAACTGAATGCAAGAAACAATGAACAAAAATCCATATACTTGAGGAAGAAAGGCAGGAACTGATAAGATATCAAATATGACAGACTGCCAGGCTGAGAAGGATTCTACATCTGAAAACATAATAGTCTTGAGACCACATGTAGGAGTCTGGTAAGATGTGGTCAATTGCTCTACTAAGGTCGAAGTAGGGTCCCCGGGGTAAGGAGAAGGGAATTAAGGATAAATCGAAAATTCTGGAACCGAGTTACGCCCACAAGGTGGCAAGTAGGGGGCGAAAACTACGTAAGATGAGGACAACTGAAAGCTACAATAACCCTAAAAATATCATATAAGCCTGCCAAACCGCAGGCCGAGGAATAATGAGGGATATTTAAAATCCAGCAAGTAAGGAGTGGAAGAACTCAAGATTTGCTGCCAAGATGGGCTGGAAATTATGTCAAGCTTCATGTATAGTTGAGACAACGAACGGTCTGCCAAGCTTAGGAAAAAAGAGGAAAGGGAGTCTGTAAATATAGTCCTAATGGATTGAGCCGCACTAAGACCTAAAGACATGGAGAGGAAAGAATTAGCACTTGATAACTCAGGGAAATAGGCAAAGAGCCAGGTCTGTACAAACCAAAGGGCTCCTCCCACCCTATGGTAAGGTACCTCAGTCACATACTTGTCCATGGCCTGGTATAAGGAGGCTAAGAAAATGATACCCAAAGCATAAGGTCGCCCAATGGCAAGGGCCCTAGCCAAAGAAAGATACCCCATGGAAGGCTTACCTGAATGAGGAAAAAAGATAAAATGGTTAAGAACCCATTAGGAACTCTATGCTCTTTGGATAGAAGAAACTTAGTATAAGTACCCGTCACTTCCGTATGGCGAATGAGTAAGAAGTTTGAGAGGTGGAAGAGACTTCAAGATGAGGAAGTGATGGGTCATAGACATCTAGAAAGATAGAAATGTCCTTCATGGTGATGGATGCGGGACCAAAAGGGAAGATAAATGAATTCAAACCCTTGGACCAAAACCTTAGGGTGGTACCCATCAAATCCAAATCCAGGGTTACGCTCACCTTAGTAAGCTTAATGAATTGGGCAATACCTAAGGATCCCTAGTGTCCTTGTAAATAAGGGGATATCCTGTAGACCCAAGTGATCCAATCCTCAAATGCCCTAGGTCATGACTTGGCTAGTAGAGCCATAGGTCATAGTTCTTTTCCAAGAAGCATCTTTGATGGTGACATTAGAGGAAAAGGAAAGGCTGGGACAGGAATGGCCACATCTTCATCTGCATGGGCAGTCCCAAACTTTAGTAAGGGAGGAAGAGATGGCAGTTCACTGGAGCATGGGAAAAGAGTATCAACGAACCAAGGATGAGAGAGAAATGAAAATGGGTGGAGAAATAGTAAAGAAATGCCCTTACCTTGAGGAAGATTGTCTAGCCATGCCAGGAAATGGAGTAGGACCTGCATAAGAAAAAATAAGAAGAAATAGCGCATTTGACGATGGAATGCTGGAAAAGGTTAATCGTATCAGTTCTTTTTGATGAAAAACTTCAAAATTTTCAAAGAAGTTGTTATTGCCATGGTAACCTTAGAGCCTTGCAATCTTGTGCTAAGAAGGTATATGAGAAAATCTCTTAAAACTACTAGGTAGGCATGACCCAACCTAGATTCCCCAAGGCAAGTTCTTCAAGTCCATCAAATGGTAACGTTGAGGAGTTCCCTTTGCGATGCTTCCGCTAGTATACGAGGCGAAAAGATCGAGTTGAGGGAGAGAGACTGAGATCTGCATATAAAGGAGAAAAGCTTCTGTAAGAACCAGACTCTTTCTTTATTTTTTAAAGACTTTTTCGATGAAGAACGAAGGATTTGAAGTAAAAACCAAAAAAATATTTTTACTTGATTTTGTAAAGACTTTTTGGTGAAGAACGAAGGATTTGAAGTTCTAAAAATCGAAAAAAAACATTCTTGATGTTTACAATTTTTTTTCGGTGAAGAACAAAGGATTTGAAGTTCTAAAAACCAAAAAAAGATTTTTTCAGTGAAGAACGAAGGATTTTAAGTTCTAAAAATTGAAAAAATATTTTTTTTTCTTGATGTTTAAAGATTTTTTGGTGAAGAACGAAGATTTGAAGTTCTAAAACCGAAAAATATTTTTTTTCGATGTTTAAAGATTTTTACGATGAAGAACGAAAGATTTGATGTTCTAAAAACCAAAAAAGGAATATTTCTTGATTTTAAGGACTTTTTCGTTGAAGAATGAGTGATTCAAAGTTCTAAAAACCGAAAAGATTTCAGGTTCTTGGAGATCCCGGGAATACTCTTTTGATTGCTTGATTTTCTCTTAATGAGGATTTAAATAAAGATCCCCTTAGAAGTCATGGAACATTCACTACGGTAAAATGTAACCTAGTAAAAATGGACTTTTATCTACTCACCAATGCAAGAGCTTAGTTCGGTCTGGAGGATGCACGAAAATAAAACCTGGGGTGGAAGAGGAGCGGCTGCAATCACTACGTGTGTGAAGACAGCCTTCAAGAAAAGTCATTCACATCATGAAGGACAATCACAATGACGCCTCGTGTCTTCGCCGACAATGATGGTGATGAAGAACAGAACCCCTAGTAGGGATTTTCAGCTAGTAATGGGTTTGAGAGAAGAGGGAAAGAAGATAAGAAATAAGGGAGAAGAGAGGAGAATGAGGAAGGATTAGTACGTAAATCAAAGGGATTTCTTCCTAGGGACCTTTCAAATCCCAAAGGAAAGTCTATTGATGCAAAACAAACTGGTTATAGAGGAGGAGGAAGATCAAAAGCCGCAAGTTTGAAGGAAAAATTAGCGGGAGGCTTTTCTTGAGGAATTACTCTAGGCTTCTTCAGTTTCTCCAATCGGACTCGGGTTTTGGCTTGTTCTTTCCGTTGATAATCCACATCCAAAGGTGTAAGTTGCACTTTGGGCCTTATGATAAAAATGAGGAGAGCAAAAGAAAGAAAACACATTTTGACATATAAAGAGCTTTAATGCATACAAACATGGCTCATGGGCCATATTGTATGTGAGGGGCACTTGTTGATACTAAAAATGAATTTTTCAGCCCAAAGAGTAGTGGAATGGGCCGGACTGGGATATGTTAGCAGCCCTGAAACCGCACGAAGCTTGAATCCCAATCTTAAAAAGCCCAAGCCCATGATATCAAATTCATGAAAAGGTCCAAGGACGATTTATGGTGCAAAAGCTATCGTGAAAGAATATTGAGACTTTGTCTCAAAGGTAGAATACGAGAGACTTTTCTCCGTCAAGACATGGAAAATGACGTGGGCACTACTTGAAGCAGAAATGACTTGGAAACCAAACTCCTTAGTGGAGAGACATGAACGCTTATTGGAGAAAGCGAGCTGGGTACGCCAATGTAAATGCCTATAAAAGGAAATCAAAGCATCAGAGCAAGGGACCGACTTTTTTAAAACACTAAAAACCAATGCAAGAGCATTTCAACATTTTATTCCTTCGCACAATTTCAGCAAATAAGTTTATTCAAATCCCTAGCTTACTTTTATGGTGTTCTTCCGCGTTATTTTGTCAATCCAAAGCTTTGCTTTCAAAGACTTGATTTTCAATCCAATTCTATGATGAAATATGTTATTTTTCAAGCTAATCTGTTCAGTTTTTCTCTTAACTTTCAATTTAGTTTATGCAATCTAATTTTCAAGGTATTTTTTGCTTAGAATCTAGGGAACTGTCAAGGGAACTAGGGGATCCATTTTTTGCTTGAGCAGAAGTTAGATTTCGGCATAGTTTTCAGCCAAAATTACTATAATTTCCTAGTCCCGTCGTTCATTAATTTCCGTGCTTTTTGAATGTTCTGATGAATTCCACTTGAAAATCCATTGAAACAATATCATATTAGATCTATATGTAATCATAACATAATGTTATCAATTGTCATGATACCAAACTACTATGCTTCATATACACTCAACCTTGAGAGGATATTAAGCTTAAGAAAAAATAAATAGGATGCTTAACCTATGGGTGAGACCCTAAAGCAGTCATAGATACATACAAATTAGGTTTTGATAGAGGCTAGTGGCAACAATCAATAGAGACATTATGATATCTCATGGATTGAAATATTGTATCCTCTTGGATAATTCAAAGAACATGTAATCTAGAATATTATGGCTATAACATTTCATTTAGTGAAAATTCAACACATGCTCCTTGGCTATAAGTCATTTGATCACATGATAAACAATGTCCAACTTAAAGATTTGAAAATAACCTTTGATAAATTATACCACTCACATCTTTGTTAGACATATACATCCAATTTCAGGTGGAGTTCAGATGTGATGGATAGGTGCAAATAATATTTATTCATATCTTGTTATTTACATAGACATTAGAGTGAGCTATTATTGTGGAACGATTGAACCTGACATCACAATTAGATTACATGTATATTTCTGGCAGTTCACTGTTCCTACTCTAAGTTCAGCTTATAACGCTGATTATAACATGGTTTATGGGATCGAGTTGGATTCTGAAAGCTCATTTTTTCCTTTATGACAAACACAAATAAGTGGTGACTTAAACCCCACATAACCTTTTTCCTCGTAATAAAATGAATTTCAATTAGTGAATGAATATGCACATAAAAATGTGGTCTACAGGTTTCATATTACACTTGTTTTGTACACCTTTGGACCATGTAGAGCCAAGAGCCAAGTGCCACAAGTCATCTAAGCATAAAAACACAATCAATTATTATTTGATATCTATGTAGAATGGTCAATGATAAGACACACCTTGTACATAAATGATAATTTAGATGAAGTCTATCTAACTAATTTTTGTATATACAACAAAGAAAATTGGTTATTTATTATTTAAAAATGAATTATATTTTCTAATTTTAAATATGATTAATAAGTGTTTATCATTAATCAAAACATTATGATTTATTATATAAGAAATCTATCTTCAATTGAAATAAATAATATCTATTTATTTTTTATAATTTCATATTTTTATTATTTTATTAAATTTATGTAACATTATGTTTGATTCCCATAAAAATGGAGAGAAGAGGTTAAGGAAAGAAAAAAATAAAGAAAAATAGAAATAGAGTTAAATTCAACATATTATATTTATTTGATTTTAAAATCCATTTCATTTATTTTAAATTTTTAATATAAAATTAAACAATTTAAGAATATGTAAATTTGTAAGTAATTTTATTTATATTTAATTTTCTTTAATAATTTTTATTAAACAACAAAAAATAAGAAAATTGTTGTAAACTAAAGAAAATATGAAGAGAAATTCAAAAAAAGAAATCTGCAGAGACAATGAGAGAATGAAGTTTTATTTTCTTTACTTTGGATTTATTAAATACAAATAGGAAAACTATTTATAAGTGGTTAGGGTTTCCAAATCTCGCATGTAATATCACTCTTGCTAAGTATATACACACAAAGAAAGTCCAACATTCCATTTAAAAAAATTGTGATTGTCATTCACACCTTTCCTATAACACTCCCCTGAATTATCCACATGGAACTAAGAAATTTGAGCTAGACACCACAAAAACCTCACAAGAAAAACCTAGTGGGACAAAACCCTAAAGGTAGCATGAAAAATAATTGTATACACTAACATTCATTAAGAGCGCCTTCCTGTTGGTTAACCTTTTGGTTTGACACATTCCAATTTTGTATAATAACCAATGTTGAGGTTGACAATGACTTTATAAACAAATTCCACAGATTATCACTGAGTGTATTTGTTGGTTTATCCGTTTTTTAGGATTTGAAAGTGATATCCCAGATAACATGATCTCAGGTACTTGTGACATTAACTCATTTTGAAAGTAAAATAGACTCATATTAATAGTTCATAGAGGAAACGATATGACAAGAGGATCCACCCTGATGTTCCTCCCGATTTCTCTGTGAAAATCCTCGCCTAGTGAAGTCCCACTCGTATACTCCTAGGGAGAAGATACTGCGGAACCCCCACCATAAGGAAGGTGGAGTAACACCATGTATTAATTTAATACCCAATTATACTGATGTATATATATAAAAACCTCGCAACAATTATAAATGAGGTTTCATAAAAGTTCAATACGAATATTCGTGAGTATTCTAAGAGTATCAGGATTTAGGGTACAAGTAGAAATGAATAAGTCCAATACATCAAACACAATGGATAAATGCAATAGGAGTACAAATCGCTGTGGCTGGAGATACACGCCAATTCTATGCGTAATAGCCTCCTACGAACTGCCCGACCTAGGGAACATATTTAAACAATAATAGATAATAAATCTCGTGAGTGGCATAGTTTATGTTAAAAATAACATTTTTTATATTTTCACGTGGTTCTCATCTCAAACCTTTCCGTTCACTTCTTTGTGTTCCCCCGTTTAGAAACATTTCACAAAAACCCAACTTACCCCAAGTCCAACATATGCATCATGCTCAAACAAATAGGCCGACACAAGAGCACAAAACCATAATTCAGATAGCACAACATAAAGCGCACAAAACATGTATAGCTTACTTCAGTAATAACATAACTGTGAAATGCACCAAAATCATGAGTATGAAAATAGTTATACTTATATTATAAACAACAACGTTCACACATACCCATCATAAACCGCTTAGTTTCGACTCGACAATCGCGGACAACTAATGAACCCGTGGTTACACCCGCCATCACGTGGCAACTAACAAACTCCAGTAGACCCGCCATCACGTGGCAACCAACAAACCTCCGTGTAGACCCACCATCACGTGGGACTAACAAACCTCCTGGCAAGCCCGCCATCACGCACCTAATAAACCTCCGAGCAAACCCGGCCATCACGTGGCAATCCCACAACCTCGGTAACCGCCATCACGCGGGTATCTTAACAAACCTCCGTAAACCTCGGCCATCACGTGGCACCAACAAACCTCCGAGTGAACCTCGCCCACGTGTCCTCTAATAAAATGCAAACCCTACCATCACGTGGCAATTAATAAATTCCGCAACCGCCATCACGTGGTAACCAATATAATCGTTGCTCCTCACGCACCTTCCAACAATACCGCATAGAGTCACCCACAAAATCTCAAGATCCGACCTTTCTCAATACTTTTCAAGATAGTTTACAACCTCAATCCATGTACTCAAAATATCCAAACACCACCACCATCCACCTAACACAAGAAACTTGCAAATAATTGAAATGTTGACAAATTCACATGAAATAATATAACTTGTTTTATACGAAACCTAAAATCATGTTTGAATGCAACCAACCATCCGATCGTTTTTTTTTCAAACGATATAGGTAAAGTATTTTATCACAACAGACATATCAAACATAATACCTCAAATCATTTAAAATATAAACCACCTCACTCCACTATAAACGCCGCCTCCCGGTTTCCCCGCAGGTCGTCCCGCCCGTGCGGAGTGCCTCGTAATATAAATAAAACACCATTTAGGCTCCAATAACTGAACCCACAAATATTGGAATACCCTCGAAGGCCTAGGAATAATTTTTAGAACTATGAAACTATCCCACTTGACTTCGACAGTCCACTAATAAGAAGCCCTATAAATTGACATCTAAAATTAGCTTTTCTCACCCGAGAGCTAATTCTGAATTGAACCCGTCCAATAATTCCTAAAACATCCAATTTCACTAATACAACTTCACTTGGGTTTAAATTTGACCAATCTAAGTACTTATTTCGGGCCCGAATTTTCTCTGCATCACCCGAAACAACCTAAAATGGAAACCTAACCAAACGATATCCAAAATTTACAAACCACATCAATGGAAAGCCCAAGAGACCAGGAACTCATTGGTACCATTACCTGGTCCAACAAGCCGCCGTGGTAGCTCAAAACCTGATCTAAGTTTCGGCCGATTTGTTTTCAACTTAATCCCAAACGGTGCGAATCGCAGTGCGGACCAATGTGAGATGAGCTCTAAGGTCCAAAAATGGTGGAAAAGAGTTATGGGGTGGCCTGAGGTAATGGAAATGGTCGAATCACAAAACTTAGGTGAAAAATCGGCACCGCCGTCTGCCTGGTCGCCGCATCCCGGCTGCCAGCCCGGGCGGCGGTTAGTCGCGGAAATTTTACGACCAGCATCAACCGGCCGGTGGCGCACTATGGGTCCCGGGCACGGCAAAGGAAGTGAATCTCACGGCTCGCAGTGCCTCGTCTGTCCGATTCACTGCTGTGTGGCTAATTCTTCAAAAGGTGTTCCCTGCTTCGAGAGTTTTCCTTAGGGTTTTGGGAGCTCATGTTTTGGGGCTGTGGTTTTCATTGGTATCACAAGCTATGCTTATATAGGGTCTAGGGTCACTTTCGTGTAAAAATCCCAGACAGAACTTGGACACTGATAAAGTGCTACTGTTTGAACTTCTCATAGCCGTAACTTTTTATCCGTAAGTCGGATCGTGACGTTCCGCCCGTTTATGAACTCAGACGACGAGGCTCACGAAATGCAGGCTCCAGGTTAACTTAAAACTATTCCTCCTCGAAAAAGTCAAACTTGGTCAACTTGGTCAAACTTGGTCAAACTCGTATTATTTGGTACGGGTCATTACACATTACATCTTAGATGCCATTACAATGCCTTCAAGTTTGAGTAGAACTATACATGTCTAATAAATTAACAGAAAAAGCAATATCTGGACAGTACAATTAGCAAGATACATAAGTGCACCGATAGTACTAAGATATGGTACTTCAGGACCAAGTAAATTTTTGTCCTTTCCACAAGAACGAAATGAGTCCTTTTTCATATCAAGTAATTGGACAATCATTGGGGAGCTTAATGGATATGTTTTATCCATATTAAAACGTTTTAGGGTTTTTTTAATATATGTTGATTGATGAACCGACACTCTAGTTGGAAAATGCTTGAACTATAGGTGTTTCCAAAAACTTTCTTTTCAAATTCCTTCTTCAAATATTTTGTAGTTTCTATGAACTCTTCAGAGATTCTAACAAGGTTTAAATCATCAACATATATAACAATAATCTCAAATTCGGTTTGTGATTTCTTAATAAAAATGCATAAGCATATAAGGTTGTTCCTTTCTTTACAACACGCACTAAGACAATTGTATCACATGTATATGGATTGCTTCAGTCCCCATGAAGATCATTATAACTTGATTGATTACATGTTACGAGGGTTTATACTATTTGCTTTAAGCAATTTAAATCCTTTATGGATTTTCATGTATATATCATTATCATGATTCACATATAAATATGTTTTTGATTAAATATTCATGAGACTCACATCAACCCTTCGAGACTATAGCGCCGTATAAATACCATTTGTACCCAATAAGCTTTATACTTTTAGACTTTTGGACTACAAGTCTAGAAAACTTCTTGTTTTACACAATTATAATTTTGCATGCATAGCCTTTTTTCCATCTTGGCCACACTCTTTCTTCTAAGTGATTCTTCTTCTACCATTTCTTTATGGTTCTGAGATCTTCATCATTTTGTATGATTTTTAAGGCACTTGGAAAATATTATAAAAATATATATCATTTCAAACCCATTTTTTAGCTCTATGTACATAACTTATTAAATTTCATTATTTTCTGATCATGTGCCTTTCATGATTTTTGTGCATTTCTTACCCTTCATGGGGTTCTTTGTTTATTGATTATTATTATTATTATTATTATTATTATTATTATATATATAGCATATATATAGAGCATATATAGTGATATATATATATATATATATAGAGGATATACAGGAGTATATACATATAAAGAGATACACTATAGGGTCATTGCTCATCATGTGCCTCTACAAGTCTTCTTTATGTATTATGTGCCTTCTTTATTGCAGGTTTCCTTTGTTTATTACGCACTCCCACAGTGCCTATGTTCCTCACTGGGTGCCTCTACAAGAGCCTCGCTATTATATGTATCTACAAGGACCTTTTGTTTATTATGTACTTCTGCATGGGCTTGTTGTTCATCCACGTGCTTCTATTGGGGCCTTTTGTTTATTATGTACCTCTACAAGGACTCATTGAGATCTCATTATTTTCTGGATCATGTGTCTTTTCAAGGGCTTTTTATGCATTTCCTACCTCTTTTAGGGTTCCTTGTTTATTATTTATATATCTCTATAAGGGCTTATTACTCATCATGTGCCTCTACAAGTTCCTTTTGTTTATTATGTGCCTTTACGGGGGCCTTTTGTTTATTATGTGCCTCTACAAGGGCTTGTTGTTCATCATGTGTCTCTACTAGAGCTTTTTGTTTATTATGTGTATCTACAAGGACCTTTTGTTTATTCTGTGCCTCTACAAGGGCTTGTTGTTCATCCATGTGCCTCTATTGGGACCTTTTGTTTATTATATGTCTCTATAAGGGCCTTTATGTGTACTACAAAAACTCTAGTGCTTCTGCTTCTATTTATGTGCCTTTACATGGGCTTCTCAAGTCCTCAGCACAACACCCCAAATGGGCCTTTCACGTTTAGGACGCCACACAAAGCAAAGACTTCTTAACCTGATTTTCTGACATTAGTGGGCCCATTTCAAGCATATGTTCATCAATGACGTAACTTGTTACAAAAAGCAAGAATTATGAAAATTCTAGACTATATATCATAACCTTGTAAACCAACCACTATGGTGGTATTTAAAATGTCCAGTACAAGTATACTTGAGTTTCCGACAACTTGTCTTCTTACAAGATTTGCTATAACAAAATATTACATTTACATTTTCTATTCCAAAAACAATTTCATGGACCTACATATGGTGGACTCCTTAATGTGCCAGGTTATGCTCACAATGTGGATGTCTCTCGACCCATCTTCTTCAATACCCACATCTGATGAAACACCACCGCGTTAAACATAAAACTTAGCGGAAAATAGATATCGTATATGACCACTTCTAGTGGTCTTCACTACAATATACATTTAAAATAATTCACATATCGAGTATTCATATCTCTCAGGGAGTACATAACGTAAATCTTTACATAAGGTAAATAATATAGGTACACTACAATACGTAATTGAGATATGCCTTACATCGAGTTAATTACTTTGTTTTCTTATGTTTCATTGTTCAGATACTTATCATATAAATGTTTATTTGCATAGACCAGTAACAATGAATGAGAAGGACGCAGCATAATAGGTACCTAAAAGTATAGTACAGTACTGAACAGAAGTGTCGAAGCACTGAACAGACGTGCCTGCAACACGAAACAGGAGTGTTGTAGCACTATGCAGGAGTGTCGTAGCACTAATCAGACATGCCTGTCACATGAAATAGAAGTGTCGTCGCACTAGAGAGGAGTGTCGAAGTACTAAACAGATGTGCCTATTCATTCACTATTAAGCAGGCCTACAATTATATGCGTTTAAGAGCTTTTTATACTAGTATTTATAACATTCGTTTAGGCTTTATAAAAATAGAAAGCAAAACAGGCATAGAAGAGGCAAGAGCAAAGCCTACCAAGAAGACGGAACGGACATGGGTCAAAAGATGGTCTCGGGTTCGCTTAGGTAGAGAGGCGTCGGGCTAGAACATAAATGAGGCATTTTTGCCCTATTTCACCGGACACATCCAATCCAAAACAAAACAAACTCAGAACAAACCACAAAACCCAACTCAAACCCACCAAAAACACATTTAAGGAAGAGTTAGAGTTTTCCTAACACACACATAAACAAAGAATGGGTTAGGATAGTTTCCTAACACACGTCACCAAAGAATGAGTTAGGATAGTTTCCTAACACACACCTAAACAAAGAATGAGTTTGGACAAACCTTGATTTCTTGACACTTCCAACTTGCTTTCTTATTTTCTTCTTTTCCTTCTCTTCTCTTCTTTCTTTCCTTTACTTGATCCAAGAGAACTCCAAAGAAAATGAAGAGAAAGCAACCAAAATGGCTTCTTCTCCTCCAAAACCGGATTCCCTAACTCCTAAGCCAAAATGGAGAAAATCCCCTCTCTTAGAAGACAATGTTTGTCTTAAGGGATTCGCTCAAGTTTTGCCCTCTTGCTATTAGTCCTCCTCTTAATCAATTTGCAAATCAATCCTATTATTTGTTCCTACTTATAAGATATAACCTTTTTTATCTACTTTTCGGTCCCACTGGTTAATTATCGCTTACCCCTTTTCACACTTAGCATTTAAATTTTCGAAAAATACAAATTTGACTTTTATTATACCCTAAACATATCATAAAACAACTTTGGTATAATTTGGGGTGTTACAATGCGCCTCTACTAGGGTGTTTTGTTTATTATATACCTTTACAGGGGCTTCTTGTTTATCATGTGCCTCTACAGGGCTTCTCGTCTATTGTGTACCTCTTCAAGGGCCTTTAATCTTATTTCTTTTTTTTGTGGAGCTTATATTTCGTTTTGTGTTTTCCTATTATTTGGGGAATTGTCTTTGAACCATAGGTCTTCCACGCTCAAGTGTGTCTTAAATTTATTTACTAGTTTGTCTTACAAGGACATCAATCAGTAAGCAGAATATTTAAAAAATCAATGTGGCTTCATCACTTTTTTTATTAATGAATGCATTTGGTAATCGGTTTTGCAAGTTTTTTCAAATAAATGATCATTTAAACTTCTAGTTCACATTGGTTTATATGAGGATCAAGATGAGACATCATAAGTGCATTCCATGTAATTTATTGTCATTTTTCTAAAATCATTTTTTCTTCCCTTAATGGTGGGAATATAATCTCATTAAATTAATCATTTGTAAAGCCAACAAGCAGCACGTGAGCATTCATTGGGCAAGAGAATCTTTTGGTTCTTTAATGGATGCCCGTGTGAGTATTTTATGATTCAACGTATTATTGGAGACCGAAATTGACCTAGCATGTTATGCCAAAAAATAAAAATATTCAGGGGTTGTCGAACTTCCTGTTCATAATAACATATGACTTAATAAGCTTTATTTCGCTTCTTCGAGCCTTCATTTAAATATTTGAAGTACCACCAGAGATGATACTTTGACACTTTAACACTTTGAGCTAGTTGGCTCAACCCTTCTATTCCTATTTTTGAGATTCAATAAATATTTAATTTTAAATACAACTAAAATTGAAAAAAATTGTGCAAAATTGATATTATAAATATAGCAATATAATTCGATGTAATAAGCAAAGTTTATAAATTAATTGATATAATAACATACAAGATATACAATTAAATATAATGTGTTTTTCTACCCCTTTTATTGAAAATATCATTTTTTCACTAAGACTCCAAAGAAATCATATAATGTTTCTCAAGAAACCTAATAGCATCAGTTAAGTTTATTTCTGTTGCTTTCATTTTTCTTTTATTAATGTTTAGTACATGACCAAATGTTTAGACATACAATAGGTATACAACTGATGTCCTTACATACAACATCTATAATAATTATTCTAATGATTCTTGGAAGGTCTATCCCATATACAATTTCCATTTTACATCAATAATAATCAATTTCTAGTGGTGAGACTTTTCATTTCGAATGATTTGAGGGATTTTCATTACGATATAAGGAATTTTTTTTCCATGATTATGACCATGACCAATCTTCATTCATGCCTACGAATTTTGGATGATATTGCATTCACTTCAGGGAATCAATTCAAACCCAATTGGACTAGACTGATAACTTTTCATCCAAATTTCAATCGTTTATTAAGCATCAAGGATCCAAGATAACCGATCCTTTCTCCAAACACTCTGGAATTGCCTGGGAAGCAGTCCTCCACTTGCTAGATTAATAATATGAAACAAACTTCGTGATATGACAAAATAATGAAAATCAAGTGTATGATAAATTAATAAAAATAATAAAGCGTTTTAACTCCTATAACCAAAATCAAATTATTTTATTCTAGGTTTTGATAATATATAATAAAAATCAAAAGTAAATATAAAAGCTAAATTTTAAATAGTCTTGAGATCATATCAACAATTTCTAGAGACAGCAATTAATGCCGATAACATAAGTTGTCCAAAAGAAAATATAAAAAGATAACTTAGAGAAAGGAGAATGAAATAATAAAGTTTTTGTCTCTTTACTTTATTTATTAAATACAAACGGAGAATACTTATTTATGTTTGAGAACTCAAATCTGGCATGTAATTTCAATTATTTAAGGCAGTTAGTATTTACTTTACAAAGATGACCAAAATTATTTGTAAATTGATTGCTCACACATATTTCCTTATAACAAAAATAATTTACACTAGATTTTTTTTTTCCTTCTTATTATTTTCCAGACAAAACAACCTAAAAATTTAATATTTAGAAAATAAAATGGATAAAAAACCAAAATAAAAATAGGGGCATACTGGGTCTATTAAATGGTTCATAAATTTAAAATAAAAAAAATTTGCTCCCAATTGTCACATTAGTTGTTCTCACAGCTCCATCGAGGTTTATTTCAACCATTAACTTTAGGGTCTTAGAGTCTGAGGTGCACGTAAGTTGATTTGAACACCCACAATTATACAAAAATAAAATGAATTAAAAAAATAATAATTGTTACATTTAGGGCTAGTTTGGTGCTTTTAAAAGTGTTTTTAAGTCTAAAAACAATTTAAAGTGTTTTACTTCATTTCTCGGGGTCCTGACCACCTGTCAACCTATTTGAACCTCGTGTGTTTCATATCATGAGCATTCATGCTACATGAGCAAAATGATCACATCGCCTACACATCATACTCTCACTCAAAATATAATCAACTATATTACCATAGTTTCAAGAGTTATTACATCACTCTTAATACGAACATATATTAAAATTAAGAATTCTAATACATGTTTTACAAAATACATATCAAAACCACAATCCGGCTTTCTTCTTAAAAGCGGCCTCTAGTGAGCGTCATCTTCCCGAACACTCCCTATACCTGAATGGGGGATCCCACGACGAGGTGAGCAATGCCTAGTAGTGATAATCTCCTACATGGGTTACTCCCCACCTAAAATGCACATGCAATGGTACAACACAACCATCCACATTCCATACAAATTACAATTTACACATGGAATTATCTACATCATGCATGAAGTGTTTTCCATGCCCATACCCTGAGTCACCCGCTGACTCCCTCATACAAGCCTATGCCAAGTGTGAAAATCGTCACTGGTAATGTCAATGACACTCAACTACCGAGCCTTTGTCGACTCACTAACACCCAAGGCAATTTTCCAATGGGTAACCATCTCGATTCAATCCCGACTCCTATCACTCAACTCTAGGTCTAAGTGATGAACATGACCGCGGTATTTTCCAGGGTAACGTAACTTTTCTGGACACACTCACGAGTCTCTAACACCCATACATAACTTTGGATAGTACCGCGTGTTCCCCACCGCCCCGGTGCAAACATTTCCCCGGATAGTACGTGGCCTTTACACCCATGCAGACCTTTTCATATTACCACTGTCTTCTACACTGCTCCAAGAACGCCCAAACACAATATTAATTATTTCACGTATGTAATTGAACTATTAGTCCTTATTGAACTTAGTCCCAAAAGACAAACTTCAACTCACATTCACCAAGAGGAATAACTTCATACCGCACCGACACCGACTCGACGCGACAGCCACCCCACAGAATGCACGATGCCATTCATATGACCACTCTTTATATTCATGCCATCAATTATATTTCATATAATTGAACCACTCATGTTAACACATCAATTTAGCATGTATCAACATATCATTTCCACACAATCCATGCCATCCAATTCAAGCAAATTTACATGGACATTTTCAGTCTAACAAGCAAATCAAGACCGTTTAACAAATTCCCACACAACCGTGGCCGCCTACGTGACAACCCCATCACACATTCTATCCCTTTTTCCTTGGAACCGAGGTTCCTAGCAATTTCCAACCTCACACCTCCCAACCCATTCATTTCACGCTTCATTATGCAAGCAACACACATGGGACGCTCGTCCAAAATAATTTTCTGACTGTGCAACACAAATTTCGTATGCCTAGCCTCTCGATCAGCCCAAGGGCAAATTCCTACTTCCAAAGATAGGCCCCTCGTCGGGAATGGGCCAGCCCGGCCTCATAGCTCCCAAACACCATTTTTCATGTCATTTTAAACAAGAAATAACCAAGTAGGAGAAGACCCCTACTTCCCGGAGTTGTCAAAACTCCACAAAACCGATGTCCACGCGTAGCGCTTGCCGTGGGAAGCAACTTTGTCTCTTGGCTCGCCAGGATTCGACAGTCCGATCACCGGGAATTTTAGAGAGAAGTTAGACACTCTCTCTCTAAAAACCTCCTCTCACATTCAGTTGATTCCCTTTCCCCTCTCCCAAACTGGTTAGGTCAACTTGGGTCAAGAGAATTGTCCTCTCATGCCACATGTTCAATTGTCATTGGTTCCTTGAATTACACCCACATTCCTTATCCATCTACTTTGGGATTTTCCTCTAATGACATGATGTCACATGTCACCTACGCACCCACACCTTGAGCCTCGTCGACTCATTCTCAAGATGACACGCAACCCCTCAGCAACTCAAAATGTGCCAAGGTCCCGCACCACTGCTGCCCTCGAAAAACGGAAAATTTCCGACTACTGAATTCGATGAAATCAGAACGCAGAGTTAGATTTCTCAACGAGATCCATTCCAATGGTGAAGTCCATTTCATTATCCGATATCTAGAAAAATTCCGGATTTTGACAGAAATTACCATTTTACCTTTTTTCAAAAAATTAGAATTTTCTAGTCTTACAGTTTTTATGACAAAAAGAATTTTATAATACTTATAAAGAACTTTTGAAACTTAAAAAAAACAAGTTGAGTGTTTTTTGAGAAGCACCTTGAATGTGTTTTTTAGAAAAACACCGTAAAAGCTTTTGAATATTCAAAAAATACCTATTTATTCATCCTTAAAAATCTATTTATTTTTCTTTAAATATGTATTTATTTTATTGTTGTCAAAAAATATCAATTTATTTTATTTAAAAAAATATGAATAATATGATATACTTTCAAAATTTCAAATATTTTTAAAAAAAAATTTCTATAATCATATAAAAATTATTATTTTATAAAATACTATTTTAAGTTTTTATTAATTCAAATATTTATATACGTTTATTCATTAATTCAATTTTTTTTTGTAAATATTTTTGTAAAGGTCATATAAATAATTAATTTAAGTTTTTATTTTTTTGACAATTATAACGTAGTAAATTGTCCAACCCTGACTAACCCGGACCTTTTTAACATTGAGCATTCTATCACATGAGCCATGATGGGCTAGGTTTTTATTAATATAAAATATTTATGTATGTCTTCATTTCTTATTACTCCAAATATATTTGTAAATTATTTAAAAATGTTTTTTGAGGAAAATTTTAAAAATGTTTATGATCATAAAAATAATTATTTTATGATTTTATTAATACAAATATTTATTTATATTTGTTCATTAATTCATGTATTTTTGTAAAATATTTTAAATTTCTTATAATCATAAAATACTGGAGTTAGGTTTTATTGGTATAAATTTTTATATTTATTTATATATTTTATATCAAATATTATTTATTATATCCTATAATTAAATTTTTAAACGTTTTTTTTTTTTTTAACTTAATGATGTAAATAATAATAGAATAGTTTTTTCATATTCTATAAAAAAATTTATGCTAAAACCGATGTAAGTAATGAAAGCTGTCTAGAAATGTGCTAATAATAAGAGAGTTTGTCCCAAAATAATAATTAAAAAAAAAAAAAAAACCCAATTGAGTATATGTTTGAAAAAAATGCCCAAACTAGTGCATTCTCATCAAAACCGTAGTTGATGAATTATAGTCATCGACTACGATTTTAAGTATTAATTTGGGCATTTTTAGCACAATTTTAAGTACCAACTATGGTTCAAGTTAAAAAATCCTAAAACTAAGAATACTAACTACTATTTTAAGCACTAATTTTGATTTTAAAAACATGTGCTTAAATTTGATATTTTTTATTTAAAAGTACTATTTTAAGACAAAACCTTACTTATTCTCATCCCTATATAATGTATTATTTAAAAAGTTTCAATTAACCAACCTTAGCCGCTCCTTTTCTCCTTCTTTTCTCTAATTTTTTTCTCTCAGAATCTATTTTCCTCAAAAGTGCACAAGAATGATTGCTTTGGCCATTCTTTCGAACGAACACCCATTTGAACCATTTTATTGCTTAATAAAGTGAGCTCTTTCTAACTAACTTCATGTTTTATTTTGTTTTTTGTGTTGTCGTTATGTAAATAATGAATGTCACTGTTGATTAACATATGTTATCATCTTGTTGCAGTTTTATCTCATATGGCGGCAATTCAAATAGCAAGACGTAGATAAAACCCTGGTTGGTTTTTTGTCAAATAGATAATTAGCAAATTTCTTTTCCCATTTCTATATTACAGGCTGAAACAACAAAAATAATGAAGGATCGTGCATACTAATTATTTTAATGGATTCCTAAATTTGCTCCATTAATTATCTAAAAATAAAAGATAAAATGCAACAATTAAAGATAAATATAAAATTAAAAAAAAATTAAAAAATCTTCCACGTTTGAAGTCCACAACTTCATGTTGTCTCTTTGACAAAGTCTTGCCAATGGTGACGTGGCTAGCTCTCATCATTACACCTCCCTAAAAGTTGAACCTTGTCCCCAAGGTGTAAGATGGAAACTATATGACTCCCACCCTTGATTCATCAGATTTCTGCGGCAAGCGTCTAGTGAACACGTATCCTCCTTACTCCACAAGATTTGGTTTAGCTAACCTTCATCTGTATCTCTCTTCAGCTTATAGCCATAGTGATGCCCCTTTTCGCTGCTTCCTTCATCTGACGCGGCATGAGATTCATGAATGAATTTTAGTTACCTTGTAAACAAAAAACATACTTAACCGCTTTCTAATGTTTTGCCTTAAATTCTTGGCCCTTTGGAAGATTCATTTACTCATATCGATTCAAACCCTCTTCCTGCTACTGATTGCACATTCAGTCTGAAGTTTGATACACCCATCTCATGCCTTCCAAGTCCCAAAGAAAACATCTGAACAAGATTCTAGATGCATTAGACTCAAAAGCTCTGTCTTCCTGTAAGTTTGTTATTTAATATTTTTCCATAGTCTGAAACCCAAAACCCGGGAATGCCATTAAGATACTATAAATTTCTCCCATTTATAACATGATATTTGAACACAAAATAATAAGAAAGAAAATATAAAGTCACGATGATTTATACTATCATTTAACATCAAACAAGATAAATAATAAGATAAATAAAATAAAAAATAAAAACTTTCTCCACTTAAAAACCAACCCCAGCCAAAACCATGTTTCTTGATTGTTCATTAATTAGTAAGATTTTAATTTCATCATATTAGTGAGTTCCATAGAGATAACGCAGAGTTATATTGCCTTTTGGCAATACAATGTCTTGGTTAATAGAGAATTTGTACGGGTTAATAAATTGACGTAGTGCAATATCTTGACATATTAATGGCAAGATATAGAAAACTAGTAACACAAGAGAGGGTACTTCAAGACATTTAAAATTTTTCTTCGTCTTCAACAGGACAAAATTAGTCATTTTTCATATCGGCGATTATCAAATCATCGGGAGAGCCAATGGGAGCAGGCTTTGGTCCCATGCGGCAGCGTATGTTTTTCAATATATGCCATCGGCTTTAACCAACACTCTAATGGGCACGTTGATTTAAAGTTGCAAAAATGTTTTTCCAAAACTCATCAAATTCCTTCACAAATATTTTTGTAGTTTAGGTGAACTCTTCACGGAGTTCCAATAAGGTTTTAATCATCAACATATATAAACAATAATTCGAAATTCAAGCTTTGTGATTTCTTTCCATATAATGTACAGCATATAGGGTTGTTCACACCATTTTATTTAGTCAAAGATTACTATATAATTATTTGCTTATGTAAAATATTTGTTTTATCCTCACCTAAAATCATTGTAACTCATCAATAATATGTTACAAGGGTTTGTACTATTTGCTTCATGCCACTTAAATCCTTCAAGATTTTCATATATATCAACATTTATGGATCTATATAATCTATTTTTTGATACAAAGATCCATGAGATTCCATTATCCGTAATCCTTCGTATATCTTAGGGGCGTTTGTACAACACTCATTTGCACCAACTAGTTTTATATATTTTCTTAGATCTGACTTATGAGTCTAGAAAACTTTGCCTCTTTTCCATTTTCGTCAGACATTATTTTCTTTTCAAGATTCTTTCACATTTCTTTCATGGGTTCTGAGGATTCATCATTGAAGATGCTTTAAGGCCACTTTGGAAATATTATAAAAAGAAAATATCATTTAGTAATTCATTTTTAATACGCGATTAACTGATGTCAGACTCATATTTTCTGAACATGCCCTTTTCGGCCTAGCATTTCCTCTACATTCTCAAGGGTTCCTTGTTTATTATATATCTCTATAGGGTCTTATTGCTCATCATGTGTCTCTACAAGTCCTTTCTTATTATGTGCCTTACTCAAATTTTCTTATATTATATATCTCTTCTGCCAGTGTTTCTGTTGTTCATCATGTACTCATTTAGAGAGCCTTTGCTTATTATGTATTATGAAGTATCCTTGTATATTATGTACCTCTGTCAAGGCTGATATTCATCCATATTATTCTCTCATTTAGGGCCTTTTGTTTTCATTACACCTCATGGTGGGTACTTTGTCGTTGTGTACACTATAAGGTTTTTTGTTTACTATGGTGTTTTTATGTAGTTTCAAAGACATGTTATTCTTCATTACGAACTTTTATTTATTATGCACTTCACAAGGGTTTGTTGTTCTATCATGCGCTCACTGGGCTTCTTTGCTTACATGCACCCTCACAAAGGCTTCATTTGCTATGTGCCTCACATTGCTATCAGGTGCCTTCACAAGGCTTTATTCATTTTTTTTTATGAGTTTTTAAGATTTCTGTCTATTTCTCCTTTTCAGAATATAACTTTGAACTACAGTCTTCCACACCTCAAATGTTTTCTAAATTCATTAATGAATTAATCATCGTAAAGAAATTGATCAATTCTATGTTAGAACATTAAATATCTAAATAAAGTGAGTCATCACTTTCTTTTATTAATGAATGTGATTTACTTAGAATCGGTTTGTGTTTTTAGTAAATTACTTAAGCCTGGCTTGAACTCTCGTTTCATTGGTTTTATATGGGGTTGATCCAAGATAAAAAACATCATACAAGTATCTTATGTAATTTATTGTCATTTTCAAAAATCAGATTTTCCCTTTAATGGTGGGAACATAATCTTTAAATTTAATACTGTAAAACTGAATATCACGCCCCTCACACCTTCCCAGCTCGCTTAATGGGGCGACATGGGATTGACTTTAATCATACCACATCAGGCCCATTCAATACATAGAGGAGAAACCATAATATCATTATTAACATAATCCAACTATAATTCTTCCCATATGAAATAAAAACTTATTACTTTCATCACCATAATACTAAAAATTTTAACTCTGTACAGGTTCTCGAGTCTCGTATTGCATTTACATAAACAATTTCCACTTATTACAAAACTTTTACATTTTAAGATTTTAAAACCATGCAATTCAAAATCTACACCGCGTGGGACTCCTATTGTCAGAAATAGCCCCCAGTACACAAATGCTCGATGTCCTCTTTCAAGACTCACATGGTAAAACGTCTGGTTAAACTTATGCTGAAGTGGGAACAGGAGGTAACAAATATATGACCACTTGGGTGGTCCACATAAATATTATAAATAAAATTAGATATATCAAAGCTGATCGTATAACAAAGTTCATTATCTTCCGTATTCATGGACAGAGATCTTGTATAGAGGGTAAACAGAAAAATATCATTTAACATAACGATTTGTAGCTTCTTTATTGTTCATTATTCTATTTTATCAAATACTGATATAGATGTATCAATAAATTAGAATGAATGAGAGGATCGCTGCAATTCATTAATAGGTACCTGAATTTTAAAATATATAAAATGCTTCCAACATAGGAATGAGTAAAGACACACAATGGAACGTCAATGTTATCGCAACGGTAGAATGTAAAGCAACAGCAAAGAAGTGTTAGTAGCAATGTTAAACAAGGGTGCTATTCATTCATATTATTATTCATCTGGCAGCAAAACGCATTGCCTTCGAGGCGGGAGTTCAATGGTTGTTATAGTCGTTTAATCACGGCAAACAGGCAGAAATACAGCCGCCTGCAACGCACGTAACGTACAGATTGAAGAACCTGGGATTTCTTGATCCGCAACACCCTGAGCGCCCACATCAACAGAAACAAGAGATCTGAATATCCGTGAGTTTCAACATTTATATGTCTTGAGCCACGCATCTATATTTCAACATTTCTTATTCCCACACCTTGACTGGCCTGCATCAACCAAGACAAGAGTCCACCCATTTACAAAACACAAAGCTGCCTTTGCTTTTCATCAAATTTTTCAAATCAAAAAACCAAAAAACCAAACTGAGGAATTTTAATCAAAACCAACAAAAATACTTTATACATAGATAATTCTTTAACCCAAACATAGGCAAATGGGGAGAGTTAGAGGGTGTTGCTTCCTCAACCAACACTCATACACAAACCTGCTAAACAGAAGCTTCCATACAAAGTTCCATTCCATGACCTGGATCTAAACACTGAATAATTTTTTTTTTATGGAACTAAATAACCAAACCATGGGATTCTCCTTCTCCCAAACCCTGCAAGCCCTAGACCCTCAAACACCGTACTGAGATACTTTCCATTAGAAGGCTGCTTGGCTTAAGGGAGTTTGGAACCCAAAGTCTTATTGCATTTTGTAGTCCTCATTTAAGTCATTCTATTTCATTCTATTTGCACTTCAAGTTATCATTTGTTACTTATTATATTATCTTCTTGTGTTGTTACACTTTAGTTCCTGATTTTTACAATTGTACCTTGACTTAATTCTTAAATTTCACTTCCTAAATGTGCAAAATTTATTTATATCATACCCTAAACATGTAATAAACTAATAGGGTATAATTGTGTTACAAGTATAGTTAATATGAACACTTGGCTTCATGAAAAGAGTCTTCTCGAAGTATTTAATGGATGCCATATGAGTTTTTTATGATTCACTATTATTGAAATATCCAAATTTATCTAATAAGGTCACACTGTAATAAAATGATTATTTGGTTGAACCATAAGAACAATATATGATCATTTTCACTCTTATATTTGTTATTCAGTTATTTCATTTAATTTGAAGTACTATATTTTCAAGCATTTGACACTTGTTAGTGTAAGTAAAATTGTCGTATTTGGATTAAACTAGACCTCCCTCCCTATGTCTCTCATGCCTTTCAAAAAACCACAATCATATCACACATAAACTATGTACATGAGATGGGCTAGGTTTTTATTAATACAAATATTTATGTATGTTCATTTATTAATTCAAATATATTGAAATCATTTAAAAAAATTTTTGAGGACATTTTTAAAAATGTTTATGATCATAAAATAATTGTTTTAGATTTTATTAATACAATATTTATTTATATTTATTCACATTAATTCAAATATTATTCAGAATTATTTAAATTCTTTATAATATGTATAAATACTATTTTATGTTTATTGATTATAAATTTTTATTTATTTATGTATTTTATAATAGAATATTTATTTATTATGATATCCTGTAATTAAAATTTAAATGTTTTTTAGTTTTACGATTTAAATACAAATAGAATAGTTTTTTCATATTTATAAAAACATTTATGCTAAATGATAAGTTAGTGAGCGCTATCATAAATCGCTTTTGTAAGAGAGATTTTAAGCACAAGCTATGGTTTCAAGTTAAAAAATTTTAAAATGGTAGTCACAAACTACCATTTTAAGCACTAATTTGAATTTTTTTTAAATATGTACTAAATTGATATTTTTATTTTATTTTAAAAGTACCATTATAAGACAAAACTCCTTAGGTATCCCCATCCCCATATAACCAAGAAGTTTGAAATGGAAATACAAATATTAAAAATAAAATAAAATTAATATTAAGTCAAAATACCTGTAAATACACCTTATTGTCGCGAACAATCGCTTTGAACGAAGTTTTGAACGCCAATACCCGCCGCGCCGCAAATCGAAGGAGCGGCCGCCGCCTGTGAACGGCGGCGAGCTCACCATTGCCCACGACCATGCTTTTGAATTAGTTTAAATGCCGTCGTTCAGAACGCCGGCAATTGAACTAGTCCAGTGTCGTCGCTCGAACGGCTTACCTGTTCGCTTATATCTAGGCTTTTTTTTTTCCTTTGGCCGCCGCTTCTTCCCTCTCTCTCAAGCCTCCTCCCGGCAGGCAAGCAGTCCAGCCTGATTGCTCCTGATCCGGCTCCAGCCTCTGCCCTCCCCGGTGGTCGCCCTCCACCTCGTCCCCCACCGTGCAAAGACCTTCCCGCCTCCGCTCTATTTTCTGTGAATGTGCGTTGTTGGTGCGTATTAGCATATTAATATTGTAAATGTGCTCGTGTATTTGTATGGCTAGTTGGGTAGTCACTTTTAGTGTTCTTGACTGCTACAGTTGTTTTCCGTTGAGTTCGGTGGTTATAATATTGGAAATATATCATCTGCCTGCAAAGCGATTTGTTGTATTTTTGATATATATATATATATATATATATAGAGCATATATATATATATATATATATATATATATATATATCTTTTATCACATATTTTGGAGTGTAGAGAGAGAGTTTTCAATGGGTTTTTAAGATGCTCAGTTCACTATAATTTTTGTTGGAGAAAACTTCTATGGATTGAGCCATAATGAGGGTTTTGCTTTGGTATAAAAAAATCCTTCTATCTTAGCATTCTCTACCTCATGATTTTTTTTTAAAATTATTATTATTATTAGCATTGAAATGAGTAAAGAAACAAACAAATACGACCTAGTTCACTTGGTGAATTGTAAGATGGAATGAGGTACTTTGGGTGCTTCACCGAGGAGCTCATCACTGCTTTTGCGTAGTTCGTATCTTCTATCCCTAGTCCCATAACCACTTCGGTCATGTCAAAAGCTCCCAAACATGATTTCCTTGAATGGTTTCCTTGCACAATATGGTGCATTGTAAATGTTTTCCAACTTGTTAAAATATTTGAAGGAAAAAAAACAGAATGCCCTTATAAAATGAAAGTGATCTTCGGTTTCGAAGGGGAGATTGATGATTTAAAATCTTTCTTCATCGGATACCGGATCTACATACTTAAGAAAAAGCTTCAGTGGTGTTAGATTCAAGTCCTCGATACGAGAAAAAGATTAATTAGAGAGAAATAAGTAGAAAATATCATCCCTCTGACTGATAAGAAGAAGAGTTAATTCACATTTCTATAAAAAAAAAAAAAAAAAGAAGAAGAAAAAGGACAGATCTGATTCTGATGTTACAGTAAAAACTGAATTAGGAGCTAGTCAGTCAATTAGATGAAGTGGAGACTGTGGCCAAAGAGAAGGATAAGGTTTTTCGGAAATGGGGAATCGAATAGCTAATCCAAAAGAAGAAAAAGGAAAGAAAATATGTTGTAGTTAAGGAACAAGGTAAACCCAAGAGTACAAAGAGAGAAAGAAGAATGATAAATTCATATCAAGGGCCGACCTTGCAATGTCGGGATCAAGCATGGCAACATAATTGTAGGTTTCAACACAAAAACGAGGTTATAATGTTCGTTAAGAACAATGCTTTCTAATCATGCATATAACCGAGATAATAGTTTAAGTAGATCTTATGATCATCTAAGCCAAAGAAGTCTGCTTATTTCAATATATATATATAATGATTTAAAAACAGGGAATTATTATCATCATCTGATTACAGCACCAGAGATCCATACTCATATAACTATTTTAAGTATAACATGTTCAGCAGGCAGCTCCTGCATAAACTTTTTAAATAAAAACTCCTTTAGACATCAATACTAGAATAGACCTTTGTATCACATCATAAAAGTTTACTGTTTCTAAGGTTGAACACAAGTATCCGGCATCTTTTCTGCAAATCACACCATGCCCGATGAAAAAACAAAAAGAAAGCTTCATCGCAATCTTCTCCCACCATCGAAGTTACTTCATATTGATGTGTTCTGCATCCGTGATGATACAAACTACTCAAATCACAAACCCACATGCTGCCATATCAATCGTCGTATAGCATAGATAAACCAAGAATCCACCCCTCGATTTCATAAGGCAGGATGGGTTGATGAACAAACCCAAGCGCTTCCACACTGAAACCTATCATATCCTAATATGGGCTTCATTCTTGAGGTCAAGATTGGTAAGGTTTAAGAGGGGTATAAATCTTGGGGGAATGAAATTAAAAAGAGAAACCTCGCGCTGACCTGACAATTGCATTTCCAGATTTTTCGTCGCTTTTCCGCGATACTACCATATATGAAATCAGCAGCTGACTGACATATTTGTGTTATTTTTTTCTTCTCATTTTTACTTCTAGGTACTTTTGTCATTATTGTGATGCAATTTTTACCCCTCCTTAAAGTTAATTAATTGATCGAGCCGATCACTAGAGAAGTGATGAAAAGTACGTAGAGCACCATTAAACCTACCTCAAGCATTTGTAATCCCGTTTGACTTTCAGATGTTGATACCTTGGTGCTTGCTTCAAATTCCAATGCATCTCATTTCTTGAATAGTTTCTGAAAATTTTGAAGTTATGGCGCTAAACTGCCTGCTTTTTATGTTTGATTGTTAGTATCATTTTATGTTTGGTTATATAGGCTAGGAATATTTTGATTCGTTAATATATTTTGTAAGTAAGAGGGGTGGTATGGATTGACGTTCATAATAATGCCGTATGATTGTGATGTAATGTTAATTGAGATTTCAAAATTTATTATCGGGCATCTGCTGCTAGCTTGTATAAGCTTTTAGATGAATTATATTTCATATTTGATCGCTGTCAGACATCCCCGACTTGGTAATCCATATCCTCGGTCGTGTCATGTGTCCAAGGAATTTTCCATTCACTTGTGAGGTTTGTAGATTTTGGAGTAGGGAAGCTGATTCTGAGGTAGTGGAAAATGGATTGTAAGCAAAGATGAGATTAGTCGTTAATCGGTAGCCCGAGTCCTCGACACATGATTGAGAACAGCTTTCTATCAACAAATTCTCATCATCGTATGCAAGGATGCGGGAATTGTTCAATTGCAAACAAACCGCCTTGATTAATCCTAAGCCTACAAAGGTCGCTTAATCATTTTATAAAAGTAGATTGTGCAAAGGTCCATGCAAAAGCACCCACTAATACGAGTGACCTGGCAATGGCATGGGATGAATCATAGCGTACCCAAGAGCCTCCCTGTTTTTTCGCACTATGTAGGTTACAGTGATATTCGACATAATTAAGCACGAGGCTCCGGGAAAATTATGTGCTGCTTCCCACCTTAGACTTACTCGTCCCATTTCTTTTAAACACATTCATTAACTTCCCGGTCCTATATGTTAATTATCAGGTTTATTACAGATGATCACATTTTCTCCCCGTGGAAGAGCTAACAACTTTTCTTCATTTATATGTGTCACTGCTACACACACGCCACAAAATTTTCCCAATTCTCCAATCTCTTATTGCATGTTTGTTTTATACATGTTATCTCAACTCATCTCGACCTGGTTGTTACTACACTCTACACATTACACATTGTGATTGTGACAACCTTTTATTTAATTTTATTCTTATCTTTTCGTTTTTTTTTTTCCGGCAAAAGGGCATTATGTTTGACATACTGTATTAGAGCTATATTTGGGTCATTCCTCCAAAAAGACATGTTTATCTACAAAAGACCACTTACATCCCTTTAAAGCTTGCCTCGTTGAAGAAGGGAAAAACCCAAGCTACCTAAAAGAATTAAAGGAACAATTCCTATAACACCCTCATCTTAACACAGTGTAGCAAAATTTGATTTATAGAATGTTCATTGGCACAGAAACCTCGTTTTGCCGTGGAGTCTCCATATTTTTGTTAATTCACTATTTCCAATAATGTGTTTTTACTAATATGTATACCGTATTTCATACATCCAAAGTTATATATGTCGTCCGTAGGGCTACATGATCGCCGGATCCATTGGATCCATCTATCTTGCTATTTGCAAGACACACATAAAAGTCCACTTTGTTGAGACCGACTGTGCTTGCATTTATTAGCCATGAATTAACATTCCAGCTTTTTTACTCTCTAATTTATATATATATATATAGGAGGAGAGGTAGAGGTATATATATATATATATAAGAGTATATATATTGACACACCCCCACCCTTCAAAGGGTGAAGGTGAATGACCGTAAATCCTACCGTTACCTCTAACGACTAGAAACTCCCAGGAAGCGAAGCCGTACAGCTTGCTAAACCTCCTATAAAAATTTTTTTCTTTTCTAAACTTATGATTTTATAAAATTTATAAAGATAACAAATTTCTCTGCATATAGACATGTCCCAAATCCCGTATACATCCAATTTACACTATATCCAAAATATGGCAACCAAAGAGGGCCAACACATTTCCTCACAAAACTACTCTATGTACATACATATGCTCCATTATGCCAGAAACAAAGTATTTTCTACATAATATTCTTACTAACAAAGACTTAAAATAATGTCGACAAACCCTATTATGCCCAAATAAGCTCGCGTGCATCAGACTGAAAATAGTTTAAAATGGAAAATGGCCGAGCTAAACGAGCCTGAGTGTATGCTTTTATAAACGTTTTGTTTTTCCCAAAAACATTCAAAAATAAAACCTCTTACAATTATTTTCCGTAGTTTTTCTTGCTTTTCTCAAGTTTCTAAAACTTTTCTTGCTGTTTTGCTTGTACTTGTTATTTTTAAAGTTTTAAACTTTTTTTATTTGCTTGCTTGCTTTGCTTTTCTTAAAAGCTTATAAAACTCTTTATTGTTTGCTTGCCAGTTTATAAAATTTCTCAAATTTGCCGTTTTATCTGCTTGAAGTTTTCTAAAACCTTTCACAACCTTTTGCTTTAAAAAGTTTCAAACTTCCATAAAAACCGAGCTTGGCTCAACCGCATGTTTGAAAATAAAACGTGGAGGTTCGGGGTCAACCGTTGCTTTAAAATCCCGCCCGAGCTTGGCTCAACCGATCGTTTTGAAATTCCAAACTGAGCCGCTCAAATCGCTTGCTAAAAAATCCTCCTGAAGTTCGAACGAACCACTCAGCGATTTTTCAAAACCGTATATTATGCTATAAAACAACCACGAGGCTCATTTTTTGCATTATACCAGGTGAATGAAAGCTCGGGGCGACCGTGTCGGGTGGAAGCGATTCTCGTACGCATCACCTTTTTTTTTTTTTTCCCAGGTGAATATGGTGTGGAATCGACGGGTCGCCATCACCATATGTAAGTTAGAGCTCATAACCTTATACCAGACGTGCCACTCGCCTCCTTTTAAATGCATTATGTATAAGTCCACGCTTGCTCGACCAAAGCAAAACTAAAATGCATGTACGAGATCCTACACCACCGCACGCACTAATACCTCTCGAACGGCTTCGCTAGAACTGGGGAAGGCCTGCTTTTCACAAACATCTTGCTGTCAAGCTGCTTGTTGTTTCTTGAAAATGGTTTTACAATTTAAAACCATTTTTGCTTGTTGCTTGAAAATGGTTTAATTATTCAAAACCATTACTTATTTCATATCAGCATTTGCTATAATTTAGAAACCATTTACTTTGATGCCAAAAATGGTTTAACTCGCAAACCATTTGCTTGTGCTTGCTTGAAAAATGGTTTAATTATTCAAAAACCATTTACTTACTTGCTTGCTTGAAAGATGGTTTGTACTCAAAACCATGAAATACCAGTGCAAAACAGTTTATAATAATAATAATAATACACTAGTATTTGGAAAATGAGTTTAGAACACTCACCTCTTTGCTTGCTAAACTTTGAGCACAATTCCAATAACTTTCCGCCTTGCTTTAGCCTCACACACTCGATGTATTGGGATCACACGTCAGTTATCAACCAAGCAATTTGCACACTTGCGTTATACCAGGCTCTTCGTAAAATATGGGCCCCAAATGCCATTCACAGCATATGGTTTATCTTCTGCACTGCGACTTTCCATATGGTCTAAACACCGAAACATTTCGAAAAATTTTGTCCCGACCGGCTTGAATAAAATCCCGAAATTTTAACCAAAAACAGCGAAACGCCCGAAATTCGGCCCGACGTCCTAAATATCCAAAATTTCAGCCCCTAAACTCAATCTAAAAATTTTGGGACCGAATTTATGGCCTCTAAGAATATTCCAAGCCATTATATACCTTTAAAGTTCGAAATAATACAAGTAGAAAATTTCCCATTCCTTCAACCTTGGACAAAAGCCAAGATTTAAGTCTCACGCTGCAATTTCCGTCACAAGTAGGTAACTTAAACTTTGGTCCGAAAAATAATCACTGTAGATCACGTATCCAAAAACCAGTACCGGGCTGCGATATTTACCCGAATTCCTCGTTGAAATCCTCGGGTGCTTCGGTACTCACGCTGCAGCCTCGCCGCGCAGGTTACACTTTCTCGTGTTTATCCCGACAACCCAATCACTGGATTTGTAAACTGAGAAAGAATAGTGCATGGAAACTAAAATACATCCTCTCCACGCTCCTGAATTTCGTCGCCACTTCCGCTTGCTTTGAATTTTTTTTTTTTTTTTTTTCCGATGTGGGACCCACATGTCCCTTTATATTTTCATTTCTTGATCCGTTAAGCCTCGAAACAATTTATTTTGTCCCTGCTTTCACTTCATCCCCAAATGAATATTCTCTTAACTATTTGTCATTTCTAATTTTTCTAAAACTGCTGTGGTTTCACTTAAACCGGTCGCTTAGAATTTAAAATATCTCGACTATCTCGGAATTTAACTTAAACTTTTTCTAGGTCACTAGAGCTCGCGAGACCTAACTTAACTACAAGCAGATCCGTTTCACATCCGAGATCTAGAGAATTCGAGACTTCCCGAATTATTTCTCGCAATTTATTATTAATTTACTATTTAAACTTCCATTAATTGAGTACTTTCACCCCCTCAACTTTCCTTAATTGTACTTGATCCTCAAGCATTTAAATATTAGTAAATCAATCTTTGAAATTCCTACTATGGCCCATCTCTCTAACTTAATTATGCCTTACATATCCTTTTTTGGTAAATGACAATTGTACCCTTGTTTTAAGTACCAAATCTGGTTCCAAAATTTATAATTTCCTTACTATCTCGTGTATTTGCTGTAATGTGACACTTGGTACTCTTATACACCTGGCCAAAGATCATGTACTGCATTAACTCTCTCTGGGATTCGGTGTTACATATATATATATATTTATAGAAAGAATTATAAACATGGTTATTTCGTTAATTATAGTCGCAGAGGTTCTCCCGACCTCGCCAAGAAGATGCAGCCTTCCTCGCCGGTGGGAGGATGGATCCACGTGAGCTCGGTCCACACGTGGATCCGCCAGATTTACCCAGATATACCGAGCCAGGGGCCACATCGCATAGATCGCCACTTATTACCGTCGGTTTAGAGAGCAGGCCCGGCACCACACATCTCCATGTCCCGCTGAGAGATGATCGATCACGCCACAGATGTTGCTATTCATCCAGCTCTCCGCATCGACGCGCCTCGCCGCGGATCGGGACATGTATGTCGATGTCCCACGCTTAGGTGAGTTGTTCTGAGTCACCCCACCCGCCGATGCCGCCGAGGATCAATTCACTTCCATCGTGGTTATGAGCAAAGCGCTACGACCCCAGACCCGACCGATGAGGTCGCCTTGGAGCGGAGTGCGCGTGGGTTCTTATTAGCGCTGATAGGATGCTTCTTGTTTCCGGACAAGAAGGGGGTCCATGTTCACCTGTGCTTTCTCCCGCTACTCCGTGATTTGACGCAGACATCTACTTATAGCCGGGTGGTGCAAGACTTGCACACACACATATCGAGTTGGGTGTGTCGTGCCGCCTGGGACCATAGATGCGGTATTAGTGGTTGTAAGCCACACTCATACGTATGTATTTATTTGTTAATGTAGAAGTTCATAAACTTCATTTACCTAAATTAGGTCGAATTAATTTTTGTTTATTCTATACTCAGCTATGGTCTGGAGAAGCTCACGTGGTCGACCGGTTTTGGGAGATCCGCACATATCCAAAGACCACCAGCTGCACATGCCTTACATGATGACGATGTCATATGCCGCGGGTCGCAGGTATGGACGATGATTACCGCCGAGCCGTCGTTTCAGCCTCGAGCCGGCCGAGGCGCAGCCAGCCGCCTTCCGTTGGGGTGTAGGTGGAGAGTGACACGGTGCTTAACCCATCCTATGTGCTCCTACTATACCGAGACGCCTAGACGCACAAACGTTTGACAATTATATGTAAAAGTACATGGTTGTGTGTGGTGTGTAATTATATGGTACAAAAGTATGATTCATATAGTAATTTCAATCTTTGTCGAAGACACAGAAAGTATTTGACATCAATGGTTATCGTAGGTCTTATGGCAACAGATAACGGAGACGTGGCTGACCCGCCCCGATATATGCTTAGCTGATTAGGAGATCTGGCGCACGATGTCACCACTCATATGTTCGACATATCGTTGAGTGGCATCGTCCCGGCGCATATCAGTTGGCTCCATCAGGAGATACCTCCAGATTGCTCATACGACCAAAGATCTCATTATTAGAGCTGATGCATCGCGGCGACACTAAATACGATTTGGACATACCATTCTCTCCGTACATAGCACTATGGGAGACACGACGGCGTAGGGTCACAAGATCTACCCCTTCGCAGGCGATGGACTTCAGACCCATACATGCGCGGGTATCGCCGTATTACACCTGCCGCTCGACACCACGCTTATTAGAGATGATATGAGTTTCATACTACGCAACGGTAGTATGAATGTTATGGTAAGTCGGATCGACGCTTTTGATATATAATATTTACCTAATTTTAATCAATAGAGTACGAATCATAATTATCTATCCGATCACGTTATCGCCAGCCATGGGTCGACATCGCCGATCGGTTCTCGCTTAAGTTACCGCCGGGCGGCGGGCACATATACCATATTGCTGCTCAGATACAAAGAGATTCAAGAACACCGCTGTCGCTGATACGCCAGAGGCATCCACATCTCATGCACCATCGGTGCAGGCCTCCAAAGGTCATCGACCACACCCGGTACGTACCCCATTAGAGGCGTAGGGAGAGGTAGCTTGATCGCCGAGGTCGTGGTGGAGAAGGTGGGCGTGTGTCATGGCGTGACAAGGGGGCGCAGACATGCACGCTGATGCAGTTTCTACTTTGTTGCCCCCATCATACTTTACTCTCACCATCCACAATTACCTGCTCGCTCCCCCACACACACCGCCACCTTCCATGTACCACATCCCGCGCTTCACACACATTGACCCGTCACCTTCCTTACCCCCACCCATTGACACATCACCATCCGTGACATCACATTCGCATCCACACACATTGACCCATTCACCCTTCCATACCACATCCCAGATCCACACACATCGACCAGCCACCTTCCTTACTCCACACCCATCACGATGACACCATACTAGTCCATCTACTGAATGGGCCAGCTTCGACAGAGAAGGCGATCAGATAAAGCGTGCTCCATCGACTGCTAATCACCACGCCGATAACCATAAATCCTCGTTCCATCACTCTCAGCAGCTCATATTGGGATCCTCGTTGCCTCGATATATATATTCTAGGCGCGTTCTAAAGAAAACTAATGAGCGCCTATTGGATCTTATTGAATGATTTCATGTTATATGATTTATTTTTATATTGCCTTGTAGTATTTTAACAGTAAGGTTTTAAGTTTATCGTTTTTAGATTATATGGATTATAAATGATTACATTGTTTACATTATAACATTCTGTTTCAAATTAGACTTCAAACCTCATTATGATCAGTATTATAGTGTGATGTTTCTATCAAATTGACACCAAAATAATAATTATTATTACACTTGCATTTGAAGATACAGTTTAAACCAGTACAATGAGGGATATTTCATGAAGTGTTTCCTTCTGTTTTTTAAACGAAACAAGACATATTGACAGTATAAAAACAAAAAAAATTTATTGACAGAAAAGATTGTTTTAAATTGGATATCATTATTGAGAGGGACAAGTAGATCTGTTTTCATATGGTTTTCAGATTATCTGATCTGTTTTGATTGTTTGGGTTCATGAAAATGATACTAATTGAAAGAAAACTGATTATAAATAATTATTGAGAACTAGATTTCGGTTTAAAAATCATAACAGTTCAGTTTTTGTGATATTGTTTGAAACTATTTCTCCTGCTCTTCATTTTTAAATCATTTCATTAATTATAGTAACAATTACCTTTCAACTTCCCTTCGCGTATAAACGACCACTTTTTTGTTCAGCGTGCCAGTTATAGGGTAACTGTCATATCTCTAGCTGGAGAAAAATCATGGATTTTGATGAAAAGCGTATAATACGATCAAACCGTCATAAAGAATAGAAAACATAACTAATTTTGATGGATTGGTTTAGTGAATCCCACAACGGTCATAATAGTGACTGAGAAAAAAATGAAGTGAGAATTTCGTGCTACACATTCTTATCAGTGTCTTTTCTTTGTAAAAGTGAAAATGAACAAAATAAAAATTGTGAACTGCCTAAATCATTGGACTGATCAAACCAAATCGTGAATGGTTGATATCTCATATTCTGATTGGGAGGAGTGAAAATTTGGGCCAAGAAAAAATCAGACTGTAACAACATTCAAATGGTTTTAAAAAACCATACATGGATCCATGTTCTAGCTATATAGATCAGAAGTTGCAGTGTGAAGGTATCAGGCTTTGTACTGTCTAAACTGTATGGATCTCAGTCTGGATCATTACATGACCTTATTACAAACTTATTTATTATATTTTGGTGTGTTATTCAAACTACCAAACTAAATTAGAAAACCAAACATTATGATCAACAAAGAAAGAGCGATAACATTGAAACCTTAATTATCAATATAGAACCACCATGCCAGCAGTTAATCCAAAGTGATATCAAAGACCATTTCTGCATTTAGAACAAATTGGATTCTATGGTAGGTATATCTTGATGTTCCTTTTGGGTTGTTCACTTATATTGAATAAACCTCATCAATATACCAATCATTATACAGAACATCCTCGAAGAACAAGTCAAAGCTCAACCAAATCTATTCTTGTAAAACGGAGAATGTGGCTAGTAGAGCTTTTATAGATATTATTATATATATATAGTCTGTTAAAGGGACATAAAAATAACTTTGTTTTATCACCTCAGCGTCAGCGGGAATACCATTTTCTCAGTGCTGAGGCCCATTGAATATATATCGTTGAAAAAAAAAACTAAAAAGCGGAAAGATATTGGTTTCTGGAGAAGAAAGATTAATTTTTAATAATATCTTTTGTTATGCTCCTCATTCTGGAATATATTTGTGTCATCCACGCTGCCAGTAATATCACGCAGTTCCTCAACGATGGCTTAGCTTCCATACAAAAAATTTGGCCTTTCCGGCAACCTGATAAGCGAAATATACCTCTATTCGTATGAGTCATAAAAGAAATTTGGATAAAACCTTCTAAAAATAGTCAAAAATGTGGTGATAGGGAGGGAGAAGCGAAACCTTTAATTAGTTGTTTGGACTATAGTCACATCAAACCATGAATATTTTCATTCTAACCTGACAAAATGAAGAAACGTTTGGTTCAATGTATTTACATTATTACAAATGGCTTATTAACCAGCGAATTTGTGATATGAGATGCATGCGTTTACATAATCGGATGAGATAAATGTTCCACATTATCTAAAATTTGCTTCATGTTGCTCAGATTATAATTATGTTAATTCAACTAAACAATCTTATTATCTTAATTATGAAGGAAGAGGATATGAACAAGTCTGAAAATTCCAAAATACACTAATCAATATGAGTATATGGTATTATTTTTAAATAATTGTTGGAGAAATTGATAAATCTCCAGAATAATATTTAAAATCTGTATATATTATCTGAGATGAATATCCCGTATGGGCCGATTATTATAGTTACACTTATCATGGGGCCACCAATCCCGAAAGCCTGGATGATCTATTGCAGATAAGGATGGAAGTTGGAAACATTAGATGAAAACATAGGGTTTTGAGGTCAATCATTAACCCTTGAACTAAAGAAGTATTTCCTAGAGGGATTCTTGATATCTGATTACCAAGTGAATTCGGATATATATTTGTGTCACATTGGAATCAGAACCCGGAAAGTTAAGATTGTAGAAATTCTTAATCCGAGTTTATAAGCATGTGAACATAAATGGTAACCATAACGAAGAACAATTATGCTTAGCGAGAATTAAAGGAAAATAAAATAAGGCACGGACTAATAATACAGCGGTATCTGAAATATTTCTATTAGAACATGCAAGAAAATTGATAAGTAAAAATATATATATATACATCCTGAAACACACCCAAAGCGGCTTCTCATGAAACCCGTAAAATCCATAAAAGTAGTCAAAACAACAACAAAACATTTTTCAGCAGTAAGAGAGAAAGAGCTTGAGATGTTCCGAACACATTGGTAATTTGAGAATAAAATCTTATCATCTGAGAAAAATTAACTCGACACATAAGCATTTAATTATATATAATTAAAAAATACAAAAGTAAGCAAGTCACCCCATTTTCTTATATTAATCAAAACATTAAACAGAAATTAAATCTGAAAAATTAGAAAAATCTAAGTCATGAAAAATAATGTTCACAGATAGTTTTAAGTACAATACAACAGAGGCAAAAAAAAAGATGTGATAGAAAAAACACTTTCTAAGCTTCAAATGACATCTTTCTCTTGCCATCGAAAATAATTGGACTACTTCCCTCAAGCACGATGAAACCAAGTCGTAAAACCTGATGAAAAAAACATGCACTCCTTGTTCTTTCAATTTCACTAGACTTGATTCACGTTCTTACAAGAGCGATTGTGACCGATTGTTTTACCTGACACTTTGTTAAGTTTTCTCTATTTATCCATTCATTATGCATAGGGTTGATTTGGGGCGTCCACTTCCAAAGCGTCGCATTATTTCTGGTGAATGCGATCCACGATTGCCATCATAAAGGGCGCTCGTGCCCATTGAATATTGGATGGAAAGGGTGCCCGTGTCATAATACGGTAGGTAGTGTCAATGTATCTCTGGCTCATAGGAAATCGCTCAATGATCTGCGATATGATATGGCTCTGCATGGGAAGCCCGTGTCTCGATGTCTTTACGTCAATAGCAAGTTTTAAGTATGGTTGTAGCGATGAGTTCGGCCTCGCCCGGCTACATGGAATGGGTGTCACGCCCTAGTTTCAGGAAGCCCGACCCGATTAGTGGATCCCGACGGTTCAGGGACCCGAGACTTCGGGAATGGGACTTTTTTTTTTTTTTTTAAAGCCCAGGGCCCGGTGCACCTGTGGTGGCCCACATCTTAAACGGAATCCAAATATTATATACAAACCGAAGAACTACCAGGGTGGTGTCCATCAAAATCTAGACACATATAAGCTGGGTCCCATTTACAGTTACAAGGCGAACTTTTACTTATCTGGTCAGTGCGGAACCTCACGTGTAGTGAACCTTCTGAGTGTGTTGGCCCCGGTTGTATCACGGATGTTTCTTTGATGTCTTCTCCTGTACCTACAGTTAAAACGTCTTTAAGCTTTTCTGCTTAGTGGGAAACATTCTTATCGGCCCACATGCACATACACAATTATAATAATTGTATAACCGCAACGGATATCGGAGAATTTGTCGCGTTCATAGCATGGGCTTATCTGAGGACTTAAGCTCATACAGGCTTATGTTTATTCGGGACTCCCGTAGGAGTTACAGAGCTTATTCTTATGCAGGACTTATACTTATAACAGACTTACATTCATTCGGGACTCCCGTAGGAGTTACAGAACTCATTCTTATACGGAAGTACTTGTAAGTACTACAAAACTTATACTGGTCTTACGGAACTTATACTTGTCTTACGGATCTTATACTATAATTCGTCTGAAGTACGAATAGGTACTCTGAATATTTCTTGGTGCGAGTGCACGTGATCTTCTGAGCGGATTCCATCACGAAGGTACTTTCGTAGGTACCCTTTGGACTTATGCTTATCTTACGGATGCGGGTCTCATAGGGTACTCTTGGCTTATACGAATCTGGGGACTTATCGGATATTCGGATCTGAGGTACCGTAGGTCTTGCGAGACGGATCAGATACGGAATGAACTTAATCAAATGCGGGAGTACGTAGGTACTGAGCAGGTCAGTTACATAGAACTTATTCGGATCTGGGAGTACCGTAGGTACTCACAGGGACTTATTCGAGAGACAAGCTTATCGGATCTGAGAGGAATTGCGTAGGTGCATAGGGCGGTTCGGGGATCACGGGGTTATCGAGTTCTGGGGGTGCAGTAGTGCTACGAGGACTTAATCGGAGAGCCGAGCGACGGGGCAATTAAATCTGGTGCGAGTAGGTCTTCGCAGGTGTTACCGGTCTGAAGGTACGTGGGTACTACGAGGACCTTATTCAAATCTGGGTGCAGTGAGTGCTGCGAAGACGGATCGGATGCGGGACGAGGGCATTGGTCACGGGACTTATCGGATGCGGGAGTACCGTGAGTCTTCTGAGCGGATCGAGATCAGGACTTGTCGGGGATCTGAAATTGCAGTAGATTGCTCTGAGCAGTCCGGATCAGGGCTTGTGAGATCTGAAGTGCAGAAGTAGGTGCTACAGGACGGTCAGGATAAAAGCGGAGCTTATTCGGTTCGAGGTGCAGAGTAGGTGCTCTGAGACTTAAATCAGAATCTGAGGGTGCAGAGTAGGTCTTGCAAAACTATTCGGATTCGGGGTACGTAGGTGCTACGGGACTTATACGGGATGCGGGGTTATCGGGTTCTGAGAGGGTGCCGTGGAGTGCTCTGGGACTTAATCGGAGACCAGGCAGACGGGCTTAATTAAATACGGGTGCGAAATGGGTACTACGGAACATTCGGATACGGGGTACCGTAGGTACTACGGACTATATTCAAATCTGAATTGCAGTAGGTACTCTGAGGCTTTACAAGGACTTATCATATAAAGCTGTTTGACTTCCCTGGACCGGTGTGCGAGGAATCGTGAGACTACGGCCTGCAATAAAGTGTCAGAATACCATACGGTGCGGGGTGTCTTGGCATAGCAGACGAGGTGCTAGTAGCGCCCGGTCAGACGAGGTCTTGGTAGCCTTGTCGGAGCAGTCTTGTGGCAATCAAGGTGCAGTGCTAATCGGGTCTTGGGACGCTAATCGGGATCTTGGAGTGCTGGTCAGAGTCTTGAGACCTTTGGTCGGAATCAGAAGTGCTAATCCCGAGTCTTGTAGCCTTGTCCGGAATGCGAAGTACTAATAGCTCGGGACAAGTCTGGAAGCACTAACGGGAGTGCCGAAGTACTATTCAAGGCCAGTAGTCTTTGTGTCATTTAATAAGTAGTCTTAGGTGTTTTTACAATTACATGAGATCGAGTAACATACTATCTTATAATACCTAGAGGCATTCTTAGCCTTAGGTGTTCATGACGGATCGTCATTCATATCTTCGGTAAGGTATGATGCATATGTAATCACACCTTATTCATGGATTCTTATTCCTCAATGAATCTATTTTTCTTAGGAATTGGAATCAATCCAATCGGATCATCTAAACTCAAGTTATGGCATTTTCATGCCAAATAGTCGGTTCTGATTTCTTAGAGACATTTTGAAATATTTATTTTCAGTGGCTTACTTGTCTCGATATTTGACACCTAGATCTTTGTACTCCTTTAAATTTAGGTGCTAAGGTTCATTTCCAATTGGAATCTTTGGTCGAATACCCAGGAACTCAAGATACGTCCGAAACAACTCGGACTACTCTATGATCAACCGATGCAGGAAGTGAGCTTGCACATAGCCCCACTTTGAGTGAATTTTTGGGCCACTTAGAGTCGGAATTTGGAGATACCTATAAAATAGGATTTGTTCTCCTTGAAGTCTATTTTACGTAGCCACTTGAATCACTCAAATCGGATAAGAAATGAGGAAGTTATGGCTAAATTACGAAAACTGGTCAAAAGCGGGAGCAGGTAGCGAGTCCCTCTGGTAGGACTTTAAGTCCTCTGGGTGGGACTGACAAATGACCCCGGTGCGATATTCTGCGGTGGGACTTCAATCCACGGTGGGACTCAGTGCCTAGAATGTGTGATTTCTCCCATTTTCATGCACTTTTCCATCCCCAAGAACAAATCCCATACTTCATAATCATTTCAGTACATCTTGTGACCTCGTTTACCTATTCAATTCATCTCTCCTTTTACATATCTTTCTTCCAAAAACATATCAAGATTCCTTCCAAAACAATTCTAATATGGTTTAAGACTATACATAAACCAATTATGATGATTAGTTGGGGTTTGTTCAAACCACAGCTTCGACTACTCATAATTAAACCATGAATCCATTCTAAAGGAGAGGATTACATCTTTATTTTATTCGGCGAGGTTTAACCAGCTTGCCAGTTTCAAGAAACCTAAGGTTAGGATGCCATTCTTTCAAAACCCTAGATTTAGAGACAAGATCTTAACCGTACAAAGCCTTAATATTCCATGCCAGTCCATACAAATCCATACTCAAAGTAGTTTCCATACCTTATTTGAGCTTTGATCTCCTCTTCCTCTTCTTCTCTTCCTCTTCCTCTTCTCTTCTTCTCACCCTTCACGTTTTTCTCCAATTTGAGACCAAATTGGTCTTTTAAAATCCCATGTTTGATAAGGCCATGTTTGGCCCTCCAAATAAAACCCATTTTTGGGTTAGCTTTCTTTATTTGCTTTTAAAGCCCATAACTCCTTCTATTTATAATGAAATTTTCCTTTATTTCATTTTGGCCCATAGTCTCATCAATTAATATCTTTTGGGCCCCATTTTGGACAAACTATAAAAGATTGTCCTTAAGTTTTATAAGCTTTTCAGGGTCTCGTTTCGGTTTCACATTTAACTCATGAAACAGTCAAATTAGGCTTACAAAATAACCTAAACATGTCGAAAACGACTAGGGTATATTTCGGGGTGTTACAATAGGCCCTTCTCGTGATCGTAAAGGACAATTTCCATCGAACCGACCTTCCTGACACGATACTAGATCTGGCATCAGCGTGCGGAGTAATTTGCTCGATGGATGCCAATCTGTGCTTTACTTCTCTTCTTGCAAATGAAAGTAACCGTTGCAGAGACGGAAAGGTCATTTGTACTAAATACGATTCTGGGGAGGCTTGAGCTCCTTTAAGGACAAATGTCAAATACCTCTGAAATGTTTGTTGTCATTAAACCATATCTTCGACCTCCGTCGTGTGAGAGAGCCCATAACTGGAAAGGGACTGCCTCTAGCCATTGTAATGCTCCGGAATTAATTCTCCCAATTGTATTCATATGCTTTTTGAATTTCCGTTCCGTACTCGCTAAAGGCACTTTCGGCAAACCAAATTCTTCGAAATTTTTATCTTTGAGCGGTCATAAAATTGCTAAGCGAAATGACGCATGCAAATCATGATATGCAAGTAAGTGTGACGAGATGAGGATCGACCATTCTTGCCATGATTCTGGATGTACATGCGATATAAGCAAATTCCACGGAACTGAGTAACGTGATTTCTAATACATGCGAGAACCATCTGACTATCAATTATTCTGCCTTACGTAATAACCGTACGATAGAAGCGGTGATTATTTCAGTCACCCATGTGATCAATAACTTGCCTTTGTACTTCTATATAAATGTACCATACATACTCATACTTGGAGACTGACAATGTTGGAACCCTTCAATGGATGGCAGGCGACCCGAGAACACCGTTGGAATATCTAGGTGTTTGGCATGTTAGTTTCACATGTTTTTCGAACAAACGACACCTCGAGGTTGATTGCTGTACCCAGAACAAGCGTGGCGTGTGCTTATGATCGAGGAGAGTCACCAAATAACTGTCTAATTGCTTTATGCTTTTCATCCAACGCCTTTTTGTATGATATTTGATATCCCCCGTTTTTCCATCACACTTTCGCTTTGAATAGCGTGGGTGTGATGTAGTGTGCACGAGATTAATGCCTTTATATGGTAGAAACCGATTAGGGTCTAGTTGGTGATGGTCGGTTCAGCGAAAGTTGACACAGTATGCGGCGATATATTTGTTGATAACAAATAAGTATCTTTGACAAGCGAATTGCACGAAGCTTCCATGGACGAGTGACATTCTTGACCTTCTTACGTCTTAAAACAAGCAATTTTTGAGATGCAACAACGACATACTTCTTGATGTGCTTTAATGGAGTAAATCTTGTTTACTCTTACCGTCGATTCGAATTAAAAGCTTTGCCCAAATTCTGAATTCTCACTTTCGAATTCACGGTAGTAAGCACCATGGAGTCCGACAACTGCAGCGACGATATCCGGTTTCAACATGTTGAGGTGGTGTTGGTGGTAAGTGATAGGTAACGAGGATGACTCATCAATGTCTCATCATCACGGGTGATTTGATACATCCATGAAGATGGGTAGCGTGCGAGAGACATATACCCCTTGCTCATTCTCCAAAGCTTGGTTGAAAGCTCGAAGGAATGATGCATGTCGATCCAACTTGACATCATGGGCTCCATCGCATTCATCATCGACATCTTCACCATAATATTCATCATTAGGTTCTTCATCTTGCTTTGTCTTCATCATGCGCATTTGGCCCGATGTCGATCATGCTTTGGACCACTACTAGGCTACTCGTAGTAAGTGGCCCCGGTACAGCGTTGTCATGGTTGCGAACCGTCACATCTTCATGGCCACCCGCACATTGGTTGGTGTGCCTTGACTCTCCGACTTTATGACGATTCAATTTCTCGATGGTTGTTGTGTTTACTAAGATCCGACATTTGGCGCTACTATCATCCCGCGAAAAGGTTGGAACCTATTTCCATTTCTAAGAGGATACTTACAAATGAGTACTAATTTGAACCTTCGTTTGTCAATGATTGTCTTTGAGTATATCATATCAATCAATTCTTGAAACGTGCATTCAATGGGTATCTTCAAAGGCACAATACGAGTTTCGCTCCCCTCATATTCGACATCTGTTTTAGTCCTCACTATATGTCCATTATAGTAACATATCATAGCGGGTGTTAGACGGACATATTTATTTTGTACATAATGGTGTCACATGAATTAAATAATATGATAGGTCATTGCTTTGATGCTAAGATCAAATTTTTGCAAGAAAACGATAGAGTATAGCCTTCGATTTCAATCATTTATAACACGATTAAAATGATTTATAATTTAATATGGTATTTGATTTTATTTCATAACTAGAGGCATTGAATTGGAGTCGTTAGTTTGCAAGCCATCTTAATGGTGTAGGCTTTGTGGCCCATGGAGCAAATATAATGCCAATGAGAAGCGATAATTACGGTAGCAAAACATTTGTAGTAGTATCCTCTAGTACTATCCTCTCTCCACGTCTCTGCATCTTTGCCTCTATTGTGTAACTTCAAAACCATACTTGTTTTGGAGTAAGCCAATATTCTTTTCTTTTTGTTTTGGGGTGGTGGTAGGGTTGTATTAGGTTAAGAGTCACGTTGTAGCTTTAGAAGCAAAGAAAGAAGCCGGTGGTCATTTCTTGCATCCTTTTCGCTTGGAAAACCGGTTAACTTGACCATATAGACATTTAAAAACTCATCCCTACCATTCCTCGATTTAAAGACTACATTGTTGCCCTTGATTCATTAATCTTTTTCATTACAACTATTGGTGTCTTAGTTAGTTACATGCAAGCTTGAAGTATTGAGATTAGGTTAGTTATTGATTGGGTATGTTCTTTTTATGGTTTTGGAATCTTCATCCTCAAATGGACATTTTCTCTTCTTCTTTTTTTACCTGGTAAAGCAAAATTGACAACTAAACTTTCCTTCAATGCTTTATCTTAACTTCCAGGTTTTAGACTTGTACCACACATGCAGATTCTCCGTGTCTAATCTTAATTTGGGAGATCATAATGCATACTAAAGAGAGGATTCAAGCAAAACAAACCAAATTGTTCTTTTAACACAACCATGATCACAAGCAAAAACCCATAGAAGTCACAGACTAATGATATATCATGAAATTGCCATTATTGATGGGCCCCGAGATTTTAAGGGCGCGAACAGCCAAGGCTTAATGGGAGAAGATGGAGACTGCATTTAATTTCGATGATGATATCTTGAGTAATCCTCTGACCGATCAGCGTTACAGGCGAAATACAAAAGAAAGCGAAAAATTGGAAAACCATATTGTCAAGAACATAAGAGCTCACGGCGAGTTATCCGTACGATTTCATCATAATGCCACTTATTGCAGGAGAAATCACCCCAGTCCACATACTAAAATCATATAAACATACCAGCAAACTCAGAATAAATCTCGGACAGCTCGACATGAATATCAAAGAATAAACAATGGTACGCATATACGTGGATGTTTGTCAAGAGGAAAATATGAAAAAATGTCGAGATTTTGAAATTCGGCAGGTAAAGCTCGTGGAACCGGAGTAGAGGGGCGATGCCGGAGAGGAAAAGAGCTCGGCCTGAAATTTGTATTGTCGGACCCGGCGCCTTGGAGCGAGAGGAAGAGGAGAAGGAAAGCAGAAGGGGAATGGGGAGAAAAAACCCTAGGCCGAAAAATTAAGGAGCCCGATTACTGGCCAGATTCGGAGCGGTTTTGAAATAGTTCGGTGCGGATTCGAAAGCGCCGGCTTTGAATTAGTTCAAATGGCGTTGTGAGCTGACAGCGGTGAGCTAATCAACCACCGTAGTTCTCAACGGCAGCAGTCGCGCAATTTCAAATGCCGCCGTTGGTATTCTTACAAGGGTTCTTCGTTATTCATTAGCAGTGGGTTCCCGGCCTTGAAGCAAAATGATCTAGTTTGGAAAATATTTTCGATCTTGATGCGATTTTAATTTTTTTAGCCCCAGCAGTGTAATTAGTACAAAACTCTAAATTCAAAGATGAAGGAAAAGTTATACTCTATCTACCTAGTTATCATTCTCTCACTTTTTCTAATATATTTTTTTTATAGCCTATTTTTCTTAAGTAATGAGCGGTGATTTTTTAATCATTTTTTATTTGAAATCACCTATCCGAAATCCTTTAATTTTATTTTATTGCTTAACAAATTAGTTTTTCCAAGAAGATTTAGGTTTTATTTTATTTTTTGTGTTGTTTTCGTTTTATCGACATTTGGTTTGTCGTCGGCTTTGTTACGACGTGGTGTTGTTCGTCGTCTTATTGCGACGTTTATCCATCTGAGGCGGTCGGACAAATAAAATATATTTGATCGATTGAAGATATCGAAATTATCGCATCGGTATGTTGAAAAGCGAAGTTTGCGGATATTATAGTCGCCTATTTTATCAAATTTATAAATTGTCAGGTTATTATCTTTAATACTTGAATATTATTTTTATCTTTATATGGTTTTTAGTTATTTATATCTTGGATCTATCGATTTATTACAAGTTTGAATTAATAATATTATTTTTCCTTTAAAAAAAAAGACAACTCCTTAAGTATCCTTATCCCCTTATCAATTTGAAGATAAAAAGATCGGGGATAAGTTATTATCTATCCACCTACCCGTCCTTCTCTCATATTTTTCTCTTGTAACTTATTTTCCTCAAGTAAGGAGAAGTTATTTTTTAGCCTGAAATCACAAATCCAAATCATTTTATTTTATTTTATTACTTAATAAAGTGGTTATTCCATGAATATTTAGATTTTATTTTATTTTTTGTGTTGTTATTGGCTTTGTTCCGATGTGATATTGTTCGTTATCTTGTTGTAGTGTTTTATCTATGTGAAGATGATTCAGACAGACAAGACATATTTGATCAGTTAAAAATATTAAATTATGATCATTAGTATGTTGAAGAAATGAAGTTACAGTTTAGTCACTATTTTATCAAATTTATAAGCTTTATATCGATTTATTATATTATTAATCTATATATTATTTTATTTTATCCCCAATTTTAATTATTTATGTCTTATATCTATCACATTTATTCTGAGTTTGAATTAATAATAAAAAAAGACAAAACTCATAGAAGAAGTGGCAAACGTTATATAGAAAATAGATTTGTAAGATACTTTGAATCGAAGGATATTATTTCTTCACCGCCGATCAATTTAGGGTTAGAGTTGAAAACTACTGGCATCAGCGCCGTTCAACAGTCTGCATCTTCCCTACCATTAGGATTAGGGTTTCAAATCGTGTTCTCTGCTAGAATGGGGAAGAGGCAGAGGGCTAAAGCGAAGATGGATCCCCGAGAAGATGAAGACGCAGCGAATTCAGCAAAGTCGGTCATCTTCCTGAGCAGCAGCGACGATGAAGAAGCCAACGAAGATCTAAGCTTGAAAATCGTGGAGAAAGCTATGAAAGGCGTCCGGGATGGGTCACGACGTGCCGTTTTGGCTGGTCATGGCGTTGATCGATCTGGGTTCCTCGCCTTGGAAGAGGCCAAGTGATCACAGATTGGGCAGCCCACCACAGACGACGATGTGGAAACTAAGAGTAAGAAGAAGAAAAGCAAGAAAGAGAAGAGGGCTAGCAAGAACATGGAAAATCAGGATAAAAGTGTGAGTATTTTCATAAAGCACGCTCTTTTGAAAAATTGTTCCCGGAACTGTTTCCCGATGAACAGAACAAATTATACTTGCCATTTTTACTAGTTTGATGCTTCCTTTTATTATTATTTTTGTGTGGGTTTGAATTTGGGATCGTAGTCAAGTTGCTTCTTTGTTTCAGAGAAAAGGAAACCGAGAATTTTAGACCCAACATCTTATAATGACTGTTTTGCACTCTTTGATTGGCTTAGGATGAAATTTTGATGGAGGAAGAGGAGGGGGAGTCGGATAAAGTTTTGGAGGTTATGAAAACGGTGGAACCAAATCCTGTTGAGGGTACCGACAATATTGTCCTCCGGAAGCTTCTTGTGAGTTAAATGAATTGCTCTAAAGTGCCGTTTGAAAAACAGAATCCATTCTCAGGTTTTGTTTGGTAACACTTATTTCTTATATTAGCGAGGGCCAAGGTATTTTGATCCTCCGGATAGTGGCTGGGGAGCATGCTATAATTGTGGTGAAGAAGGTCATACTGCCGTGAATTGTGCATCCGTTAAGAGGAAAAAGCCGTGCTTTGTTTGTGGGAGTTTAGAGCATAATGCGAAGCAGTGCGTAAAGGTTTGCTTTGAAAAATGTTAGAGAACTTGTTCTTTTTTCTTTTGTTTTTGTTTTGGTAAGTATTTAAACATTTTGGATGCTTTGTTATTATTTTGTATAATCTGGGTTCTACTGGGAGGTATTTTCTATTTATAAAATCTTGACTTTTCCTGGACAAAATTTGGTGTGTCTACTGGTAGATCTATTTTTTAGTTGGCTGTATTCTTTTTTCAAATGTTTTCTCTTTAAAGATTTTCTATTGTTTACTTATAGAAACATGTTTGCTTTTACTTCTGTTGACATGCTGCATAGCTAATCAACAAATATCCTGATGAATATGACTAGGAGGTTCTATCCTAAAGAATACCTATAGGTAATGCCTGTTGTAGATAGTTGTTGGATATTTTTGCAAATACCTAGAAGATTGATGGGCTTTTATCAAATATTGTTTCTGCTAATGTGTGCTTTCTTCATTTTCTTCTTCTTCTTCCATTGTTGTAACCTCCTATTGAGATAAATAGAAGAAGATTTGTGAGTGGTCTTTATTTGGTTGGATTTTTACTGTACTTGCTTTCATTGTAGGGGCATGATTGTTTTATTTGCAAAAAAGGAGGCCACCGAGCAAAAGATTGTCCTGAGAAGCACAAAAGTGGTTCACAAAATTCTAAAATCTGTTTAAAATGTGGAGGTTCTGGGCATGATATGTTTTCATGCAGGAATGATTATTCTTCTGAAGATCTCAAGGTTCATAGACACTTTCTAATATATTTTCTCTTTGAAAAGCCTATCTGTAGTGCTTTTGGATTTGAATTTGGAGTTTTGATAATCTAACTATTTTCCTTTCCATTTTGTAACTTTATCAGGAGATACAATGTTACATTTGCAAGAGTTTTGGTCATCTATGTTGTGTCAACTATGTTCATACTGGTCGATAGAGCTTTCTTGCTAAATGTGATGGTTGGGTATACTGGTTTGATGAAACCAGTTGCCAATGTTTTGTCTTATCATTTAATATTACAATAATACTTTTACCATATGGATTATTTGTTGGCACATAATCTCTTGATTTCCATTGAGAATGCATATCTTTCACATGTGAAATTCTTCCTATCCTTGAATATATCGGATATTTTTATGTATGAATTAGTGTTGATGGTCATTTTAGTTAATGTATTAAAATGTTGAATTGTATGTTGACATCCCATGAGACTGCTATCTCATTTTGAAATCCTTGATATTATTTTATATATTATGTGTATTCACGTATGGTCATGATGTCATGTGTGTGTAACCCAAATCAACAGTAGGAGTAACATAGACCCCAAACCACCGCTAGGAGTCCTTCTTAGACAAGAAGGAGAAGGACGGTCAATTATCTATCCTAGAAATAGAAGTTTGGGATAATAGACTAGGTGCTTTGTGCATGTGCATTTGTCTCTGTGTGTGCGTGTATTGATAAGTAAACTGAAAATAGCCTATCAAAAAAAAAAAAAAAAAGTAAACTGAATATATTCATTAGAAAAGCTGCCAAATTAGTGACTCAGGGGAGTACAAGAAATCAAACATGGCCCCCAGCCCAAATAAAGAATCCAGAAGCAACCAAAAACATTTACAGAAAGCAGCCCCAAGGAAACCACGAATAACAACCCGTACAAGGACTGAAAAAACAGCCCCCAACACCCTTCCCAAACCTCCTGGCTGCCAACAGAATCTTGAACTCAGCCAATCAATGAAGCGAACTAATGTTGAGCGACCATATTTTATGCGCACTTTTCTCCCTGACCAAAGAAAGTAAGATCTCAATTTTTGGAAGGACAACTCCTCATCTTCAAAGTGACTCCATTCCTTACATTCCAAATAGTCCATAATAGGCATAAAGATGTAGCCCTCTGTACCCCTTTCCTCCTCTTACCCACAAAAGATCCCTTCCAACCCTCCAAGGCTTGCCTAATTGAAGAAGGAAAGACCCAAGCTACTCCAAAGAATGAAGAAACAGCTACCATAAAACCCCCGCCTTAATACAATGGAGCAAAATATTGAATATAGTTTCTTCATTTCTTTGGCACAAATAGCGCCTATTTCCCAAGGATCTCCCCTCTTTTGAAGCTGGTCAAGGGTTAAAATTTTTACCCATGCTGCTTTCCAAGCAAAAAAACAAACTCTAGGTTGTTTTGTAGGTTGCCAAATGATATTTGCTGGAGGGGGTGGACAAGTTCCAAAGTTTTAGTAGGGACTTAATGGAGAATTGTCCGCTTTTCTCTTCCAACCAAATTGTCCTATCCTCTCACTTGGTTGCACTTTTGCCCGACGACAACTAAAGGAAATCATTAGCATCTTCATTTCCGTCGTTGAATGGTCTTGAGAATGGTTCCAACACCCCCTCCCTCATCTGAGTTCCAAACATCGTGACCAGCATCCAGGGAAATAGCAATGGCGTATAAGGTGGGGTTAGCGACCTTCGATGCCCTGACCCACACCATATATCTTTCCAAAAAAGCACCATTATCCAATGTAAAGGAAAGCTTACTAGCCACCATATTCCGTTCCTTCTTATGTTTTTTCTACTCCTCTACCCTTTAGCCAACCTTCACAATTTTTGTGCACCATCCCCCTTGTTCCTCCCCATAGTTCCCTTTTTCTACATGGTTCCTGAAGCTTCCTTCTCATTCACGAAACACCGACTCCAATTACAAAAAAGGGCCTTATTAAAAGTGGAGAGATTCTTGGGTTCTAACCACCATCTGATAAGTCAAAATTGAGTGAGTCGAGGTTATTGTCGGTGGGAGGATTTGACCACAGGACCATGTGCCTCTTATTTGGGACAACCGCCCTCCTTAACCAACTAAGTTATCTGGTGGTGATGGTGTTGTAGCACCTCAATCGAAAATTAGCACCTTGTCTGGAATATTTCATTTGCCCGAGTCTTCTTTACAAAATAGTTAAACATGAATATGCGTACATTAGAAGGCGCCGTTAGTGACTCGGGAGCTCACGAGATATCACATACGGCCTGCAAAGAAGCGGGAAACAATACAAAAACCTTCTGACGGCCTCGAACCACGGAAAACAACCCGGCCAAAGAGTAGTAAAGCGCATTTGACACCCCTCCCAGGCCTCACATTTATGACGGAATCTTGAACTCCAGTCCCTTCACCGTGAGGCCTTATTTGGAACGGTGTATTTCCCCCAAAGTAGGTGTGTTCACTTGGGAGGTTTGATGTAGCGATATGCTAACCATGGACAGTGAAAAAGGGGTTTTGACTGCGAGTAGATGCCCTCCATGTCGGAAAGCTGGGGAGGCATAGAACACCTCTTGATTCAGCATCCGGCGGTGTGGGGCCTATCGTAGACCCTCATTTCTTTACCGGGAATGGATTGGGCTGACCTCATAGTAAAAGATTTGATCTTGGGATGAATGACGCTTTCGCATTAGAAAAGCCAAGAAAAAATTTGGGCGGCTCCCCCGAGTCTTTTGAACAATTTGGAGGAAAGAAACAAAGTTATTCTTTGAAAATGAGAGTTTTTCATCCAGTAGGCTGAAACATCATTCATTAATTCCCTCTCTGTTTGGGCAGACTTAATCTATGAGGGGGATTACGCCATTGTAAGACAAATTTTGTGTATTCTCTAGGTTCTTGGGTGGGTGGTCGATATATTGTTTACATACCTTTCTGTGGGCCCCTGTATCTTCGATTAAACAACCAACTTTCCTAAAAGCTCGAGTTTGTAGGATTTAGATTTAATTTGAATATCATGCTTCTTGTGAATAGAGAAAAATAGAGAATTCCTAATTTTTATTATTTCCTCAGAATAATGAATCTCTTTTTTTTTATATATTGGACTTATATATATAGGACTCCTGTCTGATGAATGATAAAGGAAAAGGTATGCAATATCTAACACTCCCCCTCAATTTGGAGCATATATGTCGTATCTTGCGAGAACTGACTACAATGTATTTAATTAGGATAAGGAGATTTAGTAAATGTCTGGCTAGTTGATCGTTGAGATTAGTAAGTAGTGGCCTATCACGATACGATGCGATCTTACAATGAGTGGCGGTCCCGAGCTTGATGTGTTTGAGTCACTCATGGGAAAATTTGGATTGGATCTGATATCTGGCCTTTGGTTATCGCAAATGAGCCGTCTGTTCACCCTTTCCAAATCTCGACTCACGGAGAAGGTGTTTATTGGCGCAGTTCGCGTGTTGCAGAGGCCGTAGCTCGATGCTAGAAGACATTTAGATCGGCATTCACGTATTGTTTCTTCTGCTCTTCCGGGGATATTAAGGTTACACCGCCCATTAGAAAACGCGATTGCCGGAAGTGGAGCGTCATACGTGGGTGGTAGGCCTAATCTGCATCGTGTAACCAATAACTGATTGTGACTGTATTCTGTCTGACACACCTTGACTGGTGTACTTTTAATATATCGAAGAATGCGGATTCTGACATCCCGATGCATTTATCATGGTGGCGTAGGGAATTGACTATGACACTACCCAGGAAGGAAATGTACGTGGGAGTAATGGTGAGATAGTCGGTTTACCTCTGGGTGCGTCGATATCTCGGGATCTCAGAAGACTCCACTTGTCACAGTGAACGGCATTAGGATCAGCTAGAATTCAGCCGGTTTCTGATCCCAACATGCGGTTTTCTTCAGAGATGTCTAAAGCATACTTAGTTGGGAAGACTTCACGGAGTGGATTGAGCTATCTCGATTCCCAAAAAAGTACTTGAGTTTCCCGATCTTTTAGTTTGAGAAAGTGAGTGAAAGATGTTGCTTTAGTTTGATACCATCGATCCTTGCGTAATGTGATGTCATCCACATGAAACAACCCAGGATAAATACCTTTGCCTAGAAGAGTTATGATGATAAAAAAGCCCAGATAGGTTTCTTTGTCTTGCGAAGCATCGCCGGATTCTTGAACAACGAGGAACTTCGCGGCCGTAAGCTAACAAGGAGATTCTTGTGCGTATAGAGAGCGGCGTAACTGCCTTTGGCTAAGCCGGACTCACTGAGCAACAAAACCCGGTGGTTCTTTCATATAAACTTTCTGCGAGATCGCATGAAGGAAAGCATTTTAATATCCAGGCTGGCGCGGCGGGAACACATAGCAACCATGGAGAGAAGCAGACGGACAGAAGCAATCTTGGCAACGGGGGAGAAGGTGTCACCATAATCAGAACCATAAACCTGAGTATATCCTTTACTTGACGAGCGGACCTTAAGGCGTCGACGACCATCGGGACTGACCTTAGCTGTGTAGACCCAGCTGACAACCAAGCTGGAAACTTACCCAGCTGGCAAAAGCAGCTAGATCCCGAGTGCCGAGTGGAGTGCGGGGACGACCGTTTTCATCTCTGAAATTGCATGTCGGCCGGATGGGGAAGAAAGTGCCTCATAAGATTGATCTGTAGGAAAGCAGTGGAAATAGTAGAAACAAATCTGGAGTGGGTGGAAGATAATCGATGGTAAGCTCAAGGTGTAAATGGGATGAGGATTCTTCAGTAGAGCGATTCGTTTCAGAAGCGATGGTAGTAAGTGATGTGAGAGCGGAGCGGGAGTAGGAGAAGGTTGAAGGGGAGAGGAGTGAGTGGCCCAGGGGCCTCGGCGGGAAGGGAAAGGCAATGACACGGGACGCGATGATAGACTGAAGGGACGAGAAGATAGATCATCAAATCTAGGAGATGATAGGAAGGGGTAAGACTTGATGGGAAGAGACTCGGAGGAGGAGAAGAAGAAGGGAGTCACCGAGAAGGTGACATCCGCGGAGAAAGTATCGATGGAGTACGGGGAATATGACGTGTATACGAGAGTCGGAGTAGCCCTAGGAAGATGCATTTAAGTGGCCTTGGTACAGCTTGTCTTAATCTGGTGAATATGAACAAAGCAAGTCTGACTGAAACACGAGGAGGAAGGGAAATAAAAGAGGTTGGTCGAGGAAAAGAAAGAAATTGAATAGGGAATGCGAGCATGTATACGAGATGAGGCATCTGATTAAATCAAATAACAAGGCATGGGACGGCGTCCCCCAACGAAAGGAACATGATAGTGGAGAAGAGGAGAGTACGGCATCTCAGATAAGATGACGATTCTTACGTTCAGCTACCCCATTTTGTTGAGGAGTATGAGCACAAGAAGACTGATGAAGGATCCCATGTTGGGACATAAATGAAATAAAGGGTGTAAAATATTCTGGGCATTATCACTCGTAACACACGAATAGAAATATTAGTGGTGGGAATTTAGCATAAAATTTGGGAAAATAAGAAATAACTCGACTCGAGGTTTTCATTAAAAATAACCAAATTACATCGAGAATAGTCATCAGTAAGTGACAAAATGCAGAAGCCTAAAGTAGGGCGCGGTCAAATGAGGACCCGAACATCGAGTGTGGACAAGGTCGAAAGGAGATGTTGATTATGCAAGCTGGCTGAGAGCGAGGCGAGTATGTTTAAGGCGTAGGACCTCATAGTGGCGACAAAGTGGAAAAGCGAGGGACCATCTTGGAACTTAGAAAGACTAGGGTGGCCAGAGACATTTGTGGATGAGGAGGTGGGCATCGGTGGAAGCTTATGGCTGCGAGGAGATGATTGCGGGTGAGGTATTAGACTTGTGACTCGCGTCAGATCTGCGTCGTCTTGAGTACTCGATCACACAAGGTCACGGGTTATCGGGAAAAATAATGGAGCAGTTAAAATCTGAGAGTGATTTTCTTGATAGAAATAAGATTAAAGGGACACTCGGGAGTATAAGGGCCCAGAGGAGGTGAGAGGAAGGGAAGGGAGAGGATGAGCCAAACCAATACCTTTATCCTCAGTTTGAGAACCATTAGGTAGGGTAACAGTAGGTAAAGTAGAGGTAGTAGTAAGAGAAGAGAAAAGATCTTTATTACGAAATGTGATCGGAGCACCAGTGCAGAATCCGGGGTCGAGAAGATGTATGAGTAAAATGGGGCGGAGGCATTGGTCTAGGCGGCTGAGGCCAACGGGAATCGGCAACAAGTGATGGCGACGATACCATCACACTCCTTTGTCGATTGGGAGGAATACGAGATGTCACGGGGCTCGAGTCTGGGGCGTGAAAATTAGAATCGGAGGCGGGCCGTGTGCGGTGCGGGAGGACGTCCGCGCGTGATAACAACGATCACGGGTGTGGCTTGACTTATTGCAATAAGACAATGAGGGACGTTGTCCTCGACCTCAGTACCAACTGCGTCCTCCCACGAAGGTTAGTATGAGAAACTAACACGGGAAGAATCTAAGGGCTATCGGATATGCAGAAATGCATTGTGGAGGAGATCTGGAGGAGCGTGAGCATCATCAGGCAGGTGATGGAGTACCGCGAGAATCGATCTCGGAGGGTCTGGGAGTCAGGACGGGCCGATGAGTGGGGCTGTAAGAACTTGTCAACTGCGTTTGTTGAGCCCCAGCGTCACTAGTAAGAGGCATCGATATCGGGAACTCCTCCTTAAGAGGAAGTAATCTGTAAATATAATTAGATAGATCCATGTCTTGTTGGCGGATATGATGCGAAGCCGCATAAAGCCATTTGGATATCGTTCGTGTATAGAGCTTTTCTTGCGATTCGAACTTAGAACATGTCTTATGGCAGAAGATGGCTTGAAATTTTTGGATCGGCCATTCTTGTGTCATACGTAGTTGTGCGTACATTTCTTAGGTGCACGCCCGTAAGCACGAGGTATATCATCCTCAGGTGTAATAAGATGATCCTCGCCTGTCCCATGAACCGAGTTCCTGAAGTGACGGGAGAGATAATTCTCACTACCAATCAATTTTCGATGTGATGGTAAGAGTCGGGAATATGAGACGTAAAAATAGAATTTTTGAATTCTTATCGGCGGAGATTGAGCCGTTTGGATTGAAGAGGCCTAATAAGAGGCGATCACGGTTATGGAGCTTGAAGATAAAAAAAGGGACCCCACGAAGCCCAGCAGAGAATACGGCGAAGATGGCCCGAAGCCATTGAGAAGATGAGGCCCAGGCGTGGCCCAGACGGCCGGCGGCAAGGAGTAGCGGGCGCGGCGGCGACAAGGCAGGCGGTGGAGAAGAAGTGCTCGGAATGGACCCGCCGGAGGCCTTCGAACACCAAGGCGGCCGGACGGCCCCCAGTTGTGGGCGTGCCGGAGGGAAAAGCCTGCGCACTCACGCGCCGGCGCGTGGACGGCGAGGCTGCCGGAGAAGACACGCGCGTGACGGCGCGTGGGATGCCGGTTTCCGGCGGGGTGGCCACCGGCGTGTAGATCGGCCCTCTGTAAGCCCGAGAAATATGTGGTTTCGGCCGGAGAAAGAGCTTCGGGAAATTGGCCATTGTGATGAAAATGACGGCCGTGGCTGAGTGCGGTGGTGAGAAGGAGATCCGTGGAGGAAGGAGATCGGAATGAAACCACGATCACCCGAAAAAAAAAAAAAAATTAGGTTTTCTACCTTGCGACACGTCACAGTAGTGAAGGGAAAAATGAATTCTGGTACATTATTTCCTCGAATAATGAATCTCTTTTTTTATATATTGGACTTACGCCATATATATAGGACTCTGTCTGATAAGGCGATAAAGGAAACAATAAAGGAAAAGACTGCATAATATCTAATACTCCTCAATCTCCCCACAAATTTTTATCTAATAATTTAGAGGAGTCAACAAACCAAATAGTCCTTCATTGACTTTCGAATAAACAAATGGGGATTAAATTTCAAGGAGAGGGTTTGAACCTAGGACCTCCTGCAAAACCAAGTTCTGATACCATGTTAAACGACCAATTTTCCTAAGTTTCAAAGTTTCAGGATTTGGATTTAATGTAGAATACTGCAAGCCTCAAAGATATACCCTTTTGTATACCCCGGGGCTTGGGTCTTTGTTAATATATTTGCTCGCCTTTACATATAAAATAAGAATCCAACTAATGATCCCTCCAGCTCCCAAATTATTCGTATGAATATTATGTGCAGTAAAGAAAAGGATTTGTATTACAGCATTATATCTAAAGTTAAAGCCAGTCATTTCTGCTTGCAATCCAGGTTCTTGATTAAACAACTATGAATTACAGGGCGCCTACACCTTGTTGTTAGCCTATTGACAATGATTACTTTTTAAATTAACCTTGCCATCTAGAAATGTATTATTTAGTGAATTTATTTCTAATGCAATTGGTTTTGTTTATTAACTTATTTTTAACATTTATGAAGTTTTCTTTGATATTCTAGCATGTTATTAGAATTCAACAAATTTGCATTTTTTTAATGTTCAATGGTCAGAGTCCATCAATTTTTGTCTAGGGATCTAGGCACATGTTCTTCAATATTGGAATTTAAATCTTTGGTCTTATTTTCCATTTTATTAATAATGGGTTTTGCTTCTTTTGATTTGCCCATTGTAATTCTATGGGAACCTGGTATATTGCAGGCATGTGCAAGGTTAAATGCAGAGACCACTGATGTGCACACACCCGGTTCATGCTATAGATGTGGTGAACAAGGTCACTTTGCTCGTGAATGCAAAAGTTCCACTAAGGTACATATAAGTGAATCAGCAGAGAGTGAATTTCAATTGAATAATTGATATTTGCAGGATTATTCCAATCTTTGGTCTAATTTTTCCATATGATAGATAATGGGCTCTGCTTTTGATTTGCTCATTGTAATTCAATGGGAACCCATTGTAGCAGCAAGGTTAATTAGTGAGACCACCAGATGCACACACCCGGTTCATGCTTATAGATGTGGTGGAACAAGGTCACTTTTGCTCGTGAGCACTGCAAGTCTCACTAAGGTACATATGAGTGAATCAGCAGAGAGTGAATTTCAAATTGAATAATTGATATTTGGTAGTGATATTTCATGTGCTTTTGTTTGGATAATAATTTTTCTCTCCATTGATTTCAAAGCATCCTCTAGTAATGTCAGAATTTGAATTTCGTTGCTCTTCCACAGGTTAGCAAGAAGAATTATGGAGTATCTACACAAACTCAGAGATATCTTAAAGAAGATAAGGACAAACTGGGATCCAAGTCTGCACCAAAAGATATTGGTATGGGCCGTAAAAGGAAAAAACCCTTGTATGGAGAAATGAGAAATATCAATCTTCCAGAAGCTGCATCAGATGTGGTTGGATTACTGAGGATCCAGGAGATTCTTCAAAGGAGCCAAGTGAAGGAGTTGGAGACCCTGCAACACCGACAACAAGAGTCACAAGAGGACCTACTTAACTGTCATATCAGTTCACTTGAAAACCCAGAAGTTCTATTCTGGAAACTCAACTTGGCACGGACCAGACAAGAGACCTACTTCAAATTTTGGTCATTACTCAAGTTCACAATCTTCTATAAAAACCCAGAAGTTCTATTATGAAAACTCAACTTGGCACGGACCAGAAAAGGCTTCACATAATAATAGGTATTCTGCATCAAGAGTCAGTAGCTTTAGTGGCAGATGCGTGAGGATATATTATATGATTGGTAGCAGGTATTTATTTCCACGGTAGACTTAGGAAAATGTTAAAGAAAAACGATATTAGTGAATGCTTTCTTTCTATTACCTTGTAAGTGCTGGGTTTTAAGATTATTTGTTCCCTCCGTAAATATCAAAGGATTTAGGTAATATTGTATTATATATGTTTCCTTTGTTTGTAATTGTTCTGCTCAAACTCCCTTAATCCCCTTTACTGCTGCCTGGAGGTTTAGATTACTCATTCTGTGGATGACGTAATCTCAAGGATATATATATATGTGCAAACATGCGAACAGCATAGGTAAAGCACACAAGAGAGTTCATGTTCTTACTTGTTTGTCTAAGGGGTACGCTGTAACAGATATTTAGATCATCTGGTAGATAGTTTACCCATCAAGTGTCGGGGATCAAGATTCTGGGTTTCCTTAATCAGAATCAACCGATTCTGGTTTATGTATGGCATATAGTCTTCATGTTTTCCATCAAAACTGATTGCATAGTGATTAATGGGTTTTTTTATTTTCATTAATTGATGGATCAGTTGGGTGATTTTCTTTCATAAATACTGAGGACAAACTTTTGGTGGAGTATTTGAAAGCAAAAATAGGAGGACTGTATGGTGACTTATTCTTTAATAGTTTTTTCAAAGATTCAAAAGATCTTGACCTCGGAATGAACCAATTCCTGGTAAGACCACAACTATTTATTGATTTTATAAAACCGCTTGGACATTCTCTATATTCAAATGAAGTTTTAATTTCTTACCGATGGTTGCAAACAAACTTTGGAAGTTTATTTCTATCTAGTTTTGTTTTTGGCCTTAAGTTCTTGTTTCTTATGAAAGAACGCTCTATTTAAATCATTTATCTTTCTTTCAATTTTCTGTTGATGTTTACATCTCTACATCTTTAGAAAGTTCTCAAATCTTTACTCTCTAAATATTTTTGATTTGTTAATATAGAAACAATTAGAAACATGATTTTTATTTGCACTTCTCAATCCCATTTTAGGATTTGATCCTGGAGAGTAAAGATCCATTATTGATACAGAATCCTAAATTTAGCAAACTTGACCAAAACAAAGATACCCTCGTTGGGTTGGAACCCAAGACTTCCTAGTAACATTTGTTGGAAAATCCACTAGTCTTCTTGCCTCCAACTCTTAGTAGGGAATTTTCCCTCCTTTGCTCCTGCAGGCACTGACTTATCCTCCCTGTCGACCCTCCATCCTTGCTGATAAGAAAAGAGAACCTGCTCTTTAGGCTTTTAGAAATTGTCTGCAACCCAACAACACTCCAACACAAGAACAGGGAGGAAGAAGAAGGAAAACTGAGAAAAAAAGAAGGTAAATGGATTCTATTGCTGATTATCAAGAGTTTTCTTCCTTGCATATAACACCCAGACCGAAGAAAGAAAAGAAACACCAAGAAACACTCAAGCTGAAAGTTGAAAGATGAAAAGAAAATAACAAACAGTTCCAAAGAACTCTACAATCCTGTGACAAAGCACAGTCCAGGGACAACTCCCCCTTGCCAGCAGCCTCCCTGCGTGCTCACCCTCAGCACCCCCTTTTTGTCCCACCAGAAACCGCTATTCCATCCTCCAGCTGGATCCTCTTCCTCTCTTCCACATGTCCCTCTTTTTTTCTTCTAGAATAAACATGCCATGTGGCCAACCATGCCTAAAATCAAGAGCTGGTTCTTCTTCCCTAAGAGCTTCTCTTATTTTCTCTATCAGTCCGCCCCGACATCAATCACAGTCTTGTCCTCAAGACTGAAAGTGAGAAATTTGCTTCTGAGTTTGAGTTCCTCTTCCCAAGTCACCTCCTCTACAGGCTTGTTCCTCCAGTGAATTAAAAATTGGTTAATTGTCTCACCCTGTTGCTGGATGGAATGTTGTTCACAACAGACCTTATGGGGGAGAATGAGACCGCTTCCTAAGGAAGAGTCCTTCTCGTAGGGTTGGATTAATAGTCTGTGTGACCACTGAGAAGTATGAAATACGGGATGTACCTTGGAACCTGGTGGGAGTTTCAGTCTGTAGGCGACTGGTCCAAGCTTTTTCTCAATTTGAAAAGGACCATAGTAACGTGGAGCCAGCTTGTGATGTATACGCTGAACGACTGAGTGCGCTTGTGGGGACGCAATTTTAAATAGACCCAATCCCCAAGCTCAAAACTAACCTCTCATCTATGCACATTACATTGCGCTCACATCAGCTCGAGCTCAGTAGAGTTGGAGTTTAAGTTTGACGTATGTCTCATCCTCTGTTCAAACATGGGGTCAATGAACTTCAAACTTGATTTCTTCCACCCAGGATAAAGCAGATGACAATAGGCAGTTTCCTGCCATACACGACCTTGAACGGACTAGTGCCAATAGATGTATGGAACTGATATATCGCAAATTCGCTCTGCAGCACCAAAAGGTCTAAAGCCTCTGGTTTGTTCCATGAAAGATTTGAAAGAGTTAAGTTTCTGGCTGGTTCATTTACCACCTTAGTTTGGCCATTGGATTCCTGGTGATAGGAGGAACTTGTGTAATGTTGTGCCTTGCATGCAGAATAACTCTTGCCAGAATTTGCTCATAAAAGATGGTTCATATAGACTTGGAACGCCAAGAAGGTGGACCACTTCTTTACAAAGTGCCTTCCAGCTAACATGACGGGCTGTGTTAGGTTGTTTCAGCAAGAGAAAATGACTGTATTTGGACAGCCTGTCCACCATCACTAAAATGGAGTCATATCCCTTGGATCTAGGTAGGTCGGATATGAAGTCCATGGACACGTGTTCCCAAATAGTGTCCGGAATTGCTAGGGCTTGTAGGAGTCCCTTAGGGACCAACATGTTGGATTTGCTGCGCTGACAAATGTCGTGACTTTGGGACGAGATGACTTATTAACCCATCCTCTATCCAGATAGCTGCCAAGCATCGAGAAAAGGAGAATAACCAGAATGTCCTCCTGTTCGAGTTTCATGAAATTCCTTCAACAAACGAGTAATAAAAGTTGAACAAGTGGAAATGACCAGGTTCCCTTTATGATACAGAACATCATTTTATACACTGAAACCAGGTTGGGACAACGGGTTTTTGAGCCAGGCAGCCTTAATATTCTGCAGTTTGGGGTCCTGATTTGCCTCTTGCACCAGTTGATAACCTTCTTCCCAAGTTGGAAAAGATACCAAGGAGCTATAAGTACCGTCCTCACAATGAGACAAGGCGTCGCCTGGTTTGTAGATGATGTAAAAAGTATAATCAAGCAGTTTGGCCACCCAAGTTTGCTGTGTGGGAGTAGTGATCCGTTGGTGAAGGAGGAAGCCAAGGCTCCTTAGGTCGGAGAATACTGTGAATTTTCTGCCCAATAAATAGGGACGCTAGTTTTGCATAGCCAAGGCCAACGCCATAATTTCACGCTCATATGCTGACTTAGCCAAGTTCCTATCAGAGAGCCTTGCTGAAATAGGCGATTGGGTGACGATTTGCATCAGAACTGCTCCTATCCCTGTGCTGGAAGCATTGCACTCAATCTCGAAGGGTTATGTGAAATTAGGGAGTTGAAGTTCTAGGGTTGTGACCATGGCGCTCTTTAATTGTTCAGAAGCTACATGGGAGTTCTGTACCCAAAAAAATTATCCTTAGTCAAGGCAGTGAGAGGCTTGGCAATAGATCCAAACCCTTGAATAAACTTTTGGTAGTACCTTGTTAGGCCCAAGAATCCTTGAACTCCTTTGACATTTTTAAGATGCTAGTTCACAGTAGTTTGAAGTCTTACTAGACTGACAGGCACCCTTTAAAGATCACTTAGGTAATCTAAATAATCCACAAGACTGTTGGCCAAAATCCATTATTTATTGGTGTAAACTGATGGGAAGGAAGAGGCCAGAACTGAGTAAGGTGGTTAGTGGTCCTAGGGTTCTCTACAGAGAACACATCTTGAAGAGAAACCAACAGCAGATTCGGGCAGGAATAAACAGTTTATCTTATTACCACTTTAAATCGGAAGGTAAAATAAGAGTCAGTACATATGAATCAGGAATTACAATGTCTTCCCATGCTGATATGTTTTTCATCTTCCGGCTCATGAGGATTTAAAGAAAACTGATTTCAGGTCTAATTGAAGATAGATCCACAGTTCATCCACAGTTCTCTGACCATATTGGGATGAGAAATTTATCTAGGATGGTTACTTTGTTAGGAGGCCCATAGTCTACACATACGCCTCAAGATTAGATATTTTTTCTACTGTGAATCATATAAGAATAAGCACTCCACAGAAAGTGAATTTAGTCCTTAAGAAGTAACTCAGTAACCTGCCGCTCCACTTCTTTATGAAGAGAGATACCATAGGGACTACAGGGATGCACACTAATAGGGCCCTGGTTTGGGAATAGGTTAATGGGGGTGGTCAGCTGGGATCGGCAGGAAGTGCTGCTGATAGGTTTAGAGAAGAACTCCGAATATTTTTCCAGCACGACAAGGAGTTGTTGGCTAGGGAATCCAAATGGGGTAAGAGTTGAAGAGGAGAGTGGTCCTCTTCCTTAATGGTTCTAAATGTGCCTAAATCTGCTGGTTGTTTGTCTAACCAAACTTTCAAAGCAACAGAGGAGTCCTTGGGAGAAGAAGATGTCATCACCAAAGGATCCCCTCGAAGAAAACGTGATGCATTGGATCTTTTCCAACAGGTGTGATATCTCCAATGTGTTTGCTGGTTCATTCTGTACACATATCCAGGTTCTCTGAACTAAAAATCAGTTTTACGAATTATAAAACAGGTGCTCACCTAACGAATATATGAATTTCTGGTTGAACTGCTCTGACCCAAATTGGCGACCATCTCCCAAACACTCAAACTTGAGAAAGAGCTACAGGCAGATCCACTTCAAAACCAATTTCAGAAATGAATTTCATAAGTTTCATGATTCATCACTCAAATGGAGGTCCCAGTTCCCTTTGGGTTTAGGTTTGTGTAAGATCAAAGGAGATTTGGCCAAACCTATAAAAATCCAGAAGTTGGCACTCTCCCTCCTTTGACATGTCCTCGTCATTATTTGGTGGGCCGAAATGATTTTCCTCGCTTTCAGAGTGCTTCATCATCATCAGTAACACTTAGAAATTATCTTTCACGACAATGGTAACAGGAAATTGTTGCACATACTTGAAGCTAAAGGCCAAATGATCGTTTCTTCAGTTTCATGGCAAGTAAAACCTTGTGGTGTGGTGGCAGAACAGGAGCGGCAGAGCTAGTTTAGTAAAGTCCACTTTTGGGCGATCGTGGGAAATGAGCAGATCGGTGGCCCAATTTGGTTGGGCATTTTTGGCATCTGAACGGAATAAGAGGCACGTGACCTTCTCCTATCATACAAAAAGCTACCCTGGCTGTGTTGTTTATGGTGTCATTTAATGCCACAAGAGAACCTGGTATTTTTGGCAATAAGAAGGCCAGGCTGCAGGGTCCGCTTGGTAATTTTACCCAATTTTTATCACATTGTGCAACCCATTCAAAGTAATCCAAAATGAGGTGGCCGGGCTCCTGGAATCAATAGGCTGATGATTCAAGCGTGGATCGATGAAGTCATCGACGGTTCCCCTTTGGTGAAGGGTAGCGAGCTGTTCATACTGACTGAGGTTTGCTACTCCACCAAACCAATTCAACAACTCGGTTTTAAAATCATCCCACGACATGTTGTGATGCAGTTCTGGGTACCAGAACCAATGGGGTTGGTACCTCCTCCTTACAAATGTGAGCCAGAGGCTGAGGCTACTCCATTTGGAGTACCATGGATTTGGAAGTAAGTTTCGGTCCTGGTGAGCCAGCCCCGTGGGTCCATCCCTGAAAATGTAAAAGCTCTGAACTGCACCATATGAAAGTCATAGGGATTGAGAGGGGTGTTTTTCTGGGTGAGAGGTCCTGTTTTCTGTGTGTATTATGAAGGAAAGACAGAGTTTATATGGTGGAGTTAGCGGGGCTGCCTTGGTTGTCATCATTAACTGGTTGTTTGTCGATGCGCTTCATCCATTGCATTACGGGTGCCTGGAATTTGTCCTGACTCTGAAGCCATCATGTTGCATCTGGGTCTGATGTAGTGTTTCCAACTGGGTTAAATGTCGGAGTGGTCGTCCTGAGCGCTCCAAGCTGGGCTCCCAGTCTGGTTTGCTGTCATCCCCAGTTTTCTCAGAAAAGCTAGAACGAAAGAGGTAAAAAGAGAACTGCTCTTAGGCTTTCAGAAATATTCAGTAACCTAAATATGTCCCAACACAAGAACAGGGAGGAAAAAGAAGGAAAACAGAGAAAAAAACAAGGTAAATGGATTCTATTGCTGATTACCAAGAGTTTTCTTCCTTACATGTAACACCCAGATCGAAGAAAGAAAAGAAACACCAAGAAACACTCAAGCTGAAAGAAGACGAAAAGAAAATAACAAACCTCCCTTATCAGCAGAGTCCATGGACAACTCTCCCTTATCAGCAGCCTCCCTGCCTGCTCACCCTCATCACCCCTTTTTTGTCCCACCAGAAACCGTTATCCCATCCTCTCTGCCATCCCTTCCTATTTCCACTGTCCCTCTTTTTTTCTTTCTCTAGGAATGTTACTATATGGGCTGTCCATGTCTGAAATCAAGAGCCGTTCTCTCCCTATTTTCGCTTTTCTATAACTTGCAAACCTTACAGAAACGCAATATTGTATCCGATAATTACAGAAACGTTAAGATCTCTAGAAATGAGGTGTCGGAACAAGCTCCATCAGTCAAATCAAACCAAGCGTCCTTTGAAAGAAGACTTCAGTGATATGTTTCCGTTTGACTTGTCCAACTAAAATCTCACCCTCCTTCCATTACCCTTTGAGAAAGCAAATTTGCTACCCAAAATGTTCCCTTCTTTTAAATGGCTTTCCAAATTTCAATCCCATGCCTGAATCTCCCTTATTTTACAGGGATTGCTAGTTTGTCTCTCTTTCTGCCCATGGTGTCCACCAAACCACCTCATGAAGAACTCTGCCTCCCTCCTTCCTCTACAGCAAATGTCAACCATTTGGCAGTGATCAGAGCTCTGCATTGGGGATACCTGACACCCCCAAAAACTGCACTTGAATGCTGTATTTATGAAAGCCTAGTGGGTCGTGCTGCTTAAACTACTTGTCACTGCATTATAACCTGCAAATAAATATTCCCTAGGTTGTTGGCTTTTTGGGCTAGTTTGTTCTTTTCTTTAGCCTTTTCTGTTTGGTCTTAGGGGCCTTTCTTGTATACTTCCTATATACACTTTTGATCAATATATTTGCTCTTTATCGATCAAAATTTTTTTTTTTTTTTTTTTTTGCTGCTGGTTGTTTTATGTTAATGAGCACGCTACCAACGCTTACAAATGGCACCATTGTCCAAAACTAGAGTTATCATTAAGTATAATTGAGTTCTCGGATAATGGAACCTGATTCTTTCAATTGAGTATGGAACCTCTTGTATCTGGTCCCTTCAGTCTGTTTGGTGATGAAGCATTCGTCAGGCATTATTTATGAAAGCCTCAGTGAAATAATAACATGGTTCTGTTTGCAGATTTCATGATTTCAGCATGTTCACAATTTGCATCTTGAAACTGGTGTTTATACATGTTATCGATTCTAATCCAGTTTGATTTGCTGTTTTTTTTTTTTTGAGAAGAGAAGACATGGTCGATTCAAACTAATAATACATTCGATAGAAAACATAATCAATTCTGCAAAACTCGGGGAGATTGATGTAACATCCAAGTTAATAGCACAATGGTTCTGGCTTGAAAGCCTTACATTACTATACTCACATTTATCACATTTGCGACTCAAGTTCTTCAACATATTGACAACATGATTTGATTTGACAAGCTTTCTACTTGATCGAATCAATCACTCCACACATAAGAAAGTGTCGCACAAGACAACGAAACTAAACCTGCCTTACTGCATCGAAAATCTGTCACGCTCAGAGCAAGCGACAAAAACACAAAAAAACAAATTAAAAATCCAAAATTTTTGTGGAAGAGCCACTTCTCTGAGAAAGAAAAAGGTAGAAAGAGATGTAGAGGGGTGATTTTAGACCAAGAATAGCCAAAAAATCACCCCTCATTGCTTAAGGCAAAAGAGGTTAGAAAGAACAAGATAAGAGAAAGAGAAAGACGGCTATGGTTTTGACAATTGTTACCTTTGAAACTTTGGATTTTGTTGGGTTTAATCCTCTATCAACTTATTGAATATCTGGTTCCTGACTAGTTTCTGTATAATTTGGGTGCATAATCAACTAAATTGAATGTAGACTTGAAGAAAGCTACTTCAAATGTTATATTTAGACTGAATGTAACCATTTCATTTGTTGCAGTTTTGCTTGTGCACTAGTAACGGCTCAAGGCGTCGGGTTTTCTCAGTGTTCTTGTTGATGTACATTATTATGGCGGAGGAAATCATCATTTGGAGATCTATTTTATTCTTCATAACATTGTTTAGCTTGCTTCAGAAATGGTTATTCCTCGTTAATTATTTTGTTTTTTGTTGATTATATATATATATATAGATATCCTCAATGTTGTAGGACACTTTACCTCTGAAATTGGTCTAAGGGCTTTAGCAAAGGTTACAATCACAGGTTTTTGCCCCTTTAGTTTCATGTTTAATGTTGACATGGCAATGTATTTCGAACTCTGTCAAAATGCAGGGGCATGGTTTTCTCCATGGATTCTTGGAGATCAAACATTTTGGTTGTCGAAAAAGTGATTATATGTTTCCATTGTTCCCATAGCTTTTTTTTTTTTTGGATTCCCATATCATTTACCAAAATATTATTTCTTTTTTGTCTAGTTTTTGCTCTCTCTCTCTCTTGTGTTTGTGTGAGCAGCGGTGAGCAAAAAAACTTAAGAAATTGAATCGATTGAGAAACCAAACTGAGACTGAATCGAAAATAGGTTAACTAAACTGATCGGTTTGGTTTTGCTTTTGTTTTATACAAATCTCAATTTAAGTTTTGATTTTGGCTTTCAAAATACAAAAACCATGATTTGGTTGATCGATTGAGAAATAAAAAAAATATATATATATTATATTAAAATTATAAAATACAATATAATAATAATAATTATAACAATAATACTATAATTTTAGTATGATATTAGAATGATATGTGATATTGTTTTCATATTATATATTATAATAAAATATAATGTATATAATAATAGTATTATATAATATATAATGTATGTAACATCAATTTTTTGGTGAATAAAAAAAATGGTTAATCGAAGATATGGTTTAACTATGTATGGTAAGGTTTTTGGCTTAAATAAATGCTAAATTGGAACCGATGATTATCGATTCAATGGCATAGTTTGGTTAACCGAACCATGTTCTCCTTCACCCTCATGTGTGAGGATGGAATTTGTGCCTCCTACAATGCATTTCTATGGGAATCTCAGTTCTCTTGTGAATGAATGCGTTATGAAAAAAAAAAAATCATCTTCTATGATTTGGTAATATATTATTATATGGCTATTTATTAAAAATGAGATGGGCGATTGGCCAAGGCACCTCTCTCTCTCTCTCTATATATATATATATTTGAAAATGAGATTGGCGATTGGCCTAGGCACCTCTCTCTCTCTCTCAAAAATAAATATAATATGAAGTAAATTAAATTAATTTATTGAGGGTAGAAAAGTTATTTTGTATTAAAAAATTCAGTACAAATAAAAAATTAAAGAGATAAAAAAAACATAGGATAACGATGATTTGAAGATTTGAAGTTCAAAATTGTTCTCTCCTTCGCCCTTTCTCTCATTTTCTCTGATCTTATTTTCTTCTAACCAATTTTCCTCAAGTAAGGAAGGATGATTTTTTTGCCATTATTGCCTTGAAATCATCCATCTGTATCTCTTTATTTCATTTTTTTGCTCAATAAAGTGGTTCTTTAATGAAGATTTAAGTTTTATCTTGCCATATTGCAGCTGCCTTATTCTCGTATTTGGTTTGCTGGTCACGGTTACGACGCTACATTGCTCACTGCCTTATTACTTAAGCATTTTGCGCATGCACGATCTGCATTGTGCAAAAGGGATTTGGATCACGAAGATTCAAATTACGGGTTGTCATTATGTCAATAACTCAAGTCGTAAATATTCTAAGAATTATATTATCAAATTTGTGGTTTTATACCGATTTATTACGCTATTAACCCGTTTTTATTGTTTTCTCCCTGTATTTTCGCTTGGGATTTATTTCAGATCTTGGAAATGTCAATTTATTGCAAGTTTGAATCAATAATATTATTTTTTATTTCAAAAAAAAAAAAATAAAGATAGATTTGAAGGTGCAAAATTAAAGATTTGTGAAATTGGAAGGCTGTCAGTTTAAAAAAAAGTTAAAGGTTTAAAATTCCAAATTTTAGGTAAAATTTGGTATTATTCATTAAATAGTAAAAAAGCTATTTTGAAGAAGATCTCAAATTGGGTTAAGGTTTGTTTATTAGGTTGAGAAAGATTTGATTTTAGACATATGTTAACTGTCGGGTAATAGAAACGTTAATAAGTGATATTGATTCTTAGGGTAAAAAACATGATATAATTATAGTAAACACTTGTTGGAACCTCGGGGCATAATTTCATAAATCTATGATTTTATATGCAACGGAAGCAAGAACATGAACAATGAAATAAAAAATATATTTTATTAACTTGGTAAAATACATATTAACTGGAATGAAATTAATCTGGGAATCTTTCAGGCAATAACTGATTTGCAGGTTTTGACCACCGAGTGTGTGCTCCAAGAACAATCCAATGCCTTTTGCTTTCAGATTTGGGATACAGAGAAATTATCTTTCCCTTTAAAATTAGTTTGTCAACCTAAACTTAAATATAATGTTATATTTATTATAGGGTTTAGTGGGTCATTGAATCCACTTACTTACTTGGGCCTATAATTAACCTATATAAGTTCAATGGTCCAACTTAATTAAATCTCTAGTTTACTTATCTGGGTTTAGTTCTAACATTCTCCCACTAGCCCTAAAGAAAACTTGAAGGCTCATATGGATCACAAACTGCTCATAACACTGACAACTTATAAATGGGTTTTCCTGGGGAACCATGGTACTTTTCAATTTTGGCTATCGTGGAATTAATAAGACATAATTTCACAATTGGTCAATCGGACCACTATAGTAGACTAATTGCACTCCAAAATCGAAAACTCCTCTTTCCAAATCGTTGTGGAAGATTACCAAGGCTTACTAATCACTCACACCGCTTCCCCATGAATCGATACTAGTAATTTCATACATTATACTATAAAATATCGAAATGACCATTTTACCTTAAGGTTACAAGCTTACCCTTTGACTTGATAATGACTGTAAGTCCACCCCAAACTCAAGTGGGGTCGCCCTAACCAGGGACAACTATGATAAATCACCTTTTAAGCTACCTCGGGTTGTATATTGCCCTATAATTAGGGTCATCCCATGTCTTGTCAAAGCAAGATTTTATGAGCTGGAGCAAGAAGCCATTCAAGATCACTCTAAGTGACTATCACTAATAAATGGTCACAAGGAGCACCTCAAAATGACAACCTACTCCCCTCAACTCTCCAACGACCCTTAGGGTTAAGAACCATGTGAGATAGTAGCTTGGGGCAAAACCGTCCAAAATAGTATATGACTAATCAATAGATATGTGTTAATCTTTAACTAATCCAACAACTAATTACATCCACAATTACTGACTAATCTCCAATGGAGAGAGACCTTCAAGAGAACAAGCCAAATAATGATATAACCTTACAAAATAATTTCTCAAAGGAGAAAATGTGACATACCTATTTGGTCAAGAACATGAAATTTTCAAAATGGAAGGTTTTTGTAAATGGGTTTCACCAATATTGATAATAGAGCAAATTTTGGCTCTCTTAATAGGAAAATCACTTTTGAGAATTGTTAGGCACGAATCGTATGTATAACTTATGACTGCCTAGGTGTGCAAGTGCATGCATCGTGAACAAGTAATAAAGTGATAAGTATCGAGCGCCGAATCCATAGGGACTAAGTCTACTGAATACCAATCTAATTTAATCTTAACTTTATCTGGATGATTGTTACTTTGATTTTAGACTAGAAGAATAACTTATCAAAACTAATTATTCAAAAAGGACTTGACTCTAACAATCTATGGACTTAAACAATTATTAATCTAAGACTCGACCTTCAAATGTAAAAACAATTAATACCAATTATAACTAGGTCTAAGGCACAATTTCATCAAGATTGTAATTGATCTAAGGGATTGGACTTAAATGAAGTGCATTATGTTTATTCGTTGTCGGGCGGATTTGTAAAACCTCCTAAAAAAATCTATTTTTCTGAAAAATGGAAATAATAAAAAAATCGGCCAACATGGCTCAGTGAAGCTTGGAAAATTCTCTAGATCTCTGGATAATGAAATGGATTTCGCCGTTGATTCGCCTCGCGGAAATTTAGTGACCTAGAAAATTTTCAAAGGGAATTATGAGTCACTGAATTTTTACGATTTTCTCGGGTGGTACGCTGCTGACTCCAGACGAGATTCCTGAGTCATGAAATAATTGGGTAAGGTTCGATTAAAATAAATCGACTAACCCGAGACCTGAGGACACGCGGGCACCATGAGAGCCACACATACCAAACTTAACTTAAAATAAGTTAAGTTAAAAGAAAAATAAAAGAAAAAGAAAACGGATGAAAAGAGAGAAAACGGAAGAAAAAAGGAAAGAAGAGAGAGAAAGGGGGAAAAGGGCTCAATCTTCTCTCTACGACTCCGAGACGGTGATCAAGCCAGTCCAATGGGCCAAGGCTTAAACTCTGAGTACATGGCGCGACTACGACAGCTTCTCAAAACTTCCAATTCGTAAAGTTCGAGGTCGAAGCCGGTTCGGGAAGTTTTACTGACTTCTCGAGGCATTACTCATGCTCCCAGAGGTAGGGAAACTTCCTACTTGGGTTTATTTTTCATCTAAGGGCCGCTTCGCTCGTCGAGCCTTAGGGGTTGGCTGTTTTAAGAAAGTGTTTTCTTAACGCAAATAATGCGTTAGATGAACCGCTGACCGTCAATAATTAGTCGACATTAAGTCTTCTAGTTCATGCAAGAGCTTCCAGCCTACTAAGGGCCACGTGGGAACCGATCAATCGTCGTCAACCGGTCAGTCAGTTTGTAGTTTTGGTCGTCCTGCTGATGCGTGAGTCGCACTTATTGTACTATTAGGGAAAACGGCCAACCTGGCTGGGTCGACTCGGCTCGCGAACAATGTCCTTCGAGATTGTTTCGGGGCTGGTTCGAAGCCAAGGTTGTGCAATGGTTTAATGCCGACTCATGGCTTAGTTGTGGATGATTGAGGCTTGCTTCGGAGGCCTATTTTGTGATTGATTGAAGTGTCATCCCTTGGTTAAGGGATGGCATGTTGAATGGCAATATGTATGCTTATACATATTGGATTAAGATTGGAAATAGCTTGTCCATTATCGCTGATAATTGAGTGGCACCTCGTTGTATATGAGTTAGCACAGATGGCTTGGTTGTGTGCTATTTGTGGATATGGTGTCATAATTAAGCCTAGAGTGTATGTACGTCATTGCCTGCTTGGTGATGACTTGTAAGATGTCCATGTATGCATATATTGATATGTTGGCATGAATTATGTGATTTATTTGGAAATTGTATGCTAATTGATATGATTGTCCAAATGATGCATGGGTGTTATGCATGATTTAAAATGCTCATATAGTATTCCATATGTATGTGGCATGGCATAAATAGGGTAATGACATGATTGTATCAGATTATGCACTTAGACATCACATGGCAATGGGGCGTGAGTGCAAGGTGATAATGTGACACCGTATTTGCGTTCGATGGCGGACTTTAACATGGGACAACGCCCAAAATGAGTCGTGACGGTTTTGAAAATGAAAATATGTGTGTTAGGCATAATAAGTTGGGGTAAATCCCCTCTCAGGGTGAAAGACCCATCATTCGCGGTTAGACATGATCACCGGTGATGAAAGACCGTAAAAATGTTGGAAAGGCACGCGACATCCTACGGTGTAAACCCGGAAATTCGTGGCCCACTAATGCATAAACACACACAACTTGGAAAATGCAAGTTGATATTGGAAATTGTCCTATGGCTTTTGATTTATAAAACGAAAAGCTTTTGTTTTGGAAAGAAATGGTCATCGCGGCACATCAATGACTTTATTATCGATCGCTTGGTTTTTCACACTCCTCTGCATATGCATGTGCGTATAGCTCATGGAGTACTCGTGACATTTTGATGATAGGCGAGTCACATTCTCATCTATGACATGTGTATTACTCGAGTAGGAACATGATTGTTTCGCTCGAATGGTGTCACACCATGCATGTGCACTTAGGGTCGGAGTAACCTCGTAGAATTATTCTTCGCTTGGCTTTATGCATCTCGGGCCATGGGACTTATCGTACAGGAATGTACAGGAGAAGGCGCCCGACGAGGCCGCTGATAGCAAGGCGCCGACTGCGGGCCTTGAGTAAACTTTTTAAAAAGTTTTGTGTAAAAGAATTTTAATTAAATTCTTTGACCATTGTAGTAATAAGGTATGTAATTATGGTAAGAGGGTCGTGATACTCTTACTGACCGTAATTGCCGCTTTATTTTCATGTTTTAGAATTGGCAGAGTCCCGGTGAAGGGACGTATAGAAGTGGTGCCGAGTAATTTCGGTGTCCACGAGTAGTTAGTATTGTTCCAGTACGAAGACTTAGGTGCAACATGATCAAGAATGTGGTTCCACCTGCCGACGTGGTTATCAACTGGACCGAAAATCACGCCACAGATTTCGCTTTAGTTATACCAATCTCTCTCGAGTTCTTCAATACATCTCTTGATTTTAGATTAAGGTCATCTCAGCTCTAATTACTAACTTCGGGAGTCATTAAGCTACAGAATTATGTTTGCCATGTTGAACCCTAGGATATCTCTACCTCTAGGCGCTGAATAATAATTCATATAGAACTCTCTTGAAATTTGGCTTCTTAGCATCAATTGTAAGGAAAAAATCAAATAAAAGGTGGCCAACAAACTATTCGTAATAAAGCATACTATGAATCATCTGACAAATTAAAAAAATACATATATAAGATTATAAACCCATCACCAAAGAATCAATATCCAATCAAGGCTACACCATAGTCCTAGAAAAATGAACTAGAACATGCTAAAATAATAACTACGATCGTTCGGATTGAATCCATGATAAATAAGAAGAAAATAAGAGAAGAATTGATTAGAAATTACTAGAACGTCATCTCAGATCGCTCCTTGGGCTTCGTCTCGCTTTCCCTTTGCAAAGTCTCGTAATCTCTGATCCACCATTTAGGTTAGGGCTTCCTCCTTTTATAGATGCAAGAATCGATCTCAAAAAGGGTAAGTTTATTGGTTGAAAATTGCTAGTGACTTTGCAATGTGCGTGAGCCACATCGCAATGTGAGGTAACTATCGTTGTTGTTTTGTCTTTGTCACATTGCGACATGGTAGGCGACGTCGCCACGTGAGGTAAGTCTGTTGAAGCCATCTCTCTATCACGTCGCAACGTCAGTTGCAACTGTTTTGTGATGGCCTCTATCACGTCGTGGCGTCTATGATCCACATCGCAACGTGAGTCTGCTTTTCTAAATTCGTCATTCTACTACCCTTTTTGCTCAGTTTTGATTTCGTTTTCACTTCTTTAGCTCCGGACTTGCCCTACATCAAAAAAATAAGAGAAACAAACATTAAAACCTTTGAAATCACGTTAAAACATGTGTATGATAGGAGAATAATGATAGTTAAATCGATGTAAATTTCACCTATTAAGAATGGTAATAATGTATTTGGTCAAGTGGCACTTAGCTAGATTAGTTCAATGAGAGAAAAAAGTGATTTTCATAAATTTGAGGAGGAAAATGAGTGATATAAAATAGTCAATAGCCTAAAAACAAAAGTGGCACAACTCTGCCCTCTTTAGACACTCAACATGAAGCCTATCTAACTTAGAAAAAATTATTTATAGAAATGAAAATGAGTCAGAATTGACTGAAGCTAAAGTGGAAGCCAATTGCAACATTAACATCCTCTAATTGAAAGATTTATAGCGATGAAAGTGGGATGAAAAGAAATAGGAAAAAAATATAGATGGTGACTATAACAAACATTGAAAAATGGACCTTGATTATGAAAATTCAAATTCGTGAGTTTCATAAACCATGCTAATAAATGGCTTTCTTGGACTTCAATTGAGTCTTAAAAGGAGTCAAGAACATGGTCAATGCTTGAAAAAGAGTTTTACCGAAATAATATTTAGATTGATATACTTAAGTTATAGTCTTATTTAGAGTCTAAATTAGTTAGTAAAGAGTTAGTTTTTAGTTTTCTTAGTCAAAATAGAGTTAGTTTTATTTAATTAGAGAATTTCTTATTTCAATTAGGATTATTTTTTTTTTGATAAGTCATATTTCAATTAGGATTATTAGACTTTAATTAGAAAGTCCTATTTTAATTAGAATTAGGAGAATAAGGGCTGAGGCTTTGCCTATGTAAATCCCTCCAATGTACTCTTTTATGCTATTGAAGTTTAATAGAATTTTTAGTTTTTTCCCTTTAAGAATTCTAATGTCTTTTGAGTGAATTCCCTTGAGTAGTGAGTTCGTTGCTTTTTATCCCTTAGCGGATTCCTTGGGTAGCGTAGTGTGTCCTTATTGTTCTACAACCTCAAGTGATTCCATCCTTTGTAACTTAACCTCTCTATAAGTGATTCTTCAACCTTAATTCAAATCATCCCCAATTTGATTCCATACTTCTCAAATTATTCCAAATACTTTATTTCATCCTACAAACTCTAACTACCATCATCCCTAACCTAGAGAAGACTAAATTTGTTCAACCCTAATTTTCCTTAAAGAACCTTAAAACTGCAAACTAGCTCAAAAGAAGGCTGTTTTACATCACAAACTTGAACATTTTCCAAATCTAAAATCTTTCATTGTAACCCTTGATTTTATTATCTCTAACCCTATACTAGTCATAGAAGCCTTGAAACCGTATTTGTTCCATACCAATCAAAGTCAACCCGATAGCCCTAAAATACCATAAACTGATACCTTAACTTGTTTAAACCCCTTAAATCATCCATCACAGCTCATCCTTGCAACGACCGGAGTGAGGGAAGGGAAAGTTAGGATTTTCGTATGGCAAAGAAACTGAGATTAAAAGAGAAAGGGAAATGATCAATGGGGATTACTTTGACACTTGTTTTGCTTGAATTAGCAGGCTCGTTTGTTTATAGTTTTTGAAAACTGTTTTTGTTTTTTTTTAAAAAGGAGAACAAGGAAAATACAAAGACCGCATTTAGTTCTCAACATTTCTTTGTGTCTAGAAAAACACAAAGAACAAGAAAACACTAAATTTAAAGAATAAAAACAATTTTAAGAGAACACAAAAATGATTCATTATATCAAATAGTTTTCAAAAACTGTTCTAAAAAACAAGAACCAAATAGGCCTATTGTATCAAATATTCCTTTCACGAAAGGATTGTCATAAAACTCTTTGATTGAAGGCTTGCAAGGGGAGTATTTTTAGTTTTGGGCTTTCATGGGGATTAAAAGATAAAGGAAAATGATCAGTGGCGATTACTTTGACAATTGTTTTGCTTGAATTATCGAGCCTATTTGTTTATAGTTTTTGAAAAATATTTTTTGTTCTAAAAAACAAAGAATACGTTTGGTTCCCTTTTTTTTTTCTAGAAAAACACAAAGAACATAAAAAAAAAATACTAAATTCAAAGAATAAGCTTAATATTTTAGAGAACACAAAAATGGTTCATTATATCAAGTATTTTTCAAAATCTATTTTCAAAAATAGGAATCAAACAAGCCCATTATATCAAATATTCCTTTCATGAAAGGATTGTCATTGAACTCCAATTGAAGGCTTTGCAAGGGGACTATTTTTAGTTTTGGGAAAACTAGTGCAGTAGGGTCTTAATTTGGGATTATTTGAGAAATGAGGCCCATAAAATTTTATTTGAGTGTCCAAATTTCTTTCAAGAACAATTTGATAAAAAGATTTAATATTTGATAAAGAAGTCTTCATGTGACTTGCACATGCAGTGGCTTTTAAAGATTCCCCAATCACCCTATTCATTTCTCAAATAAAAAAGCCCAAATTGAAAATCAAAAACCTTAAGAGATCGTTTGGTTGAAGTTTCTCTCCATAAAAATCATCTTCACCTAAGAGCAAATTATCACCAAATCAAAGAAGGAGTCTCCACAACAAATAATCACAAAACATCAAGATTAGTTCGATGACCCTACAACCCCTCTCTCTCTCCGTCCCTCCCTCTCTCTCTCTCTCTCTCTCTCTCTCTCTCTCTCTTTGTCCTTCTCGTTCTACAAAAGAGAGGGACGTCGAATTATTTAATGATTAGAAGCGGATTACAGTTTGATTTTCTTACATTTCATGGTCTCAACTCAAATATTGAATCATTTGTCAAGGCATATGCCATTTTATGAATTAAAATTGTCTATTGTTTGTGTTTCTCATTTCTTGCAAACCCCATTTCTAGAAATTGATGTTTTTTTAAAAAGCATTTGCTGGAAAATTGATGTTTCATTTTGTTATATGCTTAGTTAATTTTCTATTGCTACTAAGCCTCTTTAGATTTTAGAACTTAGGTACAAGGTATGCTTGATGAACATTTGATTACAAGCATGTTGTATGCGGGGTACAACCCAAATACAAATTAGGTACAACATATGTGGAAATTATGTAAATTGGTTTTCCCTTTTGGTTTGTGTACAAATGCTTGAATTACTATGTTTATTTTTTAATAATGACAATATATGTGCTGGGAATTCGAGGTGTTGAACAATTGTTATGGCACCCAAGAGGAAGTCGTCATCATCCTCTCGTCGATTTAGGAAACGACCTTCCGATTCTAATGAACCCTGGGAAACGAAAGGTTCAATTTCAAAGTGACCGCATTTAGTTCAATGGGCGCATGTATGAGATACAAGAGTTACTTTATTGTAATAATTCTTCCTTGTAATGACATATTTGTTCAAAGACAATTTGATCTAAATTTGGAGAATATTATATTTAGATGGGGTGGTTACCAATTATGCCATTGAAGGATCTAATTTATCCTAAATTAGTTCGGGCATTCTATTCTAATGCTTTACTCCATGTAAGAGGACCAATCACTATTAGTAGCGCAATGAGAGGAGTAGATATAATGCTTAATGAACAAAAGATGTACCAACTTTTGTGCGATTTAGACAGTTTGACTTCCCACCTTGAAAGCAATCGTGACTGAGGATTGATCTATTTGAGAATAGAGTATCCTCAGATATTGGAGAATTATCCAATCAAATCAACCAATTGTTCGCTCAACATTTGGAGCTAATTGTCTTGGTTTGCTCTGTTTGTCCTCCAACACCACTAGAGGCATGAGTCGCTCACGAAGAGTTCTCAATTAGAAAATTATTTTACATTTTTTTTAGTATGGCATTACATATGATGTAGGACACATGTTAAGTGTTATTTTCAGATATGCCAATTCTTGTGTAAGATGGTTGGAGCCATAATGATATTTTGTATTATGATTAACCATTACTATAGTGGACTTGAATTTATCATTTTAACTAGCATTTGTTTCTTGCGTATTTCTACATTTTCGGGGTAACAATTTGAGATGTATGCTAGATTACAACAAATTGTACATACTAACACAGGGTTTCATGCACATAAGGTAGTCGACCGGTTGAAAAGTATATGCTCGCCTAGTCGACCTGTGGCATAAAACATGTAAATTAACAGAGGGGTATGTCAACTGATTGAGTATTGTTTGCTCGATCGATCAACCTATTGCATGAAACAAATTAACTTGATATAGCCGGGTCAACCAATCGGTAGCACTCGGGACGGCCTTACCTCACATCACTATGTGCATTGAATCGATAAAGGTATCCTCAATCGGTCAATTCGTCATATTGTTGTCGATCAGCCGGTCTGAGTGTCTACCTAATAAATCAGTGACAATCATCGATCGGTTTACCGCTACATATGTGTCAGTCAATTGCTTATGTGAAATTTGAGAGTTATTTTACCTTTTTTTTTTATTTAGCTTGATATTACGTGATAGACTAGTATAGTGTTCTAAAAAATAGAACACAATTGATTCTACATAAATGATAAACGAACAAGATAACACCATCTTCTATTAACAAAAAAAAAGCTACAATTTAGTCTGCTATATAAATTGTTATATGATTGCAACACTAGTTATATAACAATATAACTACATTTATACGATATATGCAGCCATCCTTGTTTCAACAATTAAAGTTTAGCCTGTATTACACAAATGAACATTATATGAGAAACAAACAATATAACATCATCTTCTATTTATAAAAAAAAACTAGTTACAATTGGAGTCATCTCTGTTTCAACAATTCAAGTTAAGCGTAACTTTACAAAAAATCAACCAAAACATCCAAAATTCACAACAATACAAACTATCTCATTCGCTTAATACATTGTGGTATGAATGAGGATTTATAAGTTGCAGTCTTTATCATTATTCGCTTTTCCATCTGCTTATATTGTCTCTCAATAGGAACTTTGATTGCAACACCCTCATTTGATGGTTCACCAACCATATTTACATCTTCATTTATTTTCACGGGGCACGATGAGGGGTATAAATGGCTCTAACTAGCAATACTATCTGTCACACGAACTCCTCCAAAGACTCCATGAGAATTTGTTAATAATCTGATAGTTGCATGTAAGGGAGTGTGGTAGCAATAGGAACTCCCTTATTGAACTTTAAAAATTGGACGTCTTGTACCAATCTTGTTGGTATGCTGATCAGATTTTGCCAAGAAGATCTCCTCGAAATGCCCTATATAGTCATCCAATTCATAAAACATTATTTATGAAATATATGACATAATAAAATTAATGATAATGGTAACTTAATACCTTTCTCGACTCATTTGTACCTAATGTCTAAATTAGTTGTACCGAGAGTATATATGTGTTGTATTCATAGTTAACAATACTTGTACCTAACTTTATTAGTGTTCTGTGCTTATGTGTTTTGTACCTGATGTTTATCAGTGTTGTACCTAGGGCATAATATAGTTGTACATAGGGTTTACATAAATTGTACTTAGGTTAAGTCGTGTTCTGTACTTATTCACTGTAACCTTAAGGCATACGGTGGCTTATACCCATTGTGAAATTAGGGTAATACCCATTACTTACATATATCCTGCCTACTAATTCCTATTTTCTTCAAGGTTTACAAATCTACTATCGTCGTTATTCATAAATAACATTAATAAAAACAAACACAAAACAAACATCCCCTTAAATGAAGACAAATAAAGGGGAAGATGAGTCTCATTTATTCAAAGATTTCAATAGAGGTGAAGATGAAAATACATACTAGATCAGCCTTAGAGAATGATAAGAGATGTTGCAGATACTGCCTTCAAGATTCAAATGGTTGAATAACATTAATTAAAAAAAAAACACAAAACAAACAACCCCTTAAATGAAGACGAATAAAAGGGAAGATGAATCACATATATTCAAAGATTTCAATAGAGGGTAAGATGAAAATACCTACTAGATCAGCCTTAGAGAATAAAAAGATATGTTATAAATGTTGTCTTCAAGATTCAGATGGTTAAATAACATTAATTTAAAAAAAAAAACACACAAAACAAACAACCCCTTAAATGAAAACGAATAAAATGGAAGATAAATCATATTTATTCAAAGATTTCAATAAAAGGGAAGATGAAAATACATACTAGATCAGCCTTAGATAATGAAAAGAGATGTTGTAGATGCTGCCTTCAAGATTTAGATGGTTAAATAAAATTAATTAAAAAAGAAAAAAAAACTCCTTAAATGAAGACGAATAAAGAGGAAAATGAATTACATTTATTCAAATATTTCAATAGAGGGGAAGATGAAAATACATATTAGATCCGTGAAACCCCGGAAAAATCTAATTTTTTCAGAAAATGGCAAAATAATAAAATTACTTCAAACTGGCCGTGGAAGCCTAAAATTTCTAGATCTCGACATCAAACGGATTTTGCCGTTGGATTCGTCTCGCAAAATCTAATGACATGAAAAAATTTCATCGAATTCTGACACAATCTGAATTTTTACGTTGATTCATTCAAATAAGGATTCTCCTGGGTGACTAGATTCCACGGCAACTTCTAAGTCTGAAATGTCTTAGGCCAAGTTTAATTACAATGAATTGAACTAAAAAGAAATAAATGGTTTCGGAACAAAAAGGAACTTGAAACCGGAGTGGACACGTGGCGCCATGAGGGCCACATATCAAACTTAACAATTAAGTTAAGTTAAAAAGGAAAATAAAAGAAAAGAGAAAAGAAGAAAACGGAAGAGAGAGAGTGTGAGAAGAGAAGGAGATAGAAAATGGCTCTTCCTTATCTCTACGATCTATGGAAATCGAGTGATCATCTCGCGTCGGGCCGAGCTTAAAGTCGGAGTACGAGGCAAGGGCTATACGTGGACACCGAAAACTTCAAGTTTCGACAAGGTCTCGCACGGGAGGTTGGAAGGTTTGGATTCGAGAAGTGTTCGCAGAACTTCCTTTGATCGTTGCTCACGCTCTACGAGGTAGGGAAACTTCCTACTCGAGTTTATTTTCCGTCTAAGGGCCATCCTTAGCCTTGGTTTAGCCCTAAGGGTTGTTTTCCGGAGAAGTCCTGGTCAAAAACGCGCTTGTGATAACTATCAATTGCTACAACTGAATAACACGTGATGCAGCAAAGATCCAACCTTTGATCATGTATGAACCGGCCGACCAATCGGGCCTGGTCTTCCCGATCGGATGCGAGCTACCGCCATCGTGGCGCCGGGGAACCAGATCGCCGTCTACCTATGGAGGAATGGTCATCCTATAGGATGCGTGAGCTACCAACCACCGTACTCACCGAACCACGGCTGGCGGCCAAAACGGCTGACCGGCCAGATAAAACGATCGACCGGCCGGGTCGACGGCTCGATAAAACGCTGGCTTTCAGTACCATTTCTCGCTGGTTCGAGGCCCGGGTTGTACAACTGTTTAGGGTCGATCTCATGGCCTAGTTGCGGATGATTTGAGGCTTACTTCGGAGGCCTATTGTGTGATGCCCCAAATCCAAGGGTCCCGTTGACAACTCGTCAACCCGCGAAATTCTAGTGGATTTTAGGTGACCCGATACCACATGTTGTGTCTCATTTATCGGGATCCATACATAGTAAGGTAGTCTCCTTTGTTCTGGGAGCTCTACCCAACATATAACCCGTATAACAAGATAATCATAACTCATCTGTGTCTCATCAAAGAGTATCACCTCACACAGCATCCACTGGGCTCCATATCCCTACCATACATCCCTTTACCGGGACCCATTCATTCACATTTAAATCTAAAATATGAAAATAAAACACTTAATTACAATTCGTAAGAGTCCGATCACGGTCCTCTTACCATACTTATACACCCAACTATTTAGACAATAGTCCCAAAATAATTTAATTACAATTCTTTTATACAAAATATTTTTTTACGAAGGTAATATCAAGGCCACACATCGACTTCCTTCATAATCACGGCCTCGTAGGAGCACCGTCTTCCTATGCACTCCCTATACCTGAAAGGGGGTCCCACAACGGAGTGAGTAATGCCTAGTAGAAAAATTCTCCTACAAGGGCTACTCCCCGCCTAAATGCACATGCAATGACATACATACATCAAACCACATTCCATTCAGAAAATGCAATCCTATATGGAATATTTCATGTCATGCATGAGATGAGACTCTTCGTGCCCATAACCCGAGTCCTGACCGACTCCCTCACACATGCCAATGCCAAGTGTGAAAACAAGTCACTAGTGTTCCACCCAATGATTTAACCCATTGGACAACCCTCCAATATTCATTTTAATTTATCCAACTCGCAGGTTATTTTGGGTCGCGACTTCCGGTCTCACCGCAGCTTCGTGACGCCTTCCGAAATCCGCGAACTTTCATCTGGATACATATGTCTCGACCAAGAATAAAATTTGGTCTTTTCACCCTGTGGGAGGGTGGATGGATCATTCCATCTTGCTTCACCCAAACACACGAAATTTATTATTATTATTTTATGCACTCGTGAGTCTCAATTTTGGACGTTGTCCCAATTTCCGAGCTCAATACACATTCACTTAGAATGGTGAATAACCAATACCATGCACATACACCCGACTTGATGCGATGTCCCCGTGCATATGAAGTGCATATATGTCATTTCATACTATAACATGTTACATGCAAATGAGAACTACATGCAACATTACCAACACATGGATAATTATATTTCTTTTTCTTATATAATTCAGATCCATCACATGAGCATATATCAACATGATTTCTTTTTTCTTTTCTTTTTTTTTTTGTTTTCACACATAGCATGATATTTAAATCAAGCAACAATCACACAAAATGGTCCACTCTTGGACCCATAAAAACAGGGCACCTTTCGATCCCTTTACTACCACGAACCAGTTTTGGTTCCATTTATTACCGAATCACTATGATTCCAAAACACTAAAAAAAACCCAAAGACATTGGTCTCGTGATCAAAACCAAATCTCAACATAGTCCGGGACTGCTCGGAACTAATCCTAAAATTTATAATATTCAGTCCCAAAAATCTTGGGACTAAAACACAAGGCCAGTTTCGACCCCGAAGAACGCCTATACCATTAAATGGCCTTTAGGCTAAAAATAATCCAAGTAGGAAAATTTTCTACCTCGCGGAGTTTGACGAAACTCCAAGATTTTGATACCCACGCGTAAATTTCGCGATGCGTGGATCGACTCTTTCCTCGCATCGTGAGCCCGACCGTCGAAACCGAAAAATCTCCTTTTGCTCTCCCTTTTCTCTCTCTCTCTCTCCGTTTGCTACTTTCTCTCCTTTCTCTCCTTTCTCTCCTATTTTCTTTCCTTCTTTCCTCCCTTCCTTTTCTTTATCCACTAAATTCCTTCACTCATGTTTGCTCCCATCTCATTTTCTCATTTTTTTTTCTTTTCTCTTTCCTTTTTCTTCATTTCTCTTTTCTTTTTCTCCTTTTGATTGTATCAACCGAATGGTCCCAAAAGTGGGAAACTTCCTCCCCACTTCCTCCTTAACCACTTGTCATTCTCACATTTTTCTTAATTTTTTTCATTTCCCTTTATTTTCCTTATGTGACACATGACTCAATGTGAGCCATTTATCCCATTCTCGCTCCAACACATGCATTATCATGCCACGTGTCCAAAGACTCCAGACTACGCTGGCATCCACATGATCATGCCATATGTCACTCGACACCCGGTGCCTTGAAAAACATGAAATTTCGACTGTCTCGGAATCCGACGAAATTCGACGGGGTAACTAGATTTCGCGAGACGAATTCAACGATGAAGTTTGTTTCATCATCCAAGATATAGAAAATTTCCAATTTTTAACCGAAATTACGATTTTACCATTTTCAGAAAATTTGAATTTTTTCCCAGGTTTTACATTCTTCCCCCCTCAATAGAATTTCATCCCCGAAATTCATACATACTAGCACACACAAACACATGAATATGTAGTAATTATTATAGTACCAAATATTTGACTTTCAATATTAGACAACACACCTTCATCCTCAAATAGGAAAGGATAGGTGGCTCGCATCATGTCCTCGCGTTCCCAAGTTTCTTCCTCCACTCCTCGGTGTTGCCACAACACTTTAACTAGCCTGAGTCTTGCATGTAAAAGGCGATCCGGCTATCCAAGATATACCTTTAGTCCCTCACTCGAAAGATCTCGTTAGTATCAATAGTAATCTCTCCCCAATCCACTACATGAGTTGGATCTGGAGTATACTTCCGGAGCATGGAGACGTGGAACACCTCATGGACACCTGATAAACTCGGTGGTAGCGCCAACTGATATGCAACTGTGCCCACCCTCTCGAGTATCTCGAAGGGCGGAAGTATACCTTAGTATTGGCTACCGTTTCTGAGATCGACCACTCCTCTCTTAAGCATCACCTCTTGAAGGCTGATCACCACCTCTCGAGACTCTATAGGTTGACGTCGTCTGTCGGCGTAGCTCTTCTATCGGCTTTGAGCGGGTGAGAGAAGGCAACTTACGAATCAATCATACCGGAGATGTCTCGAGATCATATGCGGATCTCCCACCTTTGTCGACAACTCGAGGATCGGCGGCAGCTCCCATATAAGGCCTCATAGAGTGCCATGTCGAATACTTTCGTCGATGCTTTGTTGTTATTGGTAAAATTCCGCTAAAGGTATAGTGCTTATCGACTACTAAAGATCAAGGCGTGCGTGAAGCATATCCTCACAAACTTATAGAATTAAATCTCAGTGACCATTTGTTTTGTGGATGAAACCTGAGTCCTCGTTGTCAATTATGTCCCATGGCCTTTGGAAACTCTTAAGAATTAATGCGAAATAAACACAGGATACTATCAGGACTAGCGGACCTTTGGTACTCCATGTAGTGGGACAATCTCTCGAATATAAAAGCAGAGTAGAAATTCCTCCCGGCGTGAAAGGTCATCCACCTTTGCCCGAAGAAAATGTCTCACGAAACAGTAAGTAGGTCCTTGTCACTTGCATCTGCACATTATGCCTCGCGGTGTCAGTGGCAAGTGGAGTGAGTCCGTCATAGCGTGCTCCTTCCACTCGCTACCTCTGGCCGTTTGATAGCCTTAACGGCTTACGTTGCTCAGCCTTTGCTGGCGACATGTGAGACAGTCGAACAAAATCCCCCAGTCTCGTTTCATCCTCGATATCTGGCGGCGAAAGATCTCGGTACATATTTGTGCCCATATATACCTGCAACAAATCAGCGATGGAACTCTTTGAGGGGATCTCCTCTTTCATCGGTCAATTTGAGGAACCCACTGACTACGTCCTATGCAGAAGACAACCATATGTGTGGATGGCTGTTCATCGTCCACACATGCGGCTATACTGGTCCACACGAGGGCTGATATCTCTATGTCCTGCCCTTGGGACTAAATAACCCTGCTCGGTAGGGATGGCGTAGCCACTAAACTCCCTAGTGCTCCCTGAGCCTCATCACTATACTGCAACCTAAATTGTCCCACAATCTCGAGCATCTGCCACTCCCGGGAAGCGACACTAGCCAGTACTCCCCGTGACTTCCGACTGAGAGCATCAACCATTACATTTGCCTTACCAGGATGGTAATGCAAAGTGAAGTCATAGTCCTCCAGATACTCCATCCATCTATGTTGCCTCATATTGAGGTCCCGCTGTGTGAAAATATACTTTAGATTTTTGTGGTCTGAAAACACTTTGAACTGCTCACCATACAAATAGTGGCCCCAAATTTTTAAAGCAAAGAATATGGCGGCCAACTCCAGGTCATGTGTAGGGTATTTCTGCTCATGATTCTTTAGCTGTCTGGAACCATAAGCTATAACGTTCTCGGACTGCATCAAGACACATCCCAGTCCGCCCTTAGAGGCATCACAGTACACCGTGTACCTCTATCCCTGTTCTAGGACTATCAGAATATGAGCTAAAGTAAGCATTCTTTTCAACTCCTGGAATGCCTTCTCACACAGGTCATTCCACTCAAACTTGACTCCTTAGGGTCGATCTAGTCGTAGGTCTTGCTAAGCTGGGAGAAATCCTTAATAAACCTCACAGCATCCACCTTAATCCTAGAAACTACGTATCTCGAAGTGACCCGGCCTCTCGACTCATATGACCTCTCGGCTACTCGAGGAGTGCATTGACACACGAGAGTCGACGCAGCGTGTCCGAGAATTTCACCTCAGTAAGCCAAAACTCGCACTTAGTGAACTTGGTATACAATTGATGGTCTCTGAGTGCCTGGAGAACAATCCACAAATGATCCTCATGCTCATCCTCATACTGGGAGTATATCAAAATGTCGTCAATAAAGACCACAACAAACTGATCTAGGTAGGGTTGGAATACCCTATGCATGAGATCCATGAATGCTATCGGCGCATTCGTGCGACCCGAAAGGGCATCGCGTGAACTTCCGAAATGCCCGTCGCGTCTAGCGTTCTTAGGGACCGCCAGATTCTCCACAACTCTCAGCTAATGATAGCAGGATTGCAAGATTACATCTTGGAGTAGACTCGTGCCCATTTGGCGATCAAATAGTCATCGATCCTCGGTAATGGATATCGGGTTCTTGGCGCGTAACCTACATTCCCGATTGTTTATAATCAATGCATAGTCGAAGAGTCTTGTCCTTCTTCTTTGAAAACAAAACCGGAGTGCCCTACGGTGAAGTGCTCAGTCTAATGAAATACTTGTCGACAATTCTGCGGTTGGACCTTGGGTTCCTTTCTGACTCAGCCCTGGGTGCCCATTCTATGAGGAGTCATAGAAATAGAAATGATGTACAGGGTGTAACTCATAATGAAGTCCACATCCTGTCGTAGGTAATCGGTAAGCTCATCCAGAAAGACATCCTCATACTGCATGGAAGCCACGGTGAATGATCTGTCTCCCTCATCCTCTACGAGATGGGCTTGCTAATGACCCGTGGTATCCGATCCACGGGTCGTGCCGCAGTATGGGGCCGAAAACCATCATCATATCCCCTTTGAAAGTCACACGGATCTAGTCCCATGTAGGTGTGGCGCCCCCCCAGAAAACTTAGGGGTGTCAGTTTGACAGCTTAGTCGACCCGACGAATACTCTTAGATGTCGGGTAACCTACGGGCATTCATAAATCGGGTAGAGTCTCCTTTGTACGGGGAGCTCACACTAGAATACAAACACATCCCGAAGCGGTTCACAATGACCACATAGGGTCTACATGCGAGTAATATAGTGGTCACTTTGGCCCTGCATCGATACTCACAAAATATATCCCAGATACATCAGTATCTGCAATAGTTCGAGAGTTAATAAATTACTCTTTATACGAAACATATATTAAAATTACCACATTCTAATACATGTTCCTCTGAAAATCAAAGCCCGCAAGTCGGCTTTTCTTCATATGCGATCCAGTCTGCCGGGCGGTAGATACATGCACGACACATTGCACGAAGGGGGTCCCACGGCCGGGAGTGGCAAGCCCGATAGTGATAATCTCTTACAAGGGCTACTCCCCACCTAAGTGCACATGCGATGGTAGCATAATCAAACACATCCAAGTCTGACATACACGTATCTACGAGATATGCACATGCCATGAATGAGACTTGACTCACCATGCCCCATGCAGAGGCTCTCGTAGGCTCCATAACTCGATATATCATTGAAGTAATATATCCGAGTCACTCCTTGGGCTAAGTCTCACATGCATCATGGCTGACAAATCCCAGCTGGTATTACCGATGACCCAGTATCGGCTCCATTGCGATCTGAGTGTCAATGGGCAACAAATCCTAAGTCAATCCAGACTCTATCCACCGCGACTTAAAAGTCTATGTGATAAACGTGACCGTGTGTCTTCTTTGAATGACATAACTTTTTCGGGTGATACACTTGGGTCATCACCACCTCTGGGAACTATGATATGTCGCGGGTCTCTTACACCCAGTGCCTCGAGTTCTCAACGACTCCTCAAGACATGCATTTGCCTTGAATGAAAACCATTTCCAAACAAAGGTGTTGTTTTTGCCGTGGACAACCCTCGGAGTATAAATAGTGGACGGACTCAGATAATCTATTTTGTGGACAACCCTGATGTATATCGATTAGGCGGACTCAGACGATTGATATTATATGGAATGACTTACTCCGATCTTTGTAGTGGACACACTCGGGTAAATAATATTGTTGGTCGACCCTCAGAAACAATTCTCTCGAAACCACCTTATGCCTCACTCTATTGTTACAGGTGCCTGGGTCATGAAATGCAATGAGCCATTTCCATTTCCTTATGCCGATGCGACTAATTTGGACGTTGTCCTATTAGCGAGCCGCTGTCAGCACCATACGGTGTTGATCCTGACCATATTACTCACGACACACCTTGAACACCTAACCTGGTCTTCGATCACCGACTATGCACTGGCGCCCGTATTATGCGATGTTTTTCGTTATGCCACCTATTCATACCATGCTACATATATAATGAGAACTATATGTGCATACATACTCATCATGTTATCCATGCATCATTTGGACATTCATATTAAGGTTCATACAAATTCAAGATCAAACATACGAATTCAGCATATATGGACATCACAAGTCACTACCATCGGGTGTGGCACATCGATCCTAGGCTAGTAGTGACCTGATTTGTCAAGGCTAGCCTCGGCGAAAGCCTACGTAATGGCCTCGATCATGCCACAGTATGTGTCATTTATTTTGTCACAATGACATGAACTACTCAATCATGTTATTCATTTTCTAGTAATAACACACAAAATGGCCCAAAAATCAGACCCATATAAAACAGGGCACCTCTTGGTCCCTTCACGGTTCATTATCTAATATTGTGATACCAAAACACACCACAAAATCCGAAGACATCAGTCCCGGGGGCAAAACCAAACCTCGACACGATCAGGAATTTGCACGAAAATAGTCTCGAAAATTCTATCATGGTAGTATAAGCAGTCTCGAAAATTCAACCGAATTGTCAAAACAATCACAAAAATTCAGCCGGACTGTCGAAAAATAGTCAGAAAATTCCTAAATTCTACACTCAGTCCAAAAAATTGAGGACTGAAATTTACTGACATTCATTCAGCCACATTCAGGCCATTAAATAGCCTTTAGGCTAGAAATAACACAAGTGAAAATTCCACCACCTCATGGAGTTTGTGAAACTCGAGATTTTAGTCCACATGTAGCTCGTCACGTAGATCAACTTTTGCCTTCAATCTCGACGAAGAGCACAACGGTCAGATTTTGTAGATTTGAGAAAGAAACGAAGAGAAAGAAAAAAATAAAATAAATTCTCTCTCCACGCCTCTCACCAAGCGCCCTCTGCCTTTTGATTTTTTTCATTTATTATTATTGTTGTATTATTATTGTGTGTATTATTATTATTATTATTATCATTTTGAATAAATTAGTTCATATTCTTTCATTCGAATTAAAGTTTCTTAAACAATTTATTCTTTTAGTTCACTTTATTTTAAATGAACTTAACCCAAGCTATTTCTGACCCAGAGATTTTCGTAAATCTCATCCATGAAAATCCTTAACGACTATCACCCGAGAAAATCGTAAAATGTTGGGTGTCTCAAATTCGATGAAACTTTTCTAGGTCACTAGATTTGTGAGGCAATTTAACGACACGAATCAGTTTTCATCGATTCGAGATCCCAGAGAATTTCCGGTTTTCAACCCGAAATTACGTTTTACCATTTCCGGAAAATTGATTTCTCGGGTATTCTGATGGCTTGATAAACCTCCCTCTTATCCCGATCGATGATGACCGGTGTGTCGTCAACCAATTCATGCTAAGGGCTGACATCAAAATCACGACATGTCCATTGCTCGAAAGTCCAGGTAGGCGGAATCCACGAGGATCTACGGCTCCGCAATCCGGAGCATATCTTATAAATCCTCACCTAGTCCTAGGGGAGAACTCACAATGTAGCGACTCATCCAGGGGTCTCGACTCTAAGCTTTCAAGAAACATCCACCTTTAGATGCAGCAACAAAGAATACGTGCACGAGAATCAAACAATATCTTTGCCCATAAGTAGAATGGCGAAACATACAACCTGCTTAGTCCAATAGCTCGATGCGTGGTGTGATGGCGTAGACACGCCCACAGGTCCACGAAGTCTCGACCCTTAGGCTCATCCTCGGCCTCGACCCCGAACCCAACCTCTACGGCTATCTGCGTGGCGAAGGCACTGCGACACCACGAGGCCCAGTGCGGTCCTCCCAGCCCACAGGGTGAATGAACAAGGCGTAATCTGTACTGCGGGTCCAATGACTAAGGCGGGGTGTCCCCTTCTCGGTAGGATCCACACCGCCTCTGCTTGAGGCGATCTCGTCTCACATGTCAGGGTGATGAGCGAGTGAAACATTTCATCAGGTCAGTGGTGGGCCCCAGAAGCCACTAGTCGGCCTTGGCGCGATGGTCGCGACCTCGTCCACCCGAGGGCCGGGGTAGTAGCCGATCAGCGGGACTTTGACCAGTGGGCCTTTGCTTAATGGCCATGGGTCTTTGCATTTCGCGCCATTACTATTTATCTGTGGGGGTGGGAGGATCGAAGAGTAACCTCGACGGTTTATAACACATCATCCTCAGAGCATTTCTGGGAGGGATCCGGTATTAGTTGATCATTGGTTTCAATAGGTTGAGAGGATTTTAGAGGCTATGGAGATTACCTTGATACTCTGAGATCGGGCTAGCCACATTTCGGCTGGAAATTTGAGTCCCGGATATGGTGGGATTGGGGTTAGAGCCTCGAGGATCTGAGCGATGACAGGGAGAGTTTAAGAAACTCTTCATGGGTAAATTTTCTGGCATCTATTAGGCATGCAGCACAGGGTCCTTGAGTTGGAAGCAAGGAGTATGGTGTCTTTCAGTCACGTGAGTTCAACGGGTTAGCTGTTTACCCCAGGATGAATGTAGCCCTGAAATATAGCTGAGTCTGCGGAGGTGAGGATGGCACAGTTGTCCATCAAAGGGAAAAGATTCAAGGCTTAAGGAAATTACCATTTACCACATTCGAGAAAAATTGAATTTTTTCTCGGGTTTTACATATTGTGTGTTTGATTGAAGTGTCATCCCTTAGTTAAGGGATGGCATGTTGAATGACAATATGTATGCCTATACATATTAGATTGAGATGAATTGTTTGCGTGTGTCATTGCGTGATAATGGAGTGACACCTTGGTTGTGTATGGAAAAGGCCATTACATGGCTTATGGTAGGCTAGTCAGGGACACGTCGTGTTACCACTAGGCCTAGAGGTCAATAGACGTCCCTACTCAAGTAGTAGTGACTTGTAATGTCAATGTATGCTTGATTTGATATGTTGACATGGATTGTATGATTTATTTGGAATTTATATGCTTTCAATATAAATGTCCAAATGATGCATGAGTAAACATGCACATATAGCACTCATTATAAATGTAGTATGGTATGATTAGGCAATGACATAATTGTATTGCATATGCATGGGAACATCGCATGACATGGGTGTGAGTGCATAGTAGAGATCGACCCTATGTTTGGTGTTCAATGGTATGTCATAGGTATTGGTAAGAATCGACATTGTGTTTAGTGTTCGATAGTAGGACATGGTTGTTATTCAACACTATGTTTGGTGTTGGATTGTGTGGAGAAGCTCGGATAGTAGGACGATGTCCCGAATGGAGTCACACGGATTAAAGGAAAGCGGTAAGAACTGACATGTGTTGGGTATCGTGAGTTAGGATAGGTCCCCTAAATTTGAAAGGCCAGATCACTTTTGGTCAGACATAGTCCCCATCGGTGAAAGGCTGTAAAAGCGTTTGGGTTTGTGGAGTCCGCGGTGTGACACCAGAAATCCACTACCCACAAAAGGCGCATGATTGTGAAATTGAATAAAGAAAATGAATAAAATAAATTATCATTGTACGTCATTGAAAATGACGGTTGTTCAAACAGGGGCTTAGGCATTGTGTGAGGGAGTCGGTGAGGACTCGGGTGCATGATACATGGTGAGTCACGTCTCATTCATGGCATGACATATAGGTGATTCCATATAGAATTGACATGTTCTTGTTGGAATGTAATTGTGTTTTTGTGAAAGGGCGTTCTGTAATGCTGACTTAGGTGAGAGTATGACATAGGAGGTTTTCTACTAGACTTTGTTCGCTACATGCGTGGAACCCACTTTTTAGATGCATGGGTGTACGGGAGGCAACTGACACCGACGAGGCGTGATTTCGAAGGAAGTAGACATGGCCTTGGATGACTTTTGTAAAAAGTGTTTTGTATAAAAGAATTGTAATTTTGGACTATTGTATAAATAGTCGGGTATGTAATTATGGTAAAAGGGTCGAAATCGGACTCTTACGAACTATAATTAAATGTTTTATTTTCATATGTTAGATTTAAATATGAATAAGTGGGTCTGAAGTAAAGGGATGTATGGGTGTAGTCTTGAGAACTTCGATGTCCACGAGGAATTGAAAATGCAGTTAAGATAAGAAGAGCTTTAGGTGCGATATGGCGCAGTTAGAAGTTCGCGAGGTTGACGGATTGTCAGCGGGGCCTCAGAGGTGGGGCGTCACAAGATCAGCCTTAAAGACTGAAAAGAAATGTTGTAGATGATGCTTTTAAGATTCAAATGGTTGTGATCGTCGACCATTCTTTGCTTTGTTGTGTGAATCTTCAATCTTTGCTTTGTAGATGACTCTTCCTTTTCTTGTCTCAAGCATTTATGGAGGAGAAATGATTCAACAAGACAAAGGATTTTTTGGGTTTCCTTTCATCTTCTCGTCTCAAGCATCTATACAGGGAAATGATTCAAAGAGACGAATGATTTTTTTTAGGATTTTTAGGTAAATGGTTCATTTATGGTTTTTTTATTTATTTGGATATGAAAATGGTATTTTGGGAATCTTCAATGACTGATGCACATGAAGCCCACATGGATGCTTATTTATCAAATAGTTCTTAAAAAACTAGACCGAGTCTCAAATAAGATTTTTTTAAACCTCATTTCTCAATAATTTACGTATTAAAACCCATAGCATAAGTTTTCCCTTTAGTCTTGGGCCTTTGTTCAATCCCCAAAATTGACCAAAGGGAACCACACATAAATAAACTCCTGTGTGTTGCCAAAAGCTGCTTATTCTATTATCTGAAACAAAACCCTGATCTAAATGAAATAAAACCTAATTTTCTTAATAATTCATCATTTCCTTAGCGATTGACATTAGTTCATACTCACTAAATACCTCTGCCTGCTGATAACGTCCTTGCTTCTGTTTTGATCCATTTCTAGGGTTTACAGATATGAGATTTTGAAGGGTGAAGTTGTGTACCCTTCAAATTTCGCAATGTCGGATGATATGATCATCCATTTCTCCTCCAACTCTTCAAACCACTCCGATCAGTCTCTGCCCACTAAGATTGCAAAGCTCGAAGCTCGCATGGTCGGCAGAGACCCTTCCGCCAATTGCCCGCGACTACGGCGCCGGCAACCTGGTCGTCTGCCTCTGCCCCCTCCAAGTTCGCGTCTGCCGAAAATTTGGCTGAATTGGGGACTTCGAGTGATTCGGATGATGATGTAAGTAAAAAGAAATGAAATTCTATGCGAACTGTGTTTCTTGGCTTTGTTATTTTCTTATGATCTTTTTGTAATGCATTGATGTTATAGTTTCATTACATAGATCAAATCCAGGAAGTTAGTTTATTATGGAATTGATGCGACCCTAAGCTATATATGGCCTAATGGCTGCACCAAATTCTTACTAGTAAGAGTCAGGATGTGTATTCCACTAGGGTTTAGTTTGGATATTTGGTAAGGACATTAGAAAAGAGCAACTCTAACAGTGAATGCCAAGGAATTTGGATATTGGTTGTTTTATGTTTACTGAAGGAACAGCTCCAACATTCTCAAACTGTCCTGTTCTACGCATGTGTTTTGTTCTGACAGATCCAGATCCTCAAATAGTCCAGTTCTACTCATTCGTTTTGTTCTTAGAATGCTGTGTGGCATACATTTGGGCAATTCAATTTTTGTGAGAACCTCAAGCTTATTTCGGTTGGTACTTGTGTTGAAATCAGTCTCATATTATGCTTCAGACATGATTCAATTCGTTTTTCTTTTCACCCAGCCATTGTGTTTACTGAAATTTTGATTAACACATTTGATCTATTTGTCCTTTTTTTAATAATTTTCTATTTTTATAAAACATATCAAATGAGTTGATGGAAGATTTTCCTCCAACAGTTGCTTTTACTAAAATCTTGCTTCATGAATATTTTATGGATTTTCTGTCAATTTTTAAACTTTTCTATGAAAGGATATTAAAATGAATCAATGCAAAGTTTTCATCTCTCTTGCGACAATTTTATGGTTTTAGTTCTAGGATTTATAATTCAAAGATTATTCCAATAATTCCCTACCCTGAGTTGAGTTGGATAAATATGCATGTGATAAAGGTAATATATGCTCATTAAGATATGTATATTTTTTGGTTGTTTCTCCATAGTTTTAAAGGTACAAGGTGCACCCAATTACAAAAGTCTCCTATGGCTTAGGAGCATGGTGCAACACAGGGCGCGTGCCTGAGTGAAGTGAAATGCAATCTTGGATGCACACCAATTTTATAAAATATGATTCAAAATTTAATTGAATTAATAAAAAATTTAGGATTCCTAACATTCAATAAAAATGGTAATATATAATTAGAAATTTTGACACTAGTATTCTCTTTGGCGTTTGGTGATCAGCACCAAATTTGGGGAGGGAGATGGAGGCTGGAACACCAATGACATTAGGGGAGGTTTTGGCACTGGGTTATGGAAAGACATTAGTAAAGAATGGATCACCTTTTCTCAAAACTCTACATCGTCCCTTGGGCGATGGGCGGAGGCGGGGTTGGAAGGATCCTTGGTGTGGGGGACCGGCGTTGTGCCAATGCTGCCCCACTGTTCAGTTTGGTAGCTCCACGAGACGAGGATCAGCGAGAGGTTTGGGACTCCTCAAGGGTTGATAAGGGTTGGTCCCCTGTCTTCCAAAGACCTTTTAATGATTGGGAAATGGAGGAGATGGAAAGGTTCCTTCTTGTCCTTCACAATGAGAAAATTAGGCCCTCTCAAGAGGATTGCCTTATTTTAAAGGAGACCAGGCCTGATGGTTTCGCGATCGAACTCATGTCTGTAATGCATTCTCCTACTGAATTTCCTTAGCATTCCATTTGGAATCGATTGTTCCCCAATTTGGGTTTCTTTGCTTGGGAAGCTTCCTAGGGTAAGGTGCTTACTCTTGACCAATTAAAGAGAAGAGGAATCACCCTTGTAAACAGGTGTTTTTTATGTGAAGAGGAGGAGGAAACAATAGACCATTTGCTTATCCATTGTTCGAAAGCTAAGATGTTGTGGAACCTTTTTTTGGCCATTATAGTTATAAGCCAGGTGTTCCATAGCAGTTCGCCAAGCACTCCTTGGCAAAGTGCTAGTGTTGGAAAAAGCGGAAAGCGGTTTTGGTTGACCTCTATGTTTATTTTTTTTTTTTGGACTGATTGTGGAATGAAAGGCAGGCGGCTTTTGAGAATGAGATCCCTTTTGCTGGGATGAAATCTCTTTTTATTCACCTTATAGTCTGGGCTAAGTTGTATAGTGGTGATAACTTAAGTTCTTTAGTTGATTTTTAACTTGGTTGGGGGTATAGGTAGAAAGTGGTGGTGTTCTCCCCTTTTGTACTCCTCTTGTGTACTCTTTGGGAGCTTTGTGCTCGTTTTTTAATAGATATTCTGCTTTTTACTGATAAAAAAAAAAATAATTAGAAATTTTGAGAATAAAATTATTTAAAAAGGAAATCAAAGTCTACAAGGTGCGCCTCTCCAATAAGAGGCATGTCTTGGAGAGTGAGGCAATATAATTAGGGTGGTTGTGCCTTGAACCTAGGCGAACCTTAAGTGGGCCTTGCAAAACTGTGTTTCTCTTATTAGAAGATGGGGATAAAGTGGATATTTTGTTTCAAATTGTTATTTTCTGGATCTTTTATATGTCTGTTGCTTATTGCTTGAGGAATTGAAATTTCAAAATTATCATTTAGATGAATGATTTGATACAAATGGCCCCACAAAAAGATGTTTGAGAAAGAATGAATGTTTACTCAATGAGGCTAAATAGCTAAAGATTCATCCTCTAATAAGGATCAACGAATGGCAATATGAATGATACCTATTATGGGAATGATTTATTTATTTTATTTTTTTTATGATTCTGTGAAGTCACACATATTTAGGAAGGTGGCACTTTCTTTTGGATGGATACCATGTTTGGAATACCTTTATTATGCTATATTCTTACATTCTTTCTCATTGAAAGTTTTTTTTTTGTTTTTTTTTGGTTTTTGTTTGTGTTTGTGTTTTTGCTTTTGCTTTTTGTTTTTACTGTTGTTTTGATTTCTAAATTCTTTAATTTTTAAACTAGTTCATGTCATTAAAAAAAGGCTCATTATTTAATTTCGTTAACTTCGAGAACATTGTTTGTATTCTATTATGCTAGAATGGAGGGGACTTTCTTATTCAAGCCAACACTCAGAAGCGTCAGAAACTTCAAGAAGATGATGCAGCTGTTTTTGAACATGTTGAGGTAGATTTTCCATTCTCTGATTTTGTTTGGTTGGAAATTCGGATCAAATGGTCTCAATCATTACGTGTCATGTCCAATGCCACAGGATGAGGGCTACTCTTGTTAGTAACTTATGGTTCTGGGCCAATGTGTATAGGGTGGATAGAAACAGATCCTTAATGGATTTTTTTAACTTGGTTGGGTTGTAGATGATTTTTTGGGGCTGGTGGGTTGTTCTTTTGCTTCCTTCTTTTGGTTTCCTTATTTTCTTTTGTTGCTTCTCTTAGTATACTGCCAGTATACTTTTCGGCAGTTTCTGGATGTATTTTTTTTATGATAATATATTGTGTTTGCTCATCAAAAAAAAAAAAAAAATTGGTACTTCTTCTTAAGCCTGGTTTAGTTAAGGTTAATAGTGCTTTTATTTAGACTGTAGTCTTCAAGTAAAAAATAATCGCATAGTAATGCTTTAGGAAAACTGAATCAGGCAGTTGCTGATGGAGGGCAGAAGATTGTGGAGACCACAGAGCAAAGGCTGGTTCTGATGTAAATAGGAAACAGGGCCGTGGTAGGGGCATGCTGGCTCAGCAGAGAGTGGTTCAAGAGTTAATGATCTGGCCCAGGCCTCGTATTTCTCCTTCAAGTGTTTCGCCTTCAAATGGTCAGCTTGAGATTTCATATCATAAGGTATCCTCTAATGAACTGCTTTGATTAATGTTGTTCTTGATGACATTATCTGGTTTAGCTTGTAGACTACTGTTTTACTAGGCAGTAAGAATAATATATTGGATGAAACCAAGAAGGCTAAAATAGGCTATTCAAGTAGTTGACTTTCTACATAAGAGGGAGCTGCTGGGGATGCTGTGCCACCTGCTACCCATCCCCGAGAGAATTTATTTTTCTTCCTTTTTCTGTTCTTTTTTCTGAGGAAAAGAAAACTATTTTCCTTTTCAGAAGAAAAATATAAAGAACGGTTTCAGAAAATGAAAAGTTGACTAGAATGGGTTTCACTGAGCTTTGTGCTGATTATTTTCTATCCTTATTCAGAAGTGGAAACTATAACTTTGTGCAGATTCAAAGCTTCATGGGATGACTGGCTAGCTTGCAAGCTTCTTCTTCTTCGTCCTCTTATTTAAATATTTATTCTTGTTTGGCTTTATGGTCAGAATGGAGTTTTGGTATGGGGTGTCATACTAGAAAAAAAAAAAAAAAATCTTTCTTAGACTTTATTTGGGGTATATGGAAAACCAAAAAAAAAAAAAAGAAAAGGAAATTAGACTGTTACTGAATGCATGCTCGACTAATGCATCTACGATGATATTGCATTTTTCATAAAAATCATTATCCACTTGGAGTACCGCAGCAACCTTACCCTGCAGCCTGAGGGGCGGGATCTCCCATATGTAGGCACTCAATTGCAAAATGGAGTACCTGTTGAAGTCGGATCTGAATCCAGGTTTGGAACCCAACAGGTCGGCGAAGGAAAAGCCCATGAAACTCTGGGCATGTGGACTGTTTCAGAAAAAGCCCAAGCCTTAAAGTGAAGGGTCGAAACTCACTTGGGTTGTATTTGGTACGCACATGAACAACAAGAAGGATGGGCGATGCACAGCTGCGGCTCAAACTCTTTGGAGTAGCAAAGGAATTTAGAGCTTGCTTGGGAAGCGTGGGAAAAGTGAAGAGGAAGCGAGTGGCGAAGCCCTCTCCGCAGAGACCTCGAAAATTAGGTCATATGCAAATTTTTTTTTTTTGCCCTCTCTCCTCTTCTTTTGGACTGACCCCCTTCCCTTTCGGAGGACTCTTTGGTTGAGAAGTTTTGAGAGGTGTTAGGCAAAGCCCTCAGGGCGAATCAAGGATCAATCTTCCGGTGGCTTTACCTAAAGGCGGAGAGGTTCATTTCCCTCTCGGATCAAATTTAGAAGAAGGGTTAGAAGAGGTGGAAGTCTTTTCAGACGATTAGGATGTTCAGGAGGAAGATTAAGAGGAAGGGACCTAGGAAAGTTATGCAGAAAAGTATTCGATATTGTTCTTGGGTTTCTCATTAGAAGAATTTAAAGAAGACACGAGCTAATGAATAGCATCGAGTGCAGAAGGCAGAGTACAGGCAAAGAGGTCCGGCACCTGAAATTTGAAAAATTAAAAGGTGAAACGGACAATCTAGAAAAAAGTAGCGACAAAAGTCCCAGCCAAGGGGCACGGGTGTTTTTTATGGTTGATCTATGAAGCTCAAAATAATGTCTTGGAATGTGAGAGGGAGCAAGCGATGCCACGAAGGAAGCGATCAAAAGCTTTCACAAGAACTTCAAATACTGGATTTTGTTTTGTATCCTAGAAACAAAGTGGAAAGATTGCTCCCGAAGGTCGTTGAAGCATTTCGATGGGTTTAAATGATTGGTGTGCCTCGATTGGGATGGTTATCCTGGCGGCCAGGATAAGAAGAGTGAGATGCTGGTGATGGGGATTGGAAAGTAGTTACTCTTTGTCCTGCAGATTTAGAAACTGTGAAGATAACTTCATTTGGGTGTTCACGGAGTGTCCTCCCAGACCCAACCTAAGGAGGAACCTGCAGGAAAACTTTGGGAGGACTTGGGAGCGTCGGAGGGTGTGGGAGGACCCGCCAGGTACCCCTGAGGCTTTGTCATCTGTTTTCTAGGGAAAGAAGCGGTCGATGGACAAGAAGGGCAGTGGAAGATTTTCTCAAGTTGTTGTGGCCTCGTTTTAAAGACCTCCTCTCAGGAGGAGTCTTTGTGGTTAGGAGGGGTAGCCGAAAACTTGAAGGGACTGCTTTCCCACGAATTGGATAGATTCACAGTCACGGATAATTTAGGAATATTAGCTGAAAGCATCTTGCCAAAACCCCTCTCTAACCACCACCCGATTTTATTGGAAGGAGGGGGAAGTGCTATAAGAGGCCCCATGCCTTTCAGATTTGAGAATATGTGGCTTAAGGAGGAGGGCTTCAAAGGTCTCATTGACAGTTGGTGGAAAAGCTTTGAGTTTAGTGGAGTGGTAGTTTCAAGGTGGAAGAAGAAGCCTTGAGTGAAGCTAAAGCCCGGAACAAACAGGAATTTCAGGAGGTGGAGGAAAGAAGATTCTAACACATGAGAGGTGGCCCTTTGGGATACCTTGGGAGCTGAGTCCCTTTGTTGGGTTGAAATGGACAAAAAAGTGAAGAGGTGGACTTCAAGAGATGAAACACCACTTTGATGTGGAACAAGGTCTCGAGTGTGTCTTAAAGAAGGGGGGGGGGGAGGATAGAAACCTGAGATTCTTTCACCAAAGTAACTGGCTCAGAAGGGAGGCAGAGAACTGAGATGAAATTTATGCGACTGGTAGGAAGGAAAATTTGTAGCAAAAATATTACGAGTGCATTTCAAAATCCTACTCTTTGATCTGCGATTGGAGAGCGGCACAGGGGCACATCTTTCTATAACAGTTTGAATGATCGAAGCGGCCCGAGTTTTAGGGAACCTTTCTTAGAAGAGGAAATAGTTGGTGCTCTCAAAGACCTAAATGGTGAGAAAGCCCTAGGCCTCGATGGTTTCACGGGTGCCTTTTGGCAATTCTTGTTTGGGGATTTTGTGAAGGGGATACGGGTGTTTGAGTTCCTACGAATCACGGCATGTTTGTGAGGAGCTTGAATTCTATCTTCATTGTTCCTCTGACTTCTGGAGAGGGAGAGTGGCGCAGAAGACAGGACTTTAGACCACCGCCCCCGTGGGTAGTCAAAATGCAAGTCCCAGCTAACGAGGAATGAAAAGATAATCGGGTGGTAGATAAAGCTCTCAAAATGCCTTTGTGGTAGGAAGGCTGAATCTTTGGGATGCTCAACACAATCTGTTGTGGAAGTCTTAGACTCAATGTTGAGGGGGAGAGGGTTAAGTGGCGAGGGGCGAAGACTTGAAGGGGACTTTAGACCCATAAGCAGTGGAGTAGTCTCTAATCTATGTAGAATCTGGCTAACGATTTGAAAAGATAATATTGCAGTGAATAAAGCTCAAAATGCCTTTGTGGAAGGAAGGCAAATACAGATGCTCCTTTAATCGCTAATGAAGTCTTAGACTCAATGTTGAGGAAGGGAGAGAAGGGTATCCTTTGCAAATTGGACATAGAAAACTACGTGCCAAATCGAATTGGAGTTGAAATTCACGGTTCTCTATAAAAACAAATTTATTATAAATTGGTGGATGACATGATCAAGTGGTATCTGACGACTTCTTTCTCAATCATTACATTATCTTAGCCCGACTAAACAGGGGATACTAGAAGTTCTGAGGCTGACAAAGTGACCACCCTTTACTTATTTGTCTAGGCATGGAGTGCTTTCTTCACTTTTTAATGGACAAAGCGACCACCTGGAGGCTTTACGGAGGCTTTTTCTGCGGAAGGGAAGAAAGGGGAAGCGGGTGAAAGTGCCATCGCTCTTTGCGGGAGGATGATACCTTAGTCTTACGCGTGACTCACGAAACAGCATCTGCTCACTATGAGGTTGGATTTTTACTGACACTTTGAAGCCTCTTTTGAGTTAAAGTAAGAAATCTCTGTTCTTCCACCTTGTGGGAGGAGTCTTCAAGGGAATGTTGAGCCGCTGGCTCATGAAGACTGAGGTTGCCCTGGAAAATTTATAGGGTCCTCCCTCTACATATTTAGGTCTCTTGCTTGGGGCTAGGCACCATGCGATGAGTCATTCCCAGGAAGGGTTGAAGAGGGATTCCCGAGGCTTACTTCGCTTTGGAAAAGGCAAGACATTTCAAAGGCGGAACTTGTCTCATAAAGTATTATCAAATCTACTCATCTACCTCCTATCCCTCTTCAAGCTTCCAAAGAGTGTGAAAGGAAGGCTGGAAAGAATCCAGAGAAATTTTATTTTGGGGGTGGCTTCCTAGAAAGGAAAATTCACCTAATAAATTGGAAGAATGTGAGCAAGAGTTAGGAGAAAGGTGGCTTGGGCATAAGAAACCTTAACTTGCTGAATAGAGCGTTGCTGGGGAAGTGGGTTTTGAGGTTTGCAACGAGGAGAGAAGAAACTGGGTTCCTCCTCACCATGCGCAATATAGGACCGGTCTGTGGGGATGGTTCGCCGCTTGTCTAAAGGCAATTATGGGGTAGCCCTTTGGAAGCCATAGCTTTAACCTGTTAAAAATAGACCGGGGAGATTCTGTGTTTGAGGAGTGGGTAAGCGGCAGAAATAAGATTATGGGAAGACTTTTGGTGTAAGCTTGCTTCTCCCTCTGTGTGAAGCTTCCACCTTTTTATAGAATTCTTGACTGAGCGATTATAAGTTAACTTTGAAGTTAACTTGGGTTGGGGATGAAGGGTGGAGCTTGGAATCTCACCTCTTGAGCCATTCAATGGTGAGGAGTTGGAATGATCCCGTCTTTTATGTGTGAGGTTTACAGATGGCTCCTTCCCCCCTTCAAGATAAGATGTTATGGAAAGGGGATTGCTCGGAGGCTAGTTCTTGTCAGGAGCTCCTATTGCCTACAGGCGAATCTCCCTGGTCTACGCCAGTAAAAATCCTTTGAAACCATTAAGCCCCCTCTAAAGTTGGCTTTTTCGCTTAGGAGGCTTGATGGGGAAAGGTTCTCACCCTCTTTCGAGTTGAAAGAGGTTTCCACTTTTTGTGAGCAAGTGCCGGATTCAATGGAAAGGAGGAAGAAGAGTTGGAACACATTCTCATCCATTACCCTCTAATTTGGGGGCAATGAACTAATCTTCTCTTTGCCTTTGGGGTGTTCAGTGCCTCTTGGCCCAGAGATCTCCTCTAAGATCTGGATGCATTTCCTATTTAGGAAAATTACAAAATCAATTTGGAGGGCAGCCCCCCTTGTTCCTCCTTTGGGCTATTTGGAAGGAAAGAAATAGGTTACATCATTGAGAACACCTCTTTTCTCTATTCATGATAAACTTCATATTATCCCCGATCTTTGTTCTCTGAGCTACAAATACACCCAGATGTGGACCTCTCCTTTGTTAGACTACTTTGCACCAATTCATGACTACTCCTAAGGTGTTGTTCCACTTTGTAGGATGGTGGCTCTCTTTTCCTCTTTGTGCCCCCTCCTTCACCCCAGGCTATCATATCAGCATACGTTTTGTTTAATTAGATGGCTCTTCTCTTTTTGCCTATCAAAAATAAATAAATAAATAATCCACTTGGAACTTCTAGGACTCATAAATATTTATCCATTGGGTAAAACACTATTGTTATATCCTTGTGCCTTCTTTAATATTGTTTTGATATGTGTATCTATTTTGCAGGACAATAGGTCAAAGAACAGTTTGGAATGATGATACCTCTTCATTAGAGGTATTGTTTATAATAATTTTTAATTTGGGGCTATAATGGATGGGGATTTTCCCAATTCTTCTAAATCTTCATTTTTTGGCATCTGCCCTCATGTGTTTTTATTTCAGCCCCTCCCCCAGATCTTTTTGCTGCATCAGATACTTTTGTTTGGAGGTACTCATGGCTTTTGATGATTGATAACATCATTTCTTCTTTTTCAATTAAAATTAGGAGGTTGCATCTTTACGTGCAAAGATTGCAGCATTGGAGGAGGACCTGCAGCAATCACGTCAAGAATCCTCTCATTATCAACAACTTTATCACCGGCTTGAAAGGTAATTACACTTTCGGTTTCAGATGGAGTCACTTCTTGTTTATCTACGATAACTTCTGATCCTTCTTTTCATTTACATGATTTTTGCAAAAGTAAAAAGAAGCTAAAAGGTCTTGAACAGCAAATGTAAGCGAAAGGTATTCATTTGTCTACTGTTTTTATTTGTGTAAAAAGATGAAAGGATATATTTTCTTTACTAATCTATAAATTGCTTTTTTAATTGGAAAAGAGGTTTTGACTCGCCTCATTCCAGAACATATTTTATGTTGGTTGATTTATTAAACTACTGCCTCTTTGATTACTCTTAAACTTAGTCAAACTAACTGACAATCCTCAAGCATGTAGATTCTTTTGGTTAAGTGCTGGACAAATCATTTGTCGTAGTGCCTTTTCCATAAATGTAACATGCATGCTTAGTAGAAAGAAAAACACACCCCACACCATTCCCCATTCCATGGAGAAAGTACTGTAGGTGCTTATGTGTTATGGATTTTGTGGGGGAAGTGGAGCAGAAGTGGAATTACCAGGTTCTGTGATGGTATCAAATGGGTAACCTCTATTAATTCATTGAGGGATTCTGTTGTTGTTGTGTTGTGTCTTTATTTCCATTTATTATTTATTTATTTTTCTTTTTTGAAAAAGGATCCTTTTAGAGACATTAAAATACCCTCTACAGCTTGCAAGTGTACTTTTAGTTCTCTTTAAGGTGATGATGGGAAGGGGAGGAAGAGGTGATATGGAAGTTTGGAGAAGAAATTTTCCTTGTTAACTTGGGTGATTGTGTGCTTGGCTGAGGAGAAAGGAGCTGTAAGGATTTCGTGTTGGATCTTTAAAGGCTATAATTATTGCAGAAATCATGTGTGGAAGGGTCACCGATTGTTATTAGGTAGAAAAGAGGCAATGGTTGGTGTCATGCAAGCTATTTGAAACAGGAGATGTTCCCTATCAGAAACTAATATAATGGAGGCTATTCGAACTTATAATATTTCAGCAGTTTTCCTGATATGAACTATGTCTATTTTGTAGGACGGTGATAGAATAACATAAATTACTATTATTGTTGGAAACACAGTAAAAAAAACTTAGAACCCTGTAAGTTCCCTTGTTGAACTGAACAAATTTACTTCCCCCACTCTTGCATTTCTAATTTATGGTATGATTTTATCAATAATTGCCATTCCTTTTCCCTCCTATACATCCACTTACATTATATTTTCGTTTTCAAAAAAGAAAACGATAAGTTCTTTCTCTCGTGTGTGGAGGAGGATATTAGATTTAAAGGAATCTGTGACTTCATTGGCAGGCTTAATATATTTATGTATTATCATGTGTTGAGAATCATCGATATTCTTAGAATATCTCCCGATTTATTCTCTTCCTTTCTTGTCCTGATATTTTCTTTCATTTTTTGTACTTGATTTTGCTTCCTTTTTATGTCTTTCCGATGTATATAAATATGGTGGGACTGTCTGTTCTAATCATCAATCGATAAGAAAAGCATCATTTTTCCTTTCTTCTATCAATTATCAAAGCCATGAAGGCTGGTTAAGTGTTGCCACGGTTCCAACTCCTTGACCCATATAATTAGTCATGTAAATTCCGTACCCCACCTTCATCGTTGGAATCCTCTGTCTCCATAAGACCACCTCGTTTGTTGGAAAAATTTTCTGGCACTGACGACGTTGTTTCGGTAGCGACCCACCTTTGGAGGTCGCCTTGGCGGGTCCTGCCCACCCGGGAGGAAACACATCTGCGTCGGAAGGTTACCCGTGCGCCTTTACGTGCGTTGATTCCACTCGTGGCACATACCCATCTTGTCCCGATCATGATGGCCCGAGCTTTCCTACCACCCCATTCTCTGGCGGGTGTCCTTCGTGGTCCTCCACGGCCTTGGTTTCTCCGAGGCTTGTTGTTTTGTGACCTTTTCTTCTTTTCTCTCCAGGCCTGGGCTCTAGCTCCCCCAGATTTATCTTGGGTCAGTGGCTGCAGCAGCTCCTTCAGTGACCACTACAAACCTGGCCTGTCATGACATATGCGCCTGACAGTTCTTATTTGCCTAGTACTCTTTATCCTTTGATTTTGTTGGTTTTGTTGATTTTTCCCTTTATGGCTGACATCAGCCGACTTTATTTAACAGCTCGCGATAACATGACACAGCTGAGAAGCTGCCTTCCTAAAGTAGTGGGCGGCTACTGTCAAAATATGTGTTTCTTTGGAAATGGTGTTGAGACCATTTGACCTGCAGTGCAATTGTTGTTGAAGATAAATGTTTTAGTGGCGGCTCAACTTCCTATAACGATTCTCTAACAATATCATAGGCCTAACACTCGACCTTGCGGGGTTATATGACCTGTCAGCACTCTTTGGACTCGGCGTTACACCTATGATATTAACTCTACCCGCGTCATCTCTATGTGATGCGGGTAGTGCGGTGGCCGTTATCTTCCTTTGTTGCAAATAATACGCATTGAAAAATGAGATCACCACCTATCTTACCAACTCTCCGATCTTGAGACCTACTTGTCCAACATGGATTAAATCTTTATGATCCTTAACTCTTATTAAACTTGGCACATAATTTGATAACATTTGAGAATGGTGTCACTGGGCTCCCACCGTCTTGACCTTTGATGACATTTTGCTTGCCCCAGTTGTGTGCCGTTCATCGCTGCAGCATCTTTGGACTCCGAGATTTCCATAGACACTTTGGTGATGCTTGCTCCATCACCCTTTAGCTGGTGATTCGAGTGTTTGTGGTGGCCACGAAGCGAGGCCCGAAACTAACCTTATTGTACCTAACATGTCGTGAGTGGCAGCCAAAGGCCCAGGTGTTGCTCCCGATTACATTGTCGTTCGCCTCCCCTGCTGCTCATGTGATCTTTTTGAACCGCCTCCACCTCGATTGAGTTTCGGCCTCCGCCTCCATCTTCCCATAAAGTGACTCTTACGCACAGTGAATATGAGGTTTCTTCTTCTCACTCATGCATCAAATACACTTCATTGCTTAACATGCCGTTAGTAATGCCTACGCCTATCTTACACCTCTCACCAAATCATAGATTCGATCATTGTGATCCATTTGTTGTATTAAGGATCTCTTGTCTTTTCCCCACTATCCACTTCTACCTATGATACTTTGGCTGTGGGACTCGAGCAAGCTAAAAGGTGGGTTTGCATAAACTCAATTCTTTATAACCCACCATCTTCATCTTTTTGATTTCTCCATTTAGCTTATCTCTGTATCAACAAATTAATCCATGACCTTAATTGTTAGATTACTGTTCTCATTTCTTTTGTCGCCTTTGCGGGACCGAGTATAGGGAGGATGATTAGCGTAAACGTAGTGCCAGGCGCTTTTTATCATCTCATTTCGACCATATCTTCGACCATTGCCAGCGGATGAACCTCTTCTTGTCCCGCTTGTCTTCTCGATCATTGAACATTTCGAAGCTCCTAGAAGATGGTTTCCGGCACTTCGACTTATCTTCACTAGAGTGTGGTCGTGTCGGCAGGAAACATGCCCGTCGCGGTCTAAAGGCGCTTAGAGTCCCGGACAAGTCTCGCGCAGGCTCATCCACCTTGCTTGATGTTTGGGGTCCGTCCAGAACTGCGTCTACTATATGTTTCTATTTTGTTACATTTATTGATGATTTTTCCGTTATTACTTAGCTATTTTGTAAAGTGTTTAACCTATTTTCCATATTCAAAAATTCTTTCTTTGAGGATCAAATCAATTGCCTTATATCGCATCTTACTAGGTGATAATGCCTTGGAAGTACCTGCGCCTTTGCCTTTTGTCTCCCGCTAGGATTCTTCATCAATCTTCTTCGCTTACTCCTTGACAAATGGGTGGTTGATCTCAAAGGTAATCTATCTTGACTAGAAGCCTGCTTCTCTAAACATACAGGTTCCTCAGCGTTTTTTGGGGATGCTATCTTAATCCTTTTCTTGTTGATGTCCTTACCACTCTTGTCTTTGGGTGATCGGGTTCCTCATTCTCTTTTACCTATCTGCACTTTTTTGTCTCCCTTAACGTATTGTTGGGTGCACTTGTTTTGTCCACATATACTCCTCTGGCTAGATCGACTTTCTGCTAAAGGTGCGGTGCTTATCTTCCTTGGTTATTCTCGCCTTCAACGAGGTTATTGATGTTACTCTCTCTAAGTGCACATGTCGATACGCCGTTTCGTTGATATCACCGCACCAGACATTCTTCTATCTTCTACCTTTACATCTTAATCTCAGGTCTTGCTCTACCTCTCATCTTCCATTCTAGCTTTACCATCTGATTTTCATTCTTTCCACCTCGACCGTTATAGGTTTATACTCGTCACCCATGTATCGACACCGGGTCTCCAGATGACTCATCTCCTATGGCGCCCTCTTCCATGACACCGGTCTTGTCGTCTCTTGCTGATCCTCCCATCCCCGTTCAGAAAGGTACTCGTTCCTCTTGTAATCCCTGTCCTATTTATAATTTCTTGTCCTGTATCATCGTTTATCTTCACCATATTCTGCACTTATTTCCACTTTGTCTTCTTTTTCTCTTCTTATTCTATATCCCTGACTCTATTGTTTTGGAAATAGGCAATGGTTGAAAAAATGGTTGCTCTGCATTCTACTACTTACATAGGACTGATCCCTTGCTATTTTGGCAAGTCCTGATGGTTGCTATTCAGTTTATATTGTTAGATTAGTGAATGGCGAGTGGACCGTCTTAAGGCTTGTTTGGTTGCCAATGGGTATGCTCGAGATATGGCTCTACAGATTACTATGTGCTTCCTGCACCCCCTCTTCCCCTTTCAAGATAGCTTCCGTTAGTTTTTCTCTTATCTATGGCTGCTATGAGCTCTTGGCCCTTATATTAATTGGACATCAAGAATGCATTTCTCCATGGTGACCTCGCCGAGGAGGTATATATGGAGCAACCACCTGGATTTATTGCTCAAGGGGAGCCTAGTTTGGTATGTAGGCTACATCGTTCCTTATAAGACCTCAGCGAGTCCCTCGAAACACAGTTTTGGCGCTTTAACTATGTTTCAATACAACATTATGACTTCGAATTACACATCGATTTCTTCTATCATCCATACATTATTAGGACGGTACATCCTATCCCGATTGTTTATGTGGGCTGACATTGTTATAATGAAATAAGCCGTATGGGATGGTATTGAAACTTATGACATCTCTTGGCCACTTTGGGACCAAAAAGACTTGCAACTCTCAGAAACAGGATTGAGATAACGAATCTAATTCCGGTATGGTTATGTATTAAAGGAGTATGTCTTACTATTTAGGAGAGAGTGGTATCTTTGGGCTCTTCTGCGCCCTGGCACAGACCTCCTGTGGATCAAGATGTCGACTTGTGCGCAGACGGAGGAGGCTCTCTGAGATCGGGGAATACAGCTACTGGTGGGAGACTAAGCCACCTCACCATCTGCCCAGGCTATCAGGCATTCCTTTCACACATGAGTGTAGTTAGTCGGTTCTGTTAACCACGATGTGAGATCAGCACAAGGATCTTACAGTGATCCATATCCATACGGTATATCAAAAGACATTGGGCTTGGGTATAACGAACATAAGTCCACGCAGTTATTGCGTGCCGCGACCGCAGTTGAAGATACTTCCTATAAACCAGGCAACTTAGCAAAGATGTTATTATATTTATTGGAAACGTATCTGGAAGAGTAAAAGCAAAATGTAGTGGCGGTCTGATACTAAAGTGAGTATCGACCCTTGACTTTGATAACTTGAATTCAATGTGGCTCGAACAACTTCTTGAGAGCTAAGATTTGGGAAGGATAGACAAATGGCAACTTGTGTGTGATAACGAGTGGTCCTCTGCGTATCTGACGATGCTCCATGGAAGGGACCAAAACATTTTGAAGTGGTATCACTTCATTCGAAAAAGATTGTCTCGGGGATCGTGACTCTTTGGTTACGTCAACTCGGTGACCAACTAGTAGACATTTATTAAAATGCGAGAGATTAAAATTGATTCATTTTATATGAGCAGTGCATTATGACTATATGCTAAGCGAGGGAAGTGTTGAGAATCATAGAATATTCTTAGATTTATTCCCTTCCTTTCTTGTGCAATATTTTTTCTTCCTTTTTGTATTTGATTTGTTTCCTTTTTATGTTTTTCTACTGATGCTGCATATAAATGAGTGATTTATCTTTGTTTCTAATCATCAAATCAATAAAAGAAAAATCCCATTTTCTTATATTTCTTCACACTATGCATATAAATCGATGAAGCGAACTGTTTTGAAAAACTGATGGCTTTTATTAAGTTATGTAAATGTGTAGTTCTCAGGTGATTTTACATGTTTTTCGCGTTCTTTTTACAAATAGTTTTGTTTCAATAAAGAAGGCAAACCGGGAAAAGAAAAGACTGAGCATTAGCATGCCAGGATCAAACTTGGGAAGAGTCAGCAACTGTAAAGTCATTACAGTTCGATTTTCTTCTCATGCACTACCTCTTAAATGGATGCTGCTGCTCAAAGAATTGATTTTGTTGTTTAATTTTTCTAAGCACCAGCAAAAGATTCAATTCATTTTAGATGAATTCACATGCGATAGCCTCAAAAGAATCATGAATGTAGAATGTTGTACTTTTCTCTATCACGGTCACCACTTTGGTGGCTCTTTTAATATGCTTCCTTCTTTTCCTATTAAAAAAAAATCACCATCTTGTTAACTATGAGGCTTGATTTAGTCACTCATTTATTGTTGGTGGGTAGACTTGTTTAGCTGGCTGTTTATTTTGGTTGAGATTCTTGAGATCTGTCCTAGCCTGAGGCAACAACTTTTCTTTTATTCCACCATGATTTGGTTAGTTCCAACAAATGCTGATGAATTCTGGAAGAGCATTGAGGGAGGGCAATCTGGCCACTCTCACTCCATTGCTTAGTTAGCAACACTATGTGGCATGTGTTGGCCAATTCTAAAACAATTCTTATTAAATTTTTCTGAGTGTTAGCCATTAACAGTATAATTATTGTCTTCGTAGTTCTGAATATATTTAGCTGTTTGGCATTCTTGTGCATGTCAAATTTACTGAGTATTGATTGTGGAGTTGCTCCATTGTACTCATAATTCATCCATTTTCTCTCCCGAGAATGAAAATAATCATCTGATTTGCTGATATCTGTCTCAAAGCTTAGAGACAAGAAGCAGGATGAAGAGTCGACGGGATTCTTTGAGACTTATATACAGTAATCAGGTGCCATATTCATTTAGCCTACTTCCTGTATACTTAGAGACACTCTTACAGTCTCTAATCGACTCACATCCTTTGCTATGCAAAAAAAAAAAGTGTTGATGCCACTATCCGCTCTCAAACTAAATTGGTTTAGTGACAACTTGGTAAGGATAGAAATATCTACTCTTGGTAAATATTTACCAGTACAAGTCCCCTCAGGTCCATTGGAGGTTTACCCAAGCCCCTCAGGGCCTCATGAGATTAGTTGAGGTGCCCATGGTTATAAAAAAAATAAAAATATTTACTCTTGGTTGATGATTCATGTTATTATATACTATGTATGAAAATTTGGCACATCCATTTGGTAGATACTATGGATATGTATGTGAGTATGCATGTTAACGAACACATTGCCTACAGGAGGCTTTGCATTTGTTTTGATATGGCTGGCATGGAAAATGCTATAGTTCTTAGCTATTCAGTCAACATGATTATTTTAAACAAATAGTTAGGATCACTATATAAGAAGATATTTCTTCAATTCTCTCTTGGACTTCTTACTGTTAGTTTAAAATTTAAAAAAAAATGCCTACTAAACTTTCTTAGTCTTTGAGGGTTAAAATTCTCATGCAGGCTCTTTTGTTACTCATTGTATTTGAAGTTTGTTTGAGGGATTTTCTTTTTATTGCAGAGCTGGTACTGTCATATCTGAGACTTGGGAGGATGGTCAACGCCATATAAATGAAGATCTTAATTATATCTTACCTTTCTCTTATTTATTAAAACCAATTTTACACATGCCTGTACTATATCAGTCTAGCAAATTACTTCTTGATCTTTTCCTTTATAAAATTTGTCTTTGTAACTTATTATGACATGAACATTAAATTTACAATGATGATCCTACTGTGATGCTTCAATTTAGCAGAATAGAACTAGAGATTTACTTATGTAGCAGGTACAATCTTAGGGTCTTTAGAAGAAACCCAAAATGCAGTTGTTTCAGAGATTCCAGGTTAATGAGGCTTTGATGAATTAATGTTTGCTTTAATACTACAGTAGCCATCTTGGGTGTTATTATTTCTCTATTAAGTCTAGATGAAGTTGATTACTATATTATTTTTATTTTCATGTCACGAGTTCTAACTCTTCCAGATGTCTCTGCAATCTGCCTACCACACATGGTAATTTTGTGATCCTTTTAAACATACCTGTGGATTACTTTACCTATATTATCATTCTCTCTATTCAAAAAAATTTATTTCATCTACTTCATTATAAGCGACATAGTTGCAATTTTCTAACTCAAGCTGAGCTTCCATGTCACTTAGTTTTAACCTGTGAAAATTGGTCAGCATTCTATTCATTTCTATCTTGGTGAAATGTTTGCTGAATCGCTGCTGACGCCGTTCTTTGAACTGCTGAGGAGTACAAATCTAAATAAATCTAATGGCCTTTTTTGAAACTGATTGGCAAAAGAGTTTAGCATATGTGAAACAGAGCCTTCAGAACTCGGACCATTGCTTTATACTATCAATCTGTTGGTGACTAAGGGTTCATGTACGGTTTAGGATTTGTGATATAATAAAAATTATGAAATTTATTTTGTTACAAGTCATGTTGGCTCAAAAAACAATTTTTAGGTTTACTTCTAATTAAACCATATTTTTCATCTGCATATTATCTTTCTGTTTGACTAATTCTACCAGACCATTAATGATTCAGATGAGTGCTTTGGGGAAACTCTGGATATTGCATCTTACTGATGACACTATAATGACTAAAGTCCAGCAAAAGAAATATGGTTTTAGTTTTTTAAAAATGGAGGAAGCCAATTGTTAGGGGATCAGGCTAAGGTTGAATTACTGGAGTTCAAGAGAAAACTTGGTTTGTAGTTTCTAGAACTAGCTAAACTAATATTTCCTAGTGTTTTGATGATAACCTTAAAGCAGGATACCATTGAAACCTTAAAGTAATTTATATTAACAATGTTGGATGAGATCAGTAGTTTTCAAAGTTCAAAAACCCAGTAAAGAAAAATATATTTCATTTGCTTCTTTATTTTCTCATTTGTTAGTTGCAATCCGATGCACAAAGACATACATGTGTAGACACATTCAGAGTAGTGCTTTGCATTCTCAGTTGAAGCTATCTCTACATCATAATATTCATTTCTAAGGTGGGAAGCTTTGATTCTGAACTTTAATTATACATATTATCTAAATATTGTTTTAGAATTTTGATAAAATTCATTTGTTTACAACCTGAAATCCTAGTTGAAAATTTTCTAGATATTTGTTTGACTACCTTAGTATTAATTTCTTTTTGAGCATTGTTAGAAATGAAGAAACTGTAATCAGAGGAAATCATTGAAACGGCAATCTGGTAAGCTGCATTGTTTACAAATGTTCAATTTGGGAATCTACTCAGTTCTTTTGTTTATCCATTGTTTATGATGGTTGGACTAATTTCTGATTTGTGGTGTGGGACTCTGTGCTTGCCTGTTTGACTTGAAATTACGGAAGACAGGCTTCAGTGCTTAGGAATCTTGGAAGTCAATTCTTTGTGCTGTCAAATTTTCCTGACATTATTTTCATGTCTGTTGCTGCACTAAATCATGTATACCTTTTTATATATGTTAGATGTTTTATACATCATTGATTGGATGTTTGTTTAAGGTGTTGAGTGCTATCATCTTCACTTGAAGTGATTTAGTCATCTGTTGTGTGGGAACTAACAGGATCTCTTCAGTTTTTAGTGTCTTTCTAAGTCCACTTCTACACTTATATAACAGAAAATCTCTATATTAATATACTTTGTTTATAAGTATGATCTACATCTACCAGTTAGTTGTTCCTAGTTAAAAAATGAAAAATTGAGAGCTGATGAAGCTTTTTGTGGCTTAAGATAAGGGTGATGGAATTGATCTGAGCTGAATTTAGAAGAAGATTATATCATTCAAAGTGAAATCTCATAAATCCGTCTTGCAAGCATCAAACGTGTGAGTTTGCTTTCATTGTTTGATTGCTGTTTTGCTTATTTGGTCTTCATATATTACAATGTACAACTAAAGTTATAGTTGATTGAGAGATTTGTTCATGCTTTGTCATTGAGTTTTGTATATTCTTAGGAGGAAGAAGCTTTCTGCGTGAGGAGGGACTCCACCTTAGACTGGACAGGGAAGGCTTATCGTGTAGAAGAAACTGTCATAAGGGATGAGGATAGTTCCTTTAACATTTCAATTCTGAACCTGATAGCCACTTGAACCTTCTTGGGAAGGAGGATTCATTAGTATGCAAGGTCAAAATTTTCCAGTTGTATATTTTTGATTGTCTAAATATTTCACTTGAATATATATACTTTTTGTCAGTGAGGCTCTTTTGTTGAAATATACTTCATAGATTTGTGGCAATTGTGAAAATAATTTTTGCAGTGATTTGGAGTAAGAGAATTTCCAGCAGGCTTATGACTTGGTAGAGCATAGATATGTTGCATGTAAGCTCCATGGTTTGAATGCTCAATGGAGCGAAAGCAAAGTTACATACGACTACCCAAATCCAAAATTATAACATTCACAAAACCTTGTTGCACCATCACATTGTTCGACTTTGGGACATTTTGAGATTGACCATAATGCATTCTACCACTGTCTAAGAGTACTGTAGTGGCCTATGTTACTCATAAATTCTATTATCTATATGAGGTCTTATTGAATTGACATCTTAAAGTGAATAAGCATATTGCCCAAAATTCTGATCTGATCTATTAGGTTGTGTTTGGTTCCTGGAAAATACAAAGGAAAAATGTTAAGGAAAATGGTTTTCTTATGTTTAGTTAGTTAATAAAAAATCTCAAAGAAAATCAAATATAAATAAGAGCTATAGAAATTTATATATTTTTAACTATAATCTTCCTCTATTGATATATCAAATGAATAAAATGGGTTTGAAGTAGCAAATAAAAATAATATACTAGATTTAACTCAATTTTTTTTAATTTTCCTTCAATTTTTCTTTCCTTCTACTTTTCCTCTCTATTTTCTTTATGTTCCATTTTCCTTCAATTTTTCTGAGAACCAAACATAGCCTTAGGAATGATTTTACTCACGAGAATCTACTTCTCATTCTTTACATTTTTACTTTGATGTTAGGTAAATCTTGATGCAGTTCTTAAGCTTAACACCTATATTACCTGAGAGGGAAGCTAGGTTATTATTGTCCAGATATTTCTGGGCCTGGTAGCACCTTGAACGAAAAGTATCTAAGATTATTCATTATGATTTAAAAGCCTAGGAATGTTCTCTTTGTTATTGGCACCAGACTAACAAAGTGACCGACTTTGGCCTTAGCAAGATAGTGGAAGATGATGTTGGATCCCAGGGAATGGAACTTACGTCCCAGGGAGCTGGAACATACTGGTGAGTGGTGTATCAATTCTGCAGAAAGTTGTTGATGTTATCTTGTTATGTCTTCATAAAATTGTTGGTTTGCTAGCTTTCATTTGAGTCATTTACTTTGCAATATTTGTTAAATATTTGCAATTTTTTTAATTAGGCAAATCTCCTTAAGAAATATGGAGAATAAATGAGTTGTTATTTATTTATTGCTAATTTAATTTGTGGAGGTTTGAGCAAATGGACTATAAATAATTTCTGGAACATTCATTCCTTGTGTCTATACCTTTAGCAGGAACGTATTTGTTTCCTTAGTACATACCTCTGGTATGGAGATTTGATCTGTATGTTTCTTCAGTGGATTTCCTTGCTCCTCCGGTCCATCACGCATCTTCACTCTTTGATGAATTTGCTTATTTCAGGTATTTGCCCCCAGAGTGCTTCGAGCTGAGCAAGACACCTCTCATATCATCAAAGGTTCGCAACTTTGTGCATTCTTGCCCATGTGAGGTTTTTGGAATGGAAAGAGGAGGAAATGCATTCCCAATGTCCCTGTTCTGTTCTGAAGAAATGGCCTCTTTACTCTAATACCTGAACTCTTCTGCTTTGCAAGTGTCATGACCTTCAGGCTCATTGGAACTTGGAAGTACCCTAGGAAAACTTATAAGGAAAATGATTTTCTCATGTTTGGTTTCACTGTGGAAGTATAAAGAAAATAAATGTAATAAATTCCTCAAATTTTACATATTTAATTCTTAGTCATATATGATAGAAACATAAAATGAGTTTGAATAAACATATAGAATTAATTTATTAAGTTTAAATACGTGTTTAATTTTCCTCCAAATTTTCTTTCCTTCCACTTTTCCTCTCTACTTTCCTCTATACTTTTTTTCCCTAGTACTTTCCGGGTTCCAAACGAAGCCTAAAAGAAAAAAAAGAAGGAAAATCGCCCTCCACATTCTTTAGTCATAGTCCTCTTGGCTGTTCTGTCAATCAGTTTTGGCCTCCCTTTCAACACTATCTCTTTGGAACAGGTAGATGTTTGGTCACTTCAGGTGTTCTATTTTACCAACTACTTTTGGCAGGCACCCTTTTGGGGCGTGTGACCAGACAAGCCGGATACTGCGGGAGGGACACCACACCTCCTTACCCACAAGGTGGAATTCCCATCCAAGATAGCTCATATCTAATAGAGGCCAAGGTGAGTCCTGCAGTGGTTTTACATCGATTCATGAACATTTGCTACTTTCTTTCTTCAGTTAAATTGCTTTCCAGTTTTTGCCGTTTTGATTTTGTCTTGTTCAGAATGAACCTTGTGCTGAACAGTCAGCACTAGCCCACAGGTTGTTGAAGTTAAAAACTCGGCTTTGGCTTTGGCGCGGACTTTTTATTAGGCGCACCATATGTCAAATATATCTTTTGTGGTTTTGCATTGAACATTCCTACTTTGCCCAGTTCTGTGATTTCTTGGCTATTTTAGCATTTTACTTTACCCCCCCTACTCATCTTTATAAGGATTTTACAGTAGTTAGGAGGGTTAGAGTTTTTGGAGTTGAAACATGGATGAAATGGGGCTGGGGGCTGGGAAATAAAATCAGCCACATTTGGGGCCAAAACAACGTCGTTTTGGTATGTGGAAAAAGAAAGAAATATATATATCATTTTGGTCTCTGTTATAGAAAAAAGCCCTAGGGCTCCTCTGAGCAACCTGACGACGGAGAAAATGAAGAAGAAGAAGAAGGAAAAGAAGAAAAACGAAAAGGAAAAAAAACTTGAAAATGCTCGAGGCAAGGCGCTACCACCGGGAGTGGTGGCGCCTGGGCTTTAAGCGCGCTTGAGGTGTGCCTTTGCTAACTATGAGTAATGGCCACACAATGGGACATTTGACTACGCTGGCTGACATATCTGCCACGACCGTTGTGTTTTCGTTTGTGTCTGAATGCTAGTGGATGTTCAGTTGTTTTCTTTGTACCAATGTTTGAATGCTGTTAGAGACTTTGTTTATTTTTGCATCTATAAGTTTCTACTAGGTTAATTGTGTTGTATTTCTTTATTAATGTTTGGACTTGCTCATTTTGGGAAAAGAACGTAACTCTAAATTTTGTTTTTAAAGATTAGCTTGTTGTTCTGATCGATACCTAAATCAGGATCAGAATTCTACGTTTTAGAGGAGTTCTATGAAAAATATCATTGAAATTGATGATAGTTCATTTTGGTTTGTTGTACAATAAGAAATCGGGTTTTGAAACGTTGTATTAATTTCACATTCTTGAATCTAAATTTTATGATTTTTATTGTTGGTTATTTTCTTTTTTCTTAATGAGGTTGAGAATATGATAAACTCTTTCATGAATAAATAATAGCTGCATGTGTTAGAATTTTGGCTTTGGTTTTGAGTACATGATTCATTACTGAAATTTATTATCTGATTAAAGTGGACTTTTCTGTCTATTGCCTTTATTTTTTAATAGCTAAATGTTAGAAAAATTTACATCTAAATTTTCTCAAGTAACAAGAGAAGGATTTACTCTTTTTTTTTCTTTTTTTGGTTTGGTATGAAACTTTACCAATACCCCAATAAACTTCCCCGACAAGTTTAATTTGTTCATAGGTTATTTAAAAATTTCCATGAATTTGGTTTATTATTATTATGACAAGGTTGAAAACAGAAAGAGGGGAGAATGACTTCTCAAAATTCACCTTCTCCCATTAAGAGAAGATTGTCTCGAAAAAAAACTGTAATAAATTAAAAATCAATTATTTAAAATATATATATATTACTGAACTAAACACTTAGATCACATGCCTTTAGACAGTTCATGTTTTGCTTACAATTTACGTTGTTTTGATCTCGAGACTGTTATTTACATTGTTGTACCATGTTTCCGCCAATGCGGATATTGTAAGAATATATAATAATAGTTCAAAAAATAAGATTGCATGTTCTTATTTGATTTTTAGACTCATTAAATCCCTTTATTTATACAAATCATTTCCATATTGGATATTGTAAATATGTAATAATAGTTCAAAATAAGATTGCATGTTCTTATTTGATTTTAGGCTCCATTATAAATTTCTTAGTACCATGTATCTCTATAATACCCAGATATGGTAAGAATATATGATAATAGTTCGAAATATAAGATTACATGTTCTTATTATTTTGCAGGACCTAATTAGACGATGTCTAACGTATAATCAAGCCGAGAGACCGGATGTTTTAACCATTGCTCAAGATCTGTATCACACTCAAGAAACCTGATAGTGAACCTGCCTTACTGATAAACGACGAACAGGATGGTAGACAATCTTCTAGATGATCACTTGATTTGAAGATCCACCTTAATTACTAACCCAGAGCATAGGTTATTATAGTGTCTGTATTTTTTTTGTTTTTTTTGAACTCCTGCTCTTATTCACCCAACAATCTGTGTGTCCCCCTTTTTAATTCTGGCACATTTGGCACAGTATATTATTATTATAATGTGCTTCAAAAGGGTATTCAAAAAAAAAAAAAAAAGAAAGAAAAAAAGAGAGAAGAGGAAGTGGATTTAATTTGGTAGAAAGGATTTGTGAAAGATGGTTATTTTCTGTGTTTGTTCTGATAATCCACCTTGCTGCGGACAATTGTTTATTCTATCTCAATATATGGTAATACTAAAATAACCAGAACTAGGACTTTGCTCACGCACCTGTATGAATCGCGCGTGGCGTTCGATTCTGTATGGTGTTCAGTGGATAGAACACAAGATCTCTCTTCTGCATGCCAAAGACATCATTCAGTGACCTCACGAGTTTTGATTTTTTTAAATAGTAATCATCTATTATTGATTTTCTCTGCCAAATCTGCACATATAGTTCTTTATGGTATCTTAAATAACCAAATAGGCTGGCTCTTTTCTTATAGATCTTTTTGTTTGTGATATCAATCCTGTATTTCTTGGATGAGTTAATAGTCTGAACTAGTCTCTTCTTATTCTGTCGCAAAACCGTAATTGGTGACTCACAGGTTTTAAAATAATTTAAAATCTTAATTCGTCGTCGCGTTTTATCTTTTAAGTCTAAAACCAGTATATGAGCCTCATATAAATAGCAAATAGGGCTAGCTCCTTTTCTTGTAGACTCACTTTGTTTGTGGTACTGATCTGCCATGGATCGTTATAGATCGAACTAATCTACTCTTCTTACTACATCCACAAAAACCGTAATTGGTATTTACCAGTTTAAATTTTTTAAAATCGCAGTCATCCAGTGCGATTTTATCTTTTAGATCTAAAACCAGGTTATATGGTATCACTAAATGGCAAATGGGGGGCTAGCTCCTTTCCTTGTAAACTCACTTTGTTTGTGAAATTTTCTGGTCCTATTTATACCTATGGATGATTAATAGTCCGAACTAGTCTCTTCTTGTCACATCACAAAAATCGTAATTGGTGATTACGGTTTTAAATTTTTTTTTAAATTGTAGTCATCAATTGCGATTTTATCTTGTAAGTCTAAAATCATAGTTGGTATTTCTGATTTCTTTGAAGTAATTTCAAACCTCATCAGCGCGCTGATTTGATCTGATTTCGATGATGTGGTAAAAGACTAGTTTGAGCATCATTAATAGAGATAATAACTTGGCTCATCTATCCAAGCACACACCATTATAGGAAGTTTATTAAAGTATTATTTAAATGTTGGTTTTTATCCAGCTCCCTTTCACCTGGTGAGTTTTGATGCCCCCTAATTCATTATGCCCTAGAGTTTCTTTGAAAATATAAAATGGAAACAAAATTGCAGTTTATAACATGTGATTTTTATAGATGTTCTTCCCCATTATATAGTTTTTGTGTTTTAAAAGTGCTTAAAGTTGAACATCTGATACTGTAGGTTTGGTTATGTTTGGTTTTCAGAAATTTATACAAAAATCAGTGAAGGAAAGAAGAGAAGAATAGAATGAAAGAAAAAGTTATATTTTGTCTAATTTAATTCATTAATATAAAAAATAAAATAAATTAGAAATTATCTTCTTGTTTAATCATTTTCTTTTAAATGTTTATCTTTCCTCAGCAGTTTCTAAGAACCAAATACAACCTTAAAGTCACCTAGTAATATTTTAGGAATTGAAAGTTCAATAATTTACTTATTAGAAAGATTAAAATTACATGACAAAGCAGGAGAAAGGAAAGAAAAGAAAATAGTGATAATTTTTTCTTGTTTGGATGTAATTGTTTTATTTTTAAAATAAAAATCAAGACATTTCTTTTAAAAAATTATTTATAAAATATGAATATTTGTAAAGGCTTTTACCTATCCCTTTAAAAAAAAAAAAAAGAAAAAAAGGAAATTAAAATTACATGACAAAGCAGGAGAAAAGGAAAAGAAAAAAGAAAATAGTTATAATTTTTGCTTGTTTGGATGTAATTGTTTTATTTTAAAAATAAAAATCAAGACATTTCTTTTAAAATTATTTATAAAATATGAATATTTGTATTTCTATCACTTTAAAAAAAAAAGAAAAAAAAATTAAAATTACATGACAAAGCCTGGGAGAAAGGAAAGAAATGAAAATGGTGATGATTTTTGCTTGTTTATGGATGTAATTGTTTTGTTTTAAAAAATAAAAAATCAAAACAATTTATTTTAAAAATTTGTTACAAAATGTGGATATTTGGCAAAACTTCCTCCTTTAATTTTGAAAGACATTCTTACACACCTTTTTTCACATATATATATATATATATATATATATATATATATATATATATGTATATTTTATAATTAAGTGTTTTGTTTATAATATATAAACTGTACGAATAGACGCATACGTGTTAAACTTTAACGTTCTAACCGAGTGAGTTAGGCACTGAACCACATAATGGATTGGGAGTTATTTACTGTTCCCGTTGATTAATATCTTAATGAAGGATAAACGTAGTTTGTGGAGCAACATATTAGTGAATGGGCTCGGGTGAGTCTTTCTCGTGCTTGACATGCATGATGGAATTAGTATTTCACCGAAATTGTTCTTTACAATAAAATTTTCTTATCGTCTGGTTTTCATGTATTTTTTAGTTTATTATATTCTGTGGGGTAGTTGTGTTCTTGCAGTGAAACTGCTTTTAATGATTCCATATTAGTTCGATCTACGTCAAAATCCTGATTCATGTCTGTTCTGAATCGAAATATTATGTATTTAAGATATTGTTAGATTATCAAATGTGTAAGTGTTAGTGCAATAATATGATAGCCCAAAGGAAATATTGGTATGTGCGCACTTTATATTATGGCTCGAAAGTAGGAAAATAAAGTTGGGGATTGGCTCACACCTTCCCTACAGCCCAGGTTCAGACTTCTTCCTGTTTAAAAGTGTTTTTTTTTTATATATAGTGAAGAGGAAGGCAGAAAATAGAAAGCTTGTTTCTTGATTTTAGGCAGTATTATGTTGTCTGCGAATATTGAAAGCAATCGTACGAGAACACATTTTTATCAGGGCGGCGTTCTTGTTGTTGCATCGCATGAGAGAAGCGAAATACGAATCGTCTTAAAAAGAAGGCGGCGCAGTTAGTGGCTGGCCGTCGTGCCTCAAGTTCTTTGTTTGTTGTTCGCTCGTCATATTTAATTTATTATATTTATTAAGCATTGAGCAGTTAATTATATATATATATATAGAAGAGAGGAGAGATTATTCTAAAAGCATCATCTCATAGTGATGGCCTTATCATATCCTCCATATTTGGTGAATGACAGGGTGCAACCAAAATCCCTGAAGAAGAAGAAGAACAAATCCCGATCTTGGAGGGCAGCAAATGATAAAGTCCTAATTTGGTGGGAGAAATCATCATAAAAACTCCCAAATTGGAGATAGGATCACCAATCATCGTCAGCAAAGCCCTCAAGTCTTAAAGACGTAGGCTTCCATCCTTGCCTCAGGCCTCAATTCTGGTCTCCTCAAGAAGCCTGGAGACGTCGGTAGAGTATATTCCATAAATCACTCCTCAATTTTATTTATTTTATTTATTTATTTTAAAATAATAATTGTGATGATGGATGGATGTTCATTGTGATTATTATTTTTTGTTTTTTTAAATTTTTTAAAATTTTGAAATTGAGTCACAGAATAATTTCGAAGCCACCGAGTACTCTCTTGTGGGCAATGAGGCTGAGCACATCAACTTATCATAAAGTGCTAAATATTTCAAGCCTTTGGAGATTGATTGATCTATCATTTGATTTCACTGCCAAAATCTCCTCTATTTCTAGACATTTTATAGGAATTATATATGTCTTTAAACTCCTTCTTTTCCAATAAAAAAAAAGTAATCATTTTTTTTTTTTTTTTTTTTGTACTTTTTGGGTTTTTTTCTTTCTTCCAACATATTTGCTTGAACTAGTGTATTTTGCATTTATATTATTCTCTTCGTTTATGCATATATATACCTGTGAATCAATTTATGTCTGTCTCCCTTGTCATATAAAAGGCCTAAAATATGATGTTTATTTAAAGACTTAAAGTTGTTATATTATATTATTTATTTTATTTATATTTATGCTGTGTACTTTGAGTTTGTTTTTCTTTAGGATTATTTGTGAGTGTCTGTATAAAGCGCTATGTAATTTCTAATTAATAGTGTTGTGAGTGAGGTTTCAAGGGGTTGGTGAGGGTTGAAGGAGGGTTTTCCAGGGTGCGAAAGAAACCTACGATCGCGCCTTTGCTCGAGGTTTGACGCAGAGCCTAGTAAATTCTCTTTTTTGGTTGATCGTACTTTTTTTTTGGTTGTGATCGCATAATTGGCATTTCGGCAAATTCGACATTCGGATTTGTTTATGTGTTTTCACTTTTGCAATTGTTTCTCTTTACAATTTGGTACCAACATTTAGCGTTTTGGTGGTTTCGACCTTCGGATTTGTTTCTGCATTTCGGCATTTGGATTCTTTTCTTTTTACAATTATTTACGTCTCTGTCCCCGTTATCCAGCACCAAATTAGGCGTTTCGGTATTCGACCTTGGTTGTTACCACATTAGTTCTTTTGTTTTGCAATTGTTTTTCTCTCTAAATTCTGGTATCAACAATTGGCATTTCGGCAATTTTGACATTTAGATTTGTTTTCATGTTTGGATTCTTTTCTTTTGCGATTGTTTCTATCTCTATAACTTTGGTATAAAATTAGCATTTAGGGGTTATCGACACTTGATTTGTTTGTTTTTTGGCATTTAGTTCTTTTTTTTTGCAATTGCTTCTCTCTCTACGATCTGGTATCAACAATTGGCGTTTCGATGATTTTGACCTTCAGATTTGTTTCTGCGTTTGGATTCTTTTCTTTTGCAACTGTTTTTCTTTCTACAATTTGGCCCACTAACGGCCGTTTGACAATTTTATTATGGGATTTGTTGGTGTTTGACGTTTGGATTCCTTTCTTTTGCAATTGTTTCTCTCTATAATGCGTTATATTATTGGTGTTTAGGTTACATTAATTTAACATGCTTTACATTTGGATTCTTTTCTTTTGCAATTGTTTTTCTCACTACAATCTCTATTCAAATTCATATTATTTGTTCCTTAATATATTTTTCTTTTCTTAGAACTTTCCAGGTTCCAAATGAAACCTTAGAGTACTTTGGTTCACATTTTTAAACCATTTTCATATTCTAAAAACAAGAGGACAAAAGAAACCGGGAGAACATGTTGGTTCCCAGTTTTTAAACATAGAAACGCATATAACACTAAATTTAAGTAAAAGAACATTTTGAGAGAACATGTTGGTGTTCTCTACTTGTTTTTAAACTTCTATTACCGAGCGATTTTGAAAATAGGAACCAAATAAATCATCATGTATTTAATAAACCTGGGGTGAACTGGCCGTCGCGTGGCGACTAATAAATCGTTTTCCCTTACTACCTCTTTCCGGCTGTCCCAGTATTAGAGTCGATTCACTTAAAATCTCAGATCCATTTTTTTTTAAAGCGATGGTTTCGGGGTGGTTTCAGCCTCGTCCACGTCTGCAAAATATTAATCTAAGACTCATCCACGAGAACTCAATGCAACTTGAAACGAGTTAAAATGTTGACAAAATTAGCATGAAATGATAAACTTTGTTTTATATGAGGCAAATAATCACATTTTAGCCAATACAACCAGCCATTTTATTCAGCTTGGTATATGCTAAAATATTTGTCGCGATATACTTTCTTAGCTACAAACTGAGCCCAAAAGTTTGATTACTCAAATCCAAGCAACCTGTTTTCCCCTATTTTAAACTTATTGGAGCGTTTATTGAATATTAAACTAACATAGCTGTCAAAGAAAAAAAGCGATGATTTGCCTTGTCACTTTAAAGATATAATACAAAAGGGAGAAACTTCATACTGGTTCTTCGATTAAATAAAATGTTAAAAATAATTTTTTTTCTTTTTCCAATCCACTTTTCTTGTCAAGACAAGGTATATGTATTTGGTTTCAATTATGTGTATAAGAGATTTTTAGTAAATATATAAGGTTGCATAAAGTATAAATGAAAGATATGTTTGAATTTTTATCTCCATTGGATCAGTGGAATTATATTGGACTAATTATTCAAAGGGAAAATGTCTTTTAATACCAACAGCGTTTGGTAGTATATCAATACGCACGACACCATTTTAGATCGACAAAGAACCTTCGCGTTCTATCTTGACACACGTATGCCCATGCCGTTAATAGATTTAATAGATAGACAAACAAGGGCATTAACATTGCTTACATGACACCCCTCACGTGCATTTTTATAAGATATGATAGCTTTGCATGTGATTCATTAAACCCCGAAATTATTTTGATAAAATTGTCACCTCCTGATACCCTCCTCGCTCCCTTGACTTGATTTGGAGCACACCAAGAAGCTCTCATTCGATCCATAATCTCCAATGCCTCCATCACACATACAAAAACCTTGTTATTCAAAGTGAATTCCAACCCGCTATTGTTTAGTCACCAAGAAAATGAAGAAAGATGAAAAGAAAAACAACATAATGTTACCTTCGTTATCTCTCTCGCTTCATTTGCTACCAAAAAAAAAAACAAATCAAAATTCATGGATTACAATTTTAAAGTGAGAAAATTCCAATTTTCTCGGATAAAATAGTAATTTAGGTGGAAATCGAGATTTTAGATGCCGGATGAGACGGGAGCAGGATGTGAGGTCGTCTCGCGGGGTGGCTACCGTCGAGATTTCGTTAGACCAGCTGGCCGGATTTCCGCGTTTCGAGGCGTGGGGTGTCGGATGACACATGGCGAATAAGGGGATGCCACATGGCACCAGAATGTGACGCCTTCCGAAACCCACCTGACCACCACTAAAAAGAACTAACTCCTGATGAGCCGCGCGTGAGGAATCGTAGCATACATTAGGCATGTGTTGATAATGTCATAATGGGGTTAAGAAAAGTAAGAAAAATATGGAAAGGAGAGCCACACCTTTAATTTGAGAAATGAGAGAGGGCCACGCCTCCTTTGGCCGGTCTGATGGCTCCAAAAGAAGTGAAATGACCAAGAAGAAAATGAGAAGAATAAAGGGAAATGCGAGATGAGAAAAAGAAAAGGAAAGAAAAGCAAAAAGGAGAAAGAAAAGAGAAAGGAAAGGGAAAAGAAAAAGAAAGGAAAGAATCCGTGAGAGAAAGGAAGCATATGAAGGAAGGAGAAGGGAAAGGATTTCCGGGTTTCGGAAGGCGATCGGCGTTCGAAAGTTCACGCGAGGACTAAAAATTTGTTACTTGATGCAGGATCTGCGATGTGGACACCCCTAAATTCAAATTTATCACTAGTAGGATATTTCCTCACGGTTTCACCACCTTTAAAGGCTTTATAATGGTAAGGGTTAACATGAGGAGGCGGCGAGGCCATGTAAGTGGTTCAAACCACATTCCCAGGTATGGATTCATGGCGGGATTGCACGTTATGGAGTTAGTGTTGTGGTTTGTGGATTTATGATAATAATGTTTGGAGCAGGATTGGTTAATGTTTAATGAAGGGCAGTGAAGTGCCACATTGAATGGTCTCAAATTTTTGGCTAGGTATGTTATGGCTTGCTTGAATAACATGCGGTGTGTGGAAATGTGATGTTGATAAATGTCTTTATTTGATGTAATAATGGTTTTGCGTAGAGTGAATTATATGTATAAATTATAATTTTCCATGGTTTGTAAATGTTTCATATGGTGCTCATTCATGCACCTTAACATGAGGGAAAATGCATTAGCATCATGCATTTCATATGCTGCAGGTCGCATGCACTAAATCAGGTGTGGGTGTGGGTATGGTTTGTTGCAATGTTGTGGGTGAATGAATTGGGCTCATGAATAATGGAGACCAGTCGAGGTAGAGATTCAGTGTATGCTCATCAAATAATAAGTGCGTATTTTGGATGGTGGGGTAGATCCCCCCCAGGGTGAAAGTCCCAAATGTTATTCATGGTTAGACATGAATCCCGGCGATGTAAGTTAGGTAGAAAAATCTGCAGCGGCGTGCGGCGCGTCCTACTTTACTGTGGCTTGGGAATCCGTGACCCACAAAATAAAGGAAAAGACTTTGATAAATAAATTGGAGGGTTGTCGATGGTTAGTCATGGTATAGTACGGGATGACTTGTTTTAGTCACACTTGGCGGATCCGAGTGTGAAGGTCGGTTGGGACTCGGGTGGTGAGCATGGGAGTGCATATCTATTTATGATGTAGGCGATTTATATATGCAGCCTTCTACGTATGGGGAATGTGATTCACTCTACCTACCTGTCATTGCGTATGCATTTTTAGGTGGGAGTAACCGCTTGTAGGAAAATTTTCTACTAGGCTTTGTGCCGGGTCGTGGGACCCCTTTTCGGTCACGGGGACTATCAGGAGGCAGTTCGCGATTAGAGGTGGTTGGGGAGAAGGCCGAGAATGGTTGAGTAAATATTTTGTAAATATGTATAACTCTTTTTTGTAGACAATGGAAACTATAGAATACGGTTGAAGTTGTTTTACATCACTACAGGTGTGGATGTATGGGCCCCATGTGGTTATTTTACTCATGTGACCTTCACCTCATAACTCTTGAGACCATATAGATTACCTAAATGGGTTATTTAGTGATCGGACCGGGTTTTGGGGGCGTCCTGATAGGTCAATTCCATTTCCTTCCATTTTCGCATTGTTTCTCAATATCAAAACAATCGTATGTAAACGATAAACCGATTCATTGAAATGGTAACAGAGATTGGAGCAACAACACCTAGAATACCAAAATAGATTGAGTGCGATCTGGAGAAGAAGAGTACTCACGACAACCTGCACATGATGAAAAAGCTTTCATAGATATATCTAAAATGAAAATTAAGAGGAAATGAGAAGATTGAAGTCAATGAGGTTCTGATACAAGTCTCCTGGGACATCTACAAACCAGTTTTATTATATGTGTATGGAGGGACACGCCGGTGTTTATGTTGGTCAGAAGAAAATCAGGTTCGAGAAGAAGAAGACGAAGCGATCTCCACCACCACGTTCGTTTCTGCGCATTTCACGCGGGGATGGGTGCTCGCGGGGATCGAGATAGAAGCCAAATGGAGAGGAAGAAGATGTAGAAAAGTATGTTGAAAACTACCCAAAGCTCGTGTATCTTCTCTAACTCAACTGGCGATCATCAGGCGGCTTAGATAGGATGAGAGCTGATTTTGTCATTATATTATTTAGAACCCCATACCAAATCCAGTATAAAGTTGCCACCATGGCTAGGTGTATGTGGGGGTGCCACGTAAGCAATCTTAACACCCCATTTGCCAAACATTGGGGTTTTTATTTTACATTTTCCCCCAATTATCTAAATTAGGACCTTTAAGTCACTCATAAGCCTTCATTGGGCTATAATACCTATTCCAAATTGAGGTTTCAGTTGGTCACTTTATTTTACATCCTTTGAGATAAACTTGCTCTTTACTTTTAAATCTCCATTATCTAAGCTAGCGTTTGTTTTTTGACTTTTTACTAAAAACTAAATAGATTTCAGTATTTAGCTTATTTGTTTTTTAATTTTTTCATGACTTATTATTGATTTTTGCTTTACCGCTTGAAACAAAAGCCAATGTATTAATTTTTTTAATATTTTCAATGTTTTCGACAGAGAAAAAGTCTATGTATTATAATAAAAAAAAATTATATTTTATGATCTAACTTGTATGAAGTAATTTAGGATTCCTTTATGCAAAACTACCATAAATATTATATATTTATAAAAATCTTGCTTAGATGACATTCATTATTAATATGTCTCATTAATACCTTGTTTGGGAAAAACGCGTCTACGAGATAATATTGTTTTCATGCTTTTAAACTACTACAACTATCTTGTTAAAAGCCTTACTAATAAAACCGAATGGAAAGTGAAGAAGAACATTTAATTGTTGTATGAATGCCCCATCTCTATCTCCATTTAATACCATCACGTGCATTTTCTTTCCATCGATTTAGATTTTTTATCCTCATTCGCATCCGTGGAGGATCAGTGTTAAATACTGTTGGCAATACCCGATTCGATTTGAAATGAATTGTTTTAAAAAATCATGAATATTACAAATAATTTGTCGTATAATGTAATAAGAATTATTGTGATATGATTTCATGAAACCAATAAAAAAAGCAAACATCAAATATTATACAACAAATAACAATATACTAGAAATATAAATAAATATATATATCATATTTATATATTATATATTTAATTGGGTATTCGGGTTTGGGGAGCGGATACTCACATTCGTCCCATCCCCAATCGAGAATGTTGTGAACTGATTACCCGAAAATCTTTAATTAGGTCTAAAATGTTCCTTGTTACCTTCCTCCATTCGGATCGGGTATTGGATTCTTCATCGAGTTAGGAGGAAATTGTCATCCTTATATAGAAACAACAAATAGAATAATAACTAACCTTTATATATATCTCTTACATATATATATATATATCTGCTATATATTCATCCTTTTAACGTAAGTAATAAAATAGAATAAAAAAACCATCGAACATGTAGGTGAGATGGTTAGGAGTGATACTAGCAAATTTGCACTGAGTTCTAGGGCTTTGGGGATGGGTTATGGTATATGGTAGGCTTTATCGCAGCCGTTTATCACTACCGACTCGTATGAAGATTAGTCTGTGTGTAGTATGACTTAAAAACGTTTTTCTTGTGTGCACGAACCTCTTCAAAACACCTCATGATCAGATAAAAAAGAACAAAAAAAAAAAAAACTAATACTTTGAGTTGACTACGGAGTAAATAAAAAGAAGTTTGATATCAAAGTAATTCATTTTTTTTTAAAAAAAAATTACACTTCACCGGACTTCTTTTTTAAAAATATTCACATCAGAGCTAGTCTTCTTTACTTCAAAACGCATTTACCATTGATTTTGAAATTAACCTTAAAAACAGCATTCATCCATTGAGTATTGAAAATTAACCTTAAAACAACCGCATTTACTAACTACGGTTTTTAAAATTGACCTTAAAACGTCGGTGGTAAATCGTTTTGTAATTTCAACAGCGTGTTGGCGGTGAATCTGAGTTAAAGTTAATTTTCAAACCATATTAAATTCAACTTTACTATGACGTTCTTGGATTCATAATTGCCTTGATTTTGATATCTTCATCAGTCTGAATACAAAAACCATTATCAGGGAAACTATGATTAAATTTGTTTGAATGAACAATGACGCCCCTGAAAAAGATGTCTTAGTTTTCACTTAAATGCCTAGGAGCACTCAAATGATCCTTGTAAGTGCTCAGGATAATTTTCTCCTATTTTCTTTAATTTTTTATTTAACTTTTGTTCCCACCTTTTCCTGAATTGACCTCGCAGGCTGAGCTCTAAGTATACCTCAATTTGCTTAATATTTTTTTTTGGCTAGAATGATGTAATCATTATTCCTTAAACATTCCTAGTCTTTCAAGAACCTTTTCTTTTTCTTATAACCGTAGTAGTCCGATTCAATTTGTATACACCTCAACTAATTCCACGAGTTTTAAAGTTAACGGTCAGATAAACCTCCAATGACCCTGAAGGGAGTCAAATCAATGATCATTGGATAATCTCATCTCAATGCTTTAAACCAACTAAGCTACCTCTCATGTTCAATTAGGAGTGACAATTCGTGTCTATAGGTCGTGTTCGTGTCTTGTCAATATACGAATTGTGTCAACATTCACCAACCCAAACTCGACACGAATAATAAACGTGTCAACATTCGTTAACCCAAACTCAACTCATTTATTATTCGTGTTAGGCCGTCGGCAGTCTGACTATTAATTTGATTATTTAAGGTGATAGGGTTTTAAAAAATAGGCTTGCGAGGCCGCCGGTAAAAGCCCGAAGAGTGGTAAAACTATTTGCAATACCACGCATCCTCGTTATCGGCCCGAATCGAGGCCGAACTAGGTCTAGAAAAACTGAAAATCTGAATAATTAAGCCATATCTTAAATCAGATTATTGTATAAGCTCGTAGGAAAATGAATAACCCACCAACAATATGTTATCCTGCCGAATCCGGTAACCTTATCAATAAGGGAAGGGGGAAAATATGGTCATCATATGGTTGGATCTCTCCCAGAGGAAAAAGTTATCTCAAACAAAAAGCTCTTCTATATTGTGCCAAAATCCGATATGGGTTAAAATAAAAATATCGTCGATAGGAAGGACTCTTAACCCTTACCCGGCGGATTTGAACATCTCTTTTATAAATACAAGACCTTAGGAATTACAGTGAGAAAGTATATAACCAACGCCCGACATTCTACACGTTCTCGGTACTTATACATATGCAATACATTGCCCTCAGCGGTCTCTCTTTTCTCTCGAGAAAGCGGCAGGCACCGGAAGCGGCGGCGAAACCCCTGCCGACCAATTTCTTCCTTGTTTTTCGAAGAGAGGTGCTACGTCGGGCGCAACGAGATCAACGATGCGACCTTCCCCACCGGCCAGGCTGTCGACGCTGCGTGCAGCCTGACAATGGCAGGACCGACTGAATTTACCGCTCCGGCCCGATTAAGTTGCGAAAAACATCATCGATTGCCAAATGCGGCCAGGAGCCAACCAGTTCCTTTATAAACCGTAACTGATTTCTCGATTCCCGATGGTATCGACAAGGAACCTGTAACTGAGAACGCGCCAATACGCCCGGGAATCGCGAAAGGTCTGACAGCGCGAATAACGAACCTCCTAGAGCAGACGTGAGCTTAATGAAGCTAATACCCGGCGGTGAAGAAGCTTGCCCGCCTAAATAAATCGCGTGAAGGGTGGAACAACTTACGAACGATTTGCAGCATCCGCCAGGAGATCGGCGGCGAAGGCGAGACCTTCCACTCCGAAACAGCACCGGTGCGACATTCCGTAGCGTAAAGCGGCGAGAGTCCGGCCCGATCCAGGGGCACGGACCGGTCATTCCAGGCGGAGGCGAACAAGTACTCGGGGCGGTCGCGGTGAGCCTGCCACCATCACCCCCTCGGCCGGGCGGGGAGAGAAGCCGGACTTAGTGGGATGGATTTCGGAGTCTTCAACGGGGCTTCCGGTGATGTGAAGGGAGGTGGTTAGAGGGACGGCGCCCAGAATCTTATGGATGCCTTGGTACGACAAAGCCCAGGAGTCTCCGCTTCACAGTAGAGGTGCTACACTTTAGGCAAAGTTCGAATGCCCTGAGAATAGAAACATTGATGGAGTCAAAAGACCACGTCGATCACCTTAATACCTACAAAAATCGGATGGAGCTACATGGGTATAAGACCACTGTCACGTGCAGAACGTCGCCACGCTGGGCCGATGGCGGTTGATAAAAATTCCCACTTCATCCCATGCCATGCTGAAGGCTATACGCTGGCGTTATTCACTTCGCCGGGCGGAAGCGTCTGAGCGTAGAGTTACCATCTGGTTGAGTGTCAAAGCGGGGCTCGAAAGTTTAAAGTCATGCGTGCAAGGTTCTTGAGTCCCTGAAAATAGACATACGATGAGGAAGTTCGCCATCTGACGTTCATTGCGGGGTTAGGGTACAATCGAAGATTTTGATGTTTTCCATCTGAGAATGCATGGCGACGTGGCCGGAAGTACTATGACGAGAAGAAATACATAAAACGGCGAGAGGCCACGATATGTCGAAAGAAAGAGAGTTCTTAACGTAAAGAAAAGTCTGATGAGCCAGCGGCGGGACGAAGTCTAAAAAGCCAGACCCCGGGGACAAATCCCGAAAGATGAAACGATCCCGAAGGAGGCTCCTCGGGAACCCTTGGGCCCACTATCGCGCGAAGATGACGCTCTGTACCGGTGCTTCCACCCTGACCCTCGGTGTCACGGTCTACCTTGAGGTGCGAAAGCGAAGCGATTCACGGGAAATGGCGACTGGATGAAATCGAATCAGCCACGAGGACAACTCCAAATATTGCGGGTTTTAATAGGGATTCACGGACATCATACCCACGGACAATTCAATATCCTGACTGAAAATAGAGATAGAATACTTAATAGGCGTGGATATCTCAGATGTTTCCTTATCTCAGGGAACCCGACGGACAATCCAGACGCTTGCATCCCGGCCCACGAACAATGCGCAGGTCGGCCAGGCTGCGCTCGACCGGTTGGGTTGGCTTGGCATCATCCATAAATTACTCATTAATCATCCATTTTAACGAAATAACCATTAAATTTATTTGTTAATTTCTTTTCGCGATAACGAAGCCAATATAACAATCTATATTTGCACAAATAACCTATTGATGATGCTTTTAACGAATACGCTGGCGTGTCAGCATCATTCGGCGGGACCTTCTCAGTGGTAGGGGATGTCAGAGATCTTCGGATCGTGAGTAATGGGATCATTACCTGAAGTCTCGATTCCTTGGTTGAAGATATCACTCTACTGCAAACAAGAAGAAGGGTCGGCGGAGCTTCACGTGCCGCTCCGTACCTAAATGTTTCTTGATCAAGGCGCAGAGGCGAATGTTGCTTGTAATATAGTATGGTATACATTACCTTTCACCCAGATGGAACACTTTACGCTGCCCCCTCATAAATCTTAGCAGGTGGATGGTGATTAGGATTTGTTTATTCACGTGGGATATTTCTTGTTATTGTGTCTGGTTGGTAATGGATATCTCCAAAACCGATTTAATTTAGGATAATCTTACTTCATGATATCAGAATCAGATTGATCTCTTGATCTCTTATTATCTTCTTTCCTTATTGGTGAGGAGTTGGTTGGATTTATTAGATCTTGTATATTATTGAGGATTATTATTTTCTATACTGCTCAGAGAACTTCCCATGCTCTAGGTCTTTGGGGCGATCGGGTTGGGCCTTCATTCAGTACGGCACGAGGCTTGAATGTTGGCGCGAGAAGGCTGGGTCTCCGATGGGCATGTCTCTCCTTTGGGGTTCAGCGGATGAGCCTAATGTTTCGTTGGGCTGGCCTCTTTCTTGGGCACGGCGGTGAGCTATGTGCGCCTTTGAACCCCTATCAGTTGCCGACCATTGTGTCTGGTGCATTAGGCAAGAAGTACATATGTCTGCATGGTTGTCACGTTTCCGTGTCTGCTCGGGGTTGGATTAATTGGAACGAGTATGCCGTCTTCCTCCAGTGTGGTAGCTCTTAGGTTTTGCGCTTCGATTCTCCACTCCTTTACAGACTGCGCCTGTTTCTTTTCTCTTGGACATCCCTCTGTCTTGTGTGCATCCTGCAGGACCTTCTCTGCCTTTAAGCGGTCGGGACTTCCTTAACAACAGTCTTCGCATGCGAGGGCGCTTTTTGTGCGGGGAGTCTTTTTCTAGTGTCTTTCTTGGGATGTCTCTTACGTAGTGTTTAGATCCGCTGCGTCTTTGTTTTCTTGGTCTCTTTTTGGGCAATACGACGAGGCGTTAGGGTTGAGTTGGCTGGATTACATTTTCATTCTTCACTTTTCATAATGGAATTAAGATCGTTTCTTCTTCTCTCTTGTGCTCGATGGCGGTAACTCTTCAGCATTATTAGTTCTGGTGAAGCTGGCGATTAATCTCGTGGATTTGGTACGAGTTGAACAAGCCCCACAGGGTGCCTCTCTTCCCACTGGACAGAACGAGGTCAGATGGCACGATTAAATACGGCAGGGGGTCGGAATGCCTCTAAGATCGCGTTCTGCTTCTTTGTTGGACTAACATGGTCGGTCCTTCATATGGGGTCATCTTTGTTAGACGTTATCAGCCTCCTTTGAAGATTAGTGCCAGTGAATCTTACGACGTTTTGACCCTCTATGTGGTTTACGTACCTAGGATGTTGTGTTCTTGAAGTAGCGCGATGCATTCCTTCCCTCTGCTCCTTCATAAAGTTTTAGAAAACATTTCAGCTCTGTAATCACATCAACTGGCGCTTGATATGGTTAAGGTATTTTGGTTCGCTTCTGGTTTCTTTAGGGACGGGGCTCAGTATCTAACATAGCCTTGCTTCTTTACCTTTTTAGCCGAAAGACATCAGGAGCTTTCTTCAACCTACGGCGTTAGGCTCTGCAGTGATTTCCGATCTTCCCTCCTCCTGAGGCATGTGGAAGGGGCGCTACTTCTGTTAGCGGCCGTAATTGGGAAGCCTGACCCTCGACAAGGGCGACACTCTGGGCGTTCGTTGGCTTAGACTACCGAGAATCTTCGTAGTGTTAGATTCTGTTTTTTGGTTATAACTTTGTGTGTGGTCATGGGTATCTCGATTATGTCTTATTACCGCCACTAGGTACCAGATCTGCATTCGGCTGGCTAAGATACATATAACATTAAGCGTTAATTTTGAAATCCTTCTAGATCATATCAAAGTTGGTCAGTGGATGTTTCGATCTTCAGTTGGTCTGCTGGAATTCATACTCTGAGACCTTCGCATCGCTTCACTGTGAAGGGTTCTCCAGTTATATCTGACGCGAGCTATTAGGGGAACTCTGTTTCATCAGATTCAGAATGATGTCTTGGAAACAAGTGGGGCGAAGAGCCTGGAGATAACTGGGAAGAATAGGCTGAGCTTTGTTCAAGTTAGAATTGGGACATATGCTGTCTTCTTGTCTTTATATATTTAATGGGCGGATTTTCATGTGTTCCACCTGGTTCAGGTTTGAATGTTGATGATTCTTATGAAGCTGGAAGATTTTCTTTGTAACTCAGTCGTTGGCTTGCGTCGCGTCACTTCCTTCCCATCTGAACCATGAAGAAAGATTACAAGTCGCCTTCTCAAGGGACAGGAGGAGGAAGGATCAGGGCCCAAGATGGCGGAGGCTGGAGGTTCTTTGCTTTCTGCTCCTGCTACGCTGGGTGGAGTGCCATTCTCAGCACCTGCAAGGATGATCCAAGAGAGGTCGGGTTCTTTTGATTGCCGGTGATGAGGCTTTGGCCATCTCTCTAGGGAATTAGCCTCTGTAAGTTCTATACCCTTGTCATATTTGACTCCGTTTTGAGATGAGTTTGAGCTATGAAGTGGATGTGATTCTATCTTTGTGGATGTGCCGGGGTGGCTGCCTCATTTTGAAGGACCCATGAGAAAAGCTGAAATAGCGAGGAACGCTCGCAACGGCCCCGGGCTTATAAAGCGGTGGCTTCCCTCCCATCGATGACTGAGGCTATGAAAGTCAATTCTATCTATGACGAAGGAAGCCGTCAGGCTCAAGTCTGATATGAAACATACCCATGAGCTCGTGCTGGGCGGGTAGGAAGAGACTGAGCATAATCGCTTGAGGCGGCGAAGGAGGCGGAAGAATTCGAGATGATTTAGGAATTTGCGAAATGACTTGATAGAGCTAGGGCAGGCATGAATGCGCCCGATATAATTTCAGATGGTGAGGCGGCTTCTCACGTCCCCGATGGTTTCCCGATCTAGGAAAAAAACTGCCGTCACGATCGAAGCGATACGTGATGGCGGCGTTGGTGAGCTTAGCCCGCCGAAAACTAACGAGCGATCCAGCTGGGGCTTAAGCGCTGAATGAGATGTCTATTAGGTTGCTGAGGATCTCCGCCGGCCAAATAACTTTGGTGGCTCAGCGAGACGAAGTTATTGGAAGGCCCAGCGGGCTTCCTGGCTGATGGGTTTGGGTGGCTCGCCTTCGGAAGAGGTTAATGCGCCTATTCTGGCACGGACTTTAACTGACCTTTGACGAGGAGGATGAGGTCCTTCTCTCTGATTATCCACAGGCGGGCGCACCCACCACTGAGGCTCCTCCCTTCTTACACTCCACTATTTGCGGTGCCTAATCTCATTGCCTGTGTCCCTTTTTGTCCCAGCTTTCTTCTTTTTCAGACACAGACTAAACATATGTAGCCTTGTCCTTGATATGATCTCATTTTTGCCTCATTTCTTTAGCCTCACCCCTTCTTACATCTTCTTGACTTTCTTAATTGATCTCAGCTTCTTGTATGGTCTGAATTGCGATTACCGGTTGAGGTGTTGTTTATCAGCGGTCGAGGCTTTTCGGGCTCTAAAGGCCCTCGTGGCGGTGCAGGCCGAATAACTGGGACTCCCATCAGCCTTAAAGTGTTTGATTGGGCTCATCAGTAATTTTGTGTTTAGGCTCAATGAGGTGATTTCCCGATGATGACTCTTTAGGCTGCATGGCATGTGGGATTGTTGAGCTCATCGATGCGGAAGACTCTCTTTGACCGTCCGGTGATTTTTGAATTAAATGGCTCACCGGCATGACACGTGTGAATCTCGTTGAGCTCCGTCAATCGCGTTCTTGCAGGCTATCCGTCGGCTGATTTGCAGTTAAAGCTGAATGACCCAGCGCGTGCATGCGAATCGTTGCTGATGTCGGTGGCGTGCTCCGCTCGGCTGATTGTCAGTTGAAGCAACTCCCGGCTGCATATGGCCTGTGGCCGAATCGATTGAGCTCTGTCGCGTGTACTGACTGCGTTATTTGTGGCAGTGGCGATGTTCTTCTGTGATCCACGACTCATATGTGTATTTGCGAAGCGGAGTAAGGCGAACTGCGTCGAAATGGCTACTAGGCCTGTTTGGCGTGGCGGTGGCGTGTAGTATGAGCTGATCACGACTCCTCGGTAGCGTGACACATGCGGAGTGGCGAACTCGATCAAAGCGGCGCCGCAGGCTCACGGGCGTTGTGGTGTTCAGCGACTATGTAACTGGTTGTCGGCCTCGGGTAGCGGCTGTGCGAGTAGAGCCGGAGCTTCGTCAGTGAGTTCTTTGAGATCGGCGCTATGGCGGAGTAAGCGATCTCCGCTGGTGAAATCCGGAAACTCTCGGTGGCGTGACTGGCCGAGAAATGGTGAACTTGTCAAAGTGAGCTATTGGAGCTCCGGTGAGCATGCGCTGAAATGAGGATCTGGCCCACACGGCTGGCGATCAGGCTCCTCAAGGTAAGTGACACGTGCGGGGTAGACCAGACCGGGTCAAAGTGGCGACTACAAAGTGCGGCCATTCGACTTCTGATTTTCTTGGAAAGGTACGAGCGTCTTTAATGATGATTTATGGAGAATTTGGAACATTCGGGTGACTTTTTAAGTGCTTTGACATGCTTGCTCCAACGTTATGACTCATTAACATGGAGTTTATACTTTGAATATTACCTTGATTTAGTAACGAACTACAGGCGAGGATGGTGATCTGATTTGTCTTACTTAGAAGATCTCCAGAAGATTTTGGTTCGGGTTCTGTGGACTTGTGCGTAGGGTTGTGTTTTCCTGTCTCTCCCTTTGCTGAGTCATGTTATTCCACAGCTCCATGCTAGGGAATGTGCAGAAAAATATTTTGACCCATTTCTTGTCGCCTTCTCCATTCTGATTCTTCTTTCTCTTCTTTTCTCCTATTCTCCTTCTTTTTCATCTTTTCTTCCACATCTCATTCTCCCCTTTTTTTGTTTCTTATGCACAAACTCTTTGTCCTTTTTATTGTTCTCTTCTTCCCACATACGTTTCTCCTCTTTCTTCAAACTCTCCCTAGCTTTCTTCTTCCTCCTCTTTTCCACTTTCAGTATTTTTTCATTTTTCCTTTTTCTTCCTAAAGTTTTTTTTGAGGCTGCGTGCGCGAAGTGCTTCCCAGATGTCCATTGACACTAGATTGTAGTTAAATGTAATTTGATTGGAATAAAGAAATTTTCCTTTATGTCTATGAGCTTTCTCATTTTATTGCATGTAATTTTTAATTCTATGAAGGTTGTTTTATGACGTCTTAACAGAATAACCATTAAATGAGTCGAATGTTAAGCGAGGTGATATCTCACTTCATTACCCAAACTAGTCCTCTTACAATCACACGTTTAAGATATTCAGCATTCGACATCTTTGTAAAAATTTTCCCTCCTACATTTTGGAGCTCGTAATTGCACAGTGTCAGCGGCTCGAGGCCTGATGTAGGGCCTTCCCGATTAGGGCCCGATTTTTCCATGGGCTGGATTCTTCCTTGTTGCGATAGCTTTTTAGACCGTCACAGTATGTAGCTCCTAGGTTTTACTTTTTGAATATTAGTACCTTCTTTGTCTTCCTTTGTTCTTACATGCGCTATACCGAACTTGCTCGCGTTTTTCATCAAGAGATCCAAATTTAGACGGAGGAAACCTCGTCATTGCCTCCCACTTCTTTGCTAACTCAGTATGCCAGGGACTTTGATCCGATCTCGGCCAATTACCCTTCCGTCTGAGAGCTAGGGTGGCTGGGGTTTCGGGTGGTGACTTACGTGGCCCCAATCACTACTCAGCCCATAGCACCTCAGGGAGGTATTCTACCCACTTTCCTTTGAGATCTTCCAATTTGGTCTTCAGCGGCCTTAAGGATACGACTGTTTGGCTGTAGTTGAATTTGCGGATGTCTTTGAAATGAGTAGTAATTCTTAATTAGAGGCTCGACGAGAAATCTGCGAATTTAGCGTTGTCAGGTGTTTTTTAGATTAATCCGACACCGGGGCTCTTGGGATACCAAACACGCATATGATAGCCTTCGCCACATAAAATTGCGTATCTTACATTGCGTGATTGTGACTAAAGGCTGTCTGCTGTTAGTGAACTCAATCCGTAGATGATAAACTTACATTAGCCCTTCCCGAGGGCGGAGGTCGAGAATGTCAAACCCGTTTGTTGGAAGGGCGAGGAGAAGCTTGTGATTGGCGTCAAGGGCTCACGATGGGGCGTGAGATCTTGCGTGCTCTTGGCGGATCTTGCATTTCTTGACTGGAGTCGGTTGCATCTTTGGTATTGTGGCAAAAAACTGTGATATCTGTCTCGAGACCTTTCTGCGAGCTCGAGCTCGAGATGTGATTTCCGCATATACCATCGTGAACTTCCCTTAGCTGCCACTGCTGTTTTTCACACGTATTCCCCCACTTTGAGAGTGCCCGACGGCGAGAGCCTTTCCAGCATCTGAGGCCCATATGATTAGTGAGCATGAGAGCCTTGTGCTTTGGATTCGCTGCCGGGTGTCGGAGTAGACGTCCGTGATATATAGTCTCGGAATGGGGTCATCCCGACTTGACTGGGGACACATTTAGGCAACCCTCCATCGTGAGATGATCAGAGCTCTACCAGTCTGTTTTGATCAGTGTCGATCATTTGAGGTCTTCTGTAAGGCTATCTACAGCTTTCCCCAAATAGACCAAGAAAATTCTACTGCGAGGACATGTGCGACTGAACACCTTTTGATTTTTTGAAATCGTACCTTTTTTGAAGCTCTCGGATCATCTTCCACTTTTAGCCTCGTAGGTGTCTTTTGTTTGTCTTGCTGCAGTTTGAGAGTCGCTCACAGGACCTCTGTTGGTCAACTTCGATGAATAGGCGGGGTTGAGGCTGCTATAGCGGCCTCGTACTTGGCTCGTTGTTGGAGAGCTTGGAATCAGAATCTGAGTCACGTACTCTATGTCTATTTCTTAGGAGAGGTCAGATTAGACACGCTCCGCTTCCTTCTGTCTTTGAGGCTCCATCTGCGCGAGTTTCGAATGGGGTCATTCGTTAGCGGCGTTACGGCGGGTTCCGCGGGATGATATGATGAAGTGGTAAGACACGCTCTTTTATCGCCAGTTTGGTTTTGTCTGATGTCGAACTCACTCGGCTGCATGGCCCACTTCATCAACCTTAGAGACTTACGTTCCTGTAACTGCTTCATCGGTGTCGGGTTGGGACTTCTATGGTGTGAGCTTTGAAAGTAAGGCGGAGTTTCGGCTGCGATTCACAAGGCGAATTAGTTTCTCATCCTTGCTGAGTATCTCTCCTCACGCTCCTCTCAAAGCTAAGATTTGCAATAATAATCGGGTGTTGTACTCGCTCTTTGTCTCGTGAGGACAACGGTCGAAAGTCGATGCGGCCATGTAAATTGAGGAGCTCCACCCGATAGGACACTGGGGTGGGGGGGGGGTGGGAGCTTAAATATGTTTTCAGAACGAAAATGCTTCCTTATGCGCAGTGAAAAGACTGTTTGGGACTTATGGAAGAAAGAGAGTGGCATTATCCACCTTGCTGATCAAATCGGCAAAACTGACAATCCTTCGCAATCGAGGCGCTGAACTTCCTTTATACTTGCGGCGAAGAGCTTTGATCTGACCTTTATCTTATGCGGATTTGCTTCAATTCCTCGGCGGTTGACGCTATAAGAGCCGAGAATTTCAGAGCTGATACTCAAAGGCACACCGTGGTTCAGTTTCATTGTAGTTTCGAGATGCAGGCGCTTAGACGAATGGGGTACATGTGGAGCCTGGCGAGGTGGATTTTACGGCATGTCATCTATGTACACTTCCATAGTTGTGCCTAATTTAGTTGAAACATCCGATTCATAACCCTGTCTTTGCTTTCTGCGTTTTTGAGCCCCGAACGGCATCACCACCGCGATAAACGAGAAATAGGTTCCTAGCGTTGTGACCGAATAGCGTCTTTTCTTGAATCATAGGTCCATCCCGATCGTTGTTCTTGGGAGAAACCTCCAAAAGCGAGTTCCATGGCCCGCGGTATGGCATCTCCTGATGAGGTGCGGTGCGCGGAAAGCGCATCCGCCCGACGCAATGTTGATGTCGGTGAAATCGTCTTGAGTCACCATTTCTTGGTTGCCTTTTTGGCCAGTCTGACGTTGGCCAACCATTCGGGGTATTCTACTTCCTGGCCAGCTCCTGCTGTAGGAGTTGTTGACTTCTTCGTTGATGGCTTTTGTCTTACAGGCGTGAAGCTCCTCCTCTTTTGTTTGATTGGCTTAAGAGACAGTGACGTTGACATGGGTGAAGTGCAGTAGGATCAATTCCTCGTATGCTGTTTCCATGCAAGGCGATCTCTGTTTGTCTTAAAAATGGATAAGGAGAGGTTTTGAGGTCTTAAGCTAGTTAGGCGAATCTCAGGCGAATCATTGAGGTCGTCATCCATGATACGGTTCAGTTCTTGAGGGGCTCGGGTCAGTGAGTACCTCATCACGCATGTCGAGCTCGTCCACATATATGTTGTCGACCGTTTTTTGTTTCATGGATGCTGAGTAGCATTTCCTAGCCACTCGCTGGTCTCCTAAAACCATTCCTACCCCGTTTACGGTAGGGAATTTGATTATCATGTGATATGCGGAAGGGATGGCTTTTATTGCATTGAGAGAAAGATGCATACAACATGTTATAGCGGGTAGGGCGTGAGAGGAATCTTGCGTGATAGGTCGCTTGGCATGGGGAATCTCCCAATGTGAGTACCAATTGTATTGAGCCTAGAGGTAATACCTTTTCCCGAGAGCCCCATGGGGGTGTTGTGAGTTCTAGTTTTCCTTATGATTAGCACATTTTATCAGGTTGATGCGAAGATGATATCGGGCTGAAACTCCCATTTGTCGATTAGCACCAGATATGGAAATTTGTTTTTTGGCCTGGCTGCGCGAACTACCGGTGGAGTCGTCATGAGGGTTGGCATCCCTCTAGATGCGGAGTCGAGAGACGTGATGGATGTGTCTGGTTAGTGGTTTAGACCTTTGCTTGAATTTCGCTATCTTGATGACCTAATCTTCGCGTAGATGGGCGCCGTGGCGGGTTCCCTCCTCTGCCCAGTCCTCACGAGATTGCAGTTTCACCTGAGTTGTTGAAGTGCTGAGTGGAAGTAGATGCCGCGGCGGTGATTCTTCAGGCGAGCTGGTTCGAGCTTAATTACGGACCTGATTTTTCGGGGATATAAAGCGTCGAGGTATCCGTGCCGAGTCTCGAATCTTTCTATTCTCTCTTAAGGTTTGTATGCGATCGTACGTGCGATGTTCGTAGTCACTATGGAACTTCGCAATACTTGGAAGTTGTCTCTTGTTGCTTAGGTCGACTTCATTTAGGTTAGCCACCTTAAGGCTAACTATTTCGTACTTATGTGAACACAGCGGTACGAAGTACATTAGAGAGGGTAAGCTTAATGAGGCGAGTACTTGTCGTTGTCTTTGGTTACGATGGACTGGGCGATCTACGAGGTTTCACGCCTTTTGGAGATCGTTCTCCATTTTTTTCTTTGGAGATCCTTCCTGGTCGGCTTTGTCTCTTGGGGCTTAAGTCCTCGTGGTTGTCTGCCAGCTCTCTTTTCTTTGTGAGTGGAAAGGCTCTCTTTCTTGGATATGAGGCCTCTTCATAGTTAATATATTTCTCTGCTTTTGCGAGCCTCACCAACGTCTTTGTTTGGGGATTTTTGGAGATGGAAAACATTAAAGTCTTCGACTGAACCCCTAAGCCAGCAATGAACGCAGTGATCGCGAATTTCTCGTCGGGTATATCTACCTTTAGAGACTTGGCATTGAATCGTTGGACATAAGACACCTCGGGCTTTCTTGCGAGCCTGGCATTGATGGTCGACGGATGATAGCTTGGCTTTCTATCGTCTGGCTGATGAGTGAGGCAGGCGCGTGGATAACTCAGCAGATAGGAGATTGATGACGGTGGAAATACATTGAGCCACCTTGGTGGGCCTTTTAGGGTGATAGTGAAAGCTCTGCATCGCACTGGATCTTGATACCCATGCAGCTTCATTTGGTTTTTGTAAGTGTTGAGATGATCGACGGGATCTCTAGTACCGTCGAACGCTTCCCTGTGGCGGTCGAACTTGGTACGGAGAGTGGAGTGCCTGAGCTGTGTGGGGTGACTCGGTTTGTTGTACGGGGTGTCCGTAGTGTCGAAACGAGTCCTTTCTGCGCCTGGCTACATGGCCGGAGGCTCTTCTTTGAAGGCTCTTGAACCTCTGTTCCCATGATTGTTCCCCTGCTCCTTGCTGAGGATGGCGCAATTCTCTGTCCTCGATGTGCTCTCCAAGTGTTGCTTTGTTGCCTTCCCCTCCAAGGGCTAGATGTGGTCTAGTGCCCAGGCTCATTTGGATACCCTTGGTTCCGCCGCCGAAGTCGCCGATGTGTGTTGTCGCTTCGCGCGGGGGAATATCATGGCCTTCTTGAGTTTGTCACGCCTCCCGTGGTCATCGGATTTGTTTGGTGAGTTGTTCTAACTCTTATGTCAGACACTGATTGGTGAGGTGGAGTGCCTCCACCTCGTCCCGTCATTCAACTGCATTGTTTAACATGTAGGAAGTCGTATCTGCGTTGCGGTTGATCTTGCATCTTTGGAGGATTAGCGTTACCCTGCTTGTGTTTTAAGTCGATACCATCGATGGCTGAATCGATTATATTTGTAAGGCTATCGTTCCCACAGACGCTAGCGGTAGTGCTTTTAGCAGGGCTGGGGCTGGAGCGTGTGGGCATCGTTCCAGATGGGACGAAGCACTAGTGGAATTTGAAATTTGTAAGGATCTTTGGATCGTCAGGGCTGAAGTAGGATCGCTGCAGTGCTAGTTTGCGACGGGTTTGAAGATATCACTCCTCTGCCAAAAACAAGAAAGAAGGGGGTCGGCGAGGCTTAGCAGGTGTGGCCGCTCCGTCACCTAAGTCGATTTCTTTACGAGAGAAAAAAAGAGGGCGCCCAGAGCGAATGTGTTGCATATGTTTGCGTATGAGTATGCGTACCTTTCACCGATAGGGTGGCCTTGTATTTATAGTAGATGTTCAACTAGTTGGATGGTGATTAGGATTTGTTCCCATTGGATGGGATATTTCTTGTTATTATCGATATCAGATTTGGTAATGGATATAGAAAGAGCAGTTTATTTTGGATAATCTTCCTTCCTTATTGGGGATTCGATTTAATCTTGTCAATATTGTCTTTCTTTTTCCTTATTGAGTGAGGTTTGGTTGGATTTGTGGAATAATATATTATTAGGGATTGACCCCACTGCTATTGCCTATGAGAGAGACTTCCCATAATCGGTCTTTTGGGCGATCGGGTTGGGCCTTCGTGCGAAATTTGGCACTAAAGGCTTGAATGTTGGTAGCGAAGAGCTGAATGCTCGATGGACATGTCTCTCCCTTTGGGGTTTAGCGGATGGCGCGATGTTTCGTTGGGTGGCTTTCTTTCTTGAGCTTGGTGGGCTGAGCGTAATGCTATTTTGAATCCTATCACCTATTAAATAGGTTAATTAGTTAATATAATAATTAAACGTGTCAATTTAGGTTAAATTCGTGTTAGGCAGGTCAACACAAATATGACTCATTTATTAAATGTGTTAAGCGGGACAACACGAATATGACCCAAATACGATTATACTCAACCCAAACCCGCAAAAACTGTGTTAGGTTCGTGTCGTGCCAAATTTTGCTAGCCCTAGGTTCAATCTTTCAAGAACCATATTTTGCTTGAGATTAGTTTGACAAATTATTTCATCAAGACTATGTTTGGTTCTCAAAAAGTACTAAGGAATAAAATAAATACCAAGGAAAATAATTTTCTTATCTTTGGTTATTTAATAAAAATCTCTCAATTTTTAAATATAAATAAAATTACTTAAAATTTTATATATTTTAAAACTATTTAATCTTTATATTCAGATGTTAAAATATATAAAAATTGATTTAATCAAATAAAATAATATGTCAATTAAAACTAATTTTCTTTTTCTTTTCTTCTATTTTTTTCCCTGTTTTCTATATTATCAAATAAAATATATAAAAATTGGTTTGAAGTATCAAACCGGAATCTAAGAATCGCGAAGATTCGCGGCTATGATTTAAATTATTTAAATCACATTCACTAACTACGGTTTTGAAAATTAAACTTAAAAAGTTCATTCATCCACTGTGATTTAGAAAATTAGCCCAGCCAAAACATTATTTGCTCCGGTGCGGTTTTGAAAATTAACCTTAAAGTCATAATTGGTAAATGTGGTTTTAAATTTATCTTAAAACCGTAATTGGTGAATGAAGTTTTAAGTTTAATTTTCAAAACTTTTAAAAAGTAAAAAAAGTAGTTTTATGAATATTTTGAAAAAAAAATATCTCTCTCTCTCTCTCTCTCTCTCTCTCTATATATATATATATATATATATATATATATATATATATATATATATCACAAAAGAAATAAATTAAAATAATTTTTTTTAAATATATATATATATATATATATAGAGAGAGAGAGTTTAAAGTTCAACACGATATTTAGTAATATATATATATATATATATATATATATATATAGTCACAGCTTACCTACTCACCGAACCACATATAATTCGTTCCATCAAATGATTATTTTATTTTAAATAAAGTTCAAATTCACATGTTTAGCAAAGTGAGTAGCCTACCACCACTTCTCCACCAACCTCATTGACATTAAACCCTCTTTCTCTACGGGAAAAGAAAATGGAATACCTGTCATCTTCTTTACCATATTTTCAAGACAAAGTTTTCTCAATTGGGTCAACTTTTTGGTGGGTGTATCTTTGTTTAGGTGTTGGAAACAACTAATCATTTAAAAGGATTTGAATACACATAATGAATTTATTTTTTAACGATCGTGGTTGTTGAGGTCAATTTGCGTGCATTTTAACTAATTCCATAGGATTCAATAATTGGGTAAACTTTCAATAGTTTTAAAGGGACTTGAATCGATGATCATTGGATCCTTAAACCAATCGAGCTAACCTTAGATTAAAATTGAATGCTTTTACATTGTTGACTTATACTACATTCTCATGTTACCTACCAACTCCTCCACAGCTTGAATGCATGTTTGGTTCTTGGAAAATTTGAGAGAAGATGCATCAGGGAGAAAAAAAAAAAAAAATAGTGTTAAATTCGATGTATTATTTTTATTTGAAACTTCAAATCAATTTTTATATATTTTAACTTGTCAATATAAAGATTAAACAGTCTAAGAATATATAAATTTTTAAGTAAGTTTATTTATATATATATATTTTTTTGAGATTTTTTATGAAATTATTTTCCTTGGAATTTATTTTATTCATTAGTACTTTTCAAGAACCAAACACAGCCTTAAGAGATGAAATAATCCATCAAACTAATTTCAAGCAAAAATATGGTTCTCGAAAGATCGAACCTGAGAGGTAGCTTAATTGATTTAAAACATTTTAATTTTAAAACCCGTTGAGTTAATCGAGGTGTGTACAGACTGAACCGAACAACTACGATTATAAGAAAAGAAAAGATTCTCGAAAGCATGGGAATGTGCATGTAAGGAATAATGATTACATCATTCTAGCCAAAAAGATATTAAGCAAATTGAGGTATACTTATATTCTCAAAGCTGTCAAGCATATAACATACAACATAAGAATAAAAATTAAAGAAAATATGGGAAAATTATCCTACAAGGATCAATTGAGTGCTCTTTGATAAATAAATTTTTTTTTTCAACCTGTTAAATTTTGGTATTTAAGTAAAAACCAAAATTTATCTTTTTGTGTCATTGTTCATCCAAATAATATTTAGAACAAACATACCACAATGTTAATTTTATTTGATAATAAGCGCACAGTCTCGTTTTTATACCAGCTTTTTATACTGTTAGTCTCTTTTTTAACATGATGAAGAAATTAATTTTTGTCATTTTGACTTGAAATGACTCATCTGTGTCTATTTATCGTTTTAACTGCTCCCGATAAAGTGGTTATTCCACAAGATTTCGGTTTTTATTTGTTTTTTTTTTTCATGTTTTAGTTGTCATCTTGGTGTAGTATGTGGTTATCGTCATTTATGTGAGGGCGATTTAGGCAGATGAAATATGTACGGGCAAGAAATCAAATTATTAGGTCGTCAATATCTTTCTTGAATCATAGATATTTAAATTCATAATAGTAATATATCGTATGTTTTACATTTCATTTATCGAATATATATAGGCTTTAAGTCGATTCGATTTATCTTATGATTTGAATGTTGTTTTAAATGGCACCTATGATTTGTAGCAATTTTGATTATATGTTTTTATTTATGTACTAATAGTTTGGATCAATAAAATTATTTTCCTTTCAAAAAAAGAATATTTAAAACAAAAAATAAGTTAAACTAGCTCACTAACAATAATAAATTAAATTGTATATAAAAACTCTTAAACTCTTCTATATTCCATATATTTATGCAGGAATATATAAAAATAACTTACTAACTTTTATTCTCATTTTACTTTTATCTTTTTTAATTTCTTTCCTCAAAATTTCTGAAAACTAATTTCCATAGTCTAAATTTATGTTCTTTGACCATATTGATGGATATTACTAAGATAGATTACTAAAAAAAAAAACATGGAAATCACATTTGAAAATATGATTTAAAGAATAATAAATAAAAACATTAAATAAAAATAAATAGTAAAAAATTAAACGTATAAAAATAGAATAAAAAATTACACAACTTAAACCATAAACGTAGAGAAAAGAAATCATAAAAAATTGGTTTTTCACATTTCCTTTTGAAATTAGAGAAACCATGATTGTTAAAAAATACCTTAAAAAGTAAATAACACATAATTTAAAAGAAGAAAAAGCATCTAAATTTAAAATAAAAAAAAAAAAAGAAGTTTAAGATTTCCATGTGTTAAAAAAATACCAAGTTATTTTTTTTCTAAAAAAATAAAGTATAAATAGGAAAAATAATTAATCTTTTTATATAGAATAAAATTTATTTTAATATTTGCATTTTTTTTAAAATATATTTTTTCTATTACAACCCTTGTCAATTCTTTTTCTTTATTTAGATTTTAATATTTAGTCATCACTAAGCTTACCCAATATATAAAATGAGGAAATGTGATTATAACTTCATTTAATTAAAAAAAAAAAAAAATGATGTGGTAGTCTGGTAGATGATGAAATTGGGAGTGATTCCAAAGAAAAGAGGAGAGAGAAAGGGGAGAGAGAAAGGGGAAAAGTAAAGGTAAAGGGAAAGGTTATGGGGTTGGTGAAATGGGAAAGTAGTATAAATGGGCCAAGCCTCTATCTCCTCTTTCGTGCCGTTGTGTTCTTTCATCTCAGTCCGCACTCTCTCTTCGTCCAACAACCGTCTCTCTTTTCTCCGATTCAATCTCCCTTTCAGGTATTCTTCCTCTTTTTTCTCATCTATTGCTTCTTCCCACATCGTGCGATTCTCTGTTATTATTTTCTTACTTTCTTCGGGATTTTTGTTTCATTGGTTGTTGCTGTATTCCCAAAGGTGGTAAGCTTTTTGGGTTCCTTTTTTGTTTTTGTTTTTTTAAAGATTTTGAACTGATTTTCTGATTGGGTTCTTTCTGAGATCATTGCATTTCACCTTTTGCCCATTTGGTTTCCTTTTAAGTTGAATTTGTCATATTCAGGCCCTCTTTTCTGTACCCATTTGCATGGCTATTTTGTTCTTTTCAATTTTCATTTGTTTTTGAAGAATTTCCCGTATTCATGTTTGTTCTTGTTGTTTTATTTATATATTTGTTGGGGTTTTGGTAAAGATCTTGTTCAAGTGATATGAGAGGTTTTGAACTGTTTTGTCTGATTGGATTCCTGTTGTTATTTTCTGCATTGTTGCATTTCACCTTTTGCCCGTTTTCTATCCTAATATTTGGATTCATTCTAAGTTGAATTTGTCATATTCAGGCCCTGTTTTCCTATACCCATTTCCATGGCTATGTTTGTTTTTTGCAATTTTCATTTGTTTTTGAAAAATTGATCATATTCATATTTGTTTTTGTTGTTTTATTGATATATTTGTTGGGGTTTTGGGAAAGATTTTGTTCTAATGGTATGAATCAGGATTGAAATGTGATTGATGGTGTTTTATTGATATATTTGGTGGGTTATGGTGAGGCAGAGCAATGGCATCACACATCGTGGGCTATCCTCGTATGGGACCCAAGAGAGAGATCAAGTTTGCTTTGGAATCTTTCTGGGATGGGAAAAGTAGTGCTGAGGATTTGCAGAAGGTGGCGGCCGAGCTTAGGACATCCATCTGGAAGCAAATGGCTGATGCCGGAATCAAGCACATTCCTAGCAACACTTTCTCATACTATGATCAGGTGTTGGATACCACAGCAATGCTTGGTGCTGTTCCTGAAAGATACGGTTGGAATGGCGGGGAAATTGGGTTTGACACCTACTTTTCCATGGCTAGGGGCAATTCCTCTGTACCTGCCATGGAAATGACCAAGTGGTTTGACACAAACTAGTGAGTGATGACTTCTATTGAGCTGTTTAGATTACATAGTAATCCTTTTTTCTGGTGTAGTTAACCCATGACTTGTGGATGTGATTTCTGATACAGTCATTTCATTGTCCCTGAATTGGGACCCAATGTTAACTTCTCTTATGCATCTCACAGGGGTACATGCTTGAATTCAAGGAGGCCAAAGTTGTAAGTTCACTTGTCTGGTCTTGCTATTTTGTTGGCATATCGGTAGACTACAGTTGAACTATGATTGGGACAATTTATAGATGTTTCTAAAAATTGGTAACCTTTTTCTCCTCTAGCATTTTGAGGCTTCAAATCCCTCACAATGGAGCCAAAAAGAAAGTGGAGGCACAACCACTCCCTAGCTATAGCGTCTCGCCTTCCAAGACATGTGCCTTCCTGGAGAGGCGTGCCTTATAGACTATAGTTTCTTTTAAGACCATTTATTCTCAAAATTTTTTAATTATATATGAAATTTATATAATGTCACTCCTTTTTTCATTGAAATTTTTCTTTAACTATTGGAATATTTAATTTTTATATTGGAATCCTTCTTTGAATCATATTTTATAAAATTAATGTGCATCTGTAATTAAGCATTTCGACCACTTCAAAAGCTCGCCTTAGGTTAAGGCACCAAGAGCCTTCTTAGCAGTGCGCCTTATACAACACAAAACTATGGCCTTCACTCAAATCTCAAAACTCCATCCTTATACGCTTCGATTCTGTGTATTCCTTGTTGTAAGACAAAATTCAATGGTCAATTTCTAATTGAACTCTTTAACCCTCATATAAATTTTAAACCATATCTTACATGTATTCTTTGTTGTAACTCTTTATATTTGCTCAAATCAAATTTTGAGGATCTATCTTATGATATGATCTACCACAATTTTATCTTTATTTGATGACGTTGGTATTATGACATTGCATATGTAAAATAATATATTAGTGTGCTAGGAGATCATGTTTCAAATCCCTAGACACATGATCCAATTAGAGGTGTTTGATTTTCAGTTTCAAATCAGAGCAGGTTAGATGATCTAGGTATGTGATTCTATGTTTTTTCTTGGCACTGTTTTGTAAATGCATTGCCCTATTTTTGTTATACGTGTCTTAAGCTAGATTACAATGAAATGCACGTGCTTATTTTTGCATGTTAACGGTCTCATATATGGTGTTTCTAGTTCAGTCTTCATTTAATGATTTTTCTATGCTGCAGCTTGGGATTGAAACTGTCCCAGTCATTGTTGGCCCTGTGTCCTACTTGTTGTTGTCAAAACCAGCTAAGGGTGTGGAGAAATCGTTTTCTCTTCTCTCTTTGATCGACAAGATCCTTCCTATCTACAAGTGAGGAGTTAGGCCTTTTCTATGATAAGGATATTCAATTTAATACATTTCTTGTGGGTTTCCCGATATACGATATTAATAATGAAATGAATGCCATGCAGGGAAGTTGTGGCTGAGTTAAAGGAAGCTGGTGCTACCTGGATCCAGTTTGGTGACACCCTAAGTGTTGGATCATGATTCCCACCACTTACAAGAAAGAAGCATTTACTCATGCCTACTCTGAACTAGAGTCTACTGTGTCTGGTCTGAAAGTTCTTATTGAGACGTACTTCAGTGATGTTCCGGCTGAGGCATACAAAACTCTTACTTCTTTGAAGGGTGTTGCTGGATTTGGGTTTGATCTTGTTCGTGGAACAAAGACCCTTGATTTAGTCAATGCTGGATTTCCTTCTGGAAAATACCTTTTTGCTGGAGTAGTAGATGGAAGGAATATTTGGGCTAATGATCTCGTTGTTTCCCTTAATACTTTGAAGTCTCTTGAGGACAAAGTGGGAAAAGGTGTTCATTGTCGAGTACATTTTTGTGGTTCCTTTTGAAGTTATTTAGCACCAGTTAAACAATGCTGTACATTATGTTCTTCTACAGGCAATATTGTCGTGTCTACTTCCTACTCTCTTCTCCACACTGCTGTTGATCTTGCAAATGAGACTAAGCTGGACAAAGAGATCAAATCATGGCTTGCATTTGCAGCACAGAAAGTAAAGGAAGTAAATGCCTTAGCTAAGGCATTGTCTGGTGAGAGAGACGAGGTACTTATATTTTCTGTTGAGTAGTGTTCATTATTGAAACTGAAAATAAGGAATATTGATTATTAAAGGCATGATATTCATATTAAACCCAATTCCTATAAGCTCGAGCTTTTAGGAGAGTTGGTCATTTAACATGGTATTCGATCCTGGTTTGGTAGGAGGTCATGGGTTCGAACCTCCTCTTTGCAATTTATTACCTATTTGTTTATTTGAAAGTCTATGAAGGACTCTATTTGGTTTGTTTGACTCTCCATGTATAGGTATGAGGCTGCACATGAGGGAGGGTATTAAAGACATGATATTCATATTAGACCCAAATCCTACAAGCTTGAGCTTGTAGGAGAGTTGGTCATTAACACTGATGATACAGCTTCTGGATGTTTTTAGTTTCTCACTGTTAAGTTCTTCATTTCAGGCCTTCTTTTTTAGTAATGCTGCAGCTCACTCTTCAAGAAAATTCTCCCCGAGGGTGACAAATGAGAATGTCCAAAAGGCCGTGAGTCATTTTTGGAGGAAATCTATTTTTCTCCTACATGTTTTTTGAATGGACCACAATGATCCTCTAGTATTTTTACCTTTGACCGATGTCCTTTTTTTTTATAGGCTGCTTCTTTGAAGGGTTCTGATCACCGCCGAGCCACAAATGTCAGTGCCAGATTAGCTGCTCAGCAGCAGAAGCTGGGCCTTCCAGTCCTTCCGACTACAACTATTGGATCTTTCCCTCAGACCATGGATCTTAGAAGAGTTCGCCGTGAGTTCAAGGCTAAGAAGTGAGCATTCTACTTCTATAGATATAGTATTTCCTCAAATCTCACTGCTATGGTCTGATCTTTTGTCACATCTATGATGTTGTATGCTCTTTTCAGGATTTCTGAAGATGACTATGTCAAGAGCATCAAGGAAAGAAAGTAATAAAGTCGTCAATCAGGAGGAGCTTGATATTGTGTTTTGGTACATGGAGAGCCAGAGGTGATTTCTCAGCCTAATTATCTAAGCTTAATTCAATGCCATTTGTTATGGGAAAGAAGGTTCAAAATAGTTTCATTTGATTTATCAATGCATTGATGATGCAGAGAAATGACATGGTTGGTATTTTTGAGGGAGCAATTATCGAGTTTCACCTTCACTGTCAATGGGTGGAGTCCAATCTTATGGTTTCCCGCTGTATTTAAGCCACCTATCATCTATGGAGATGTGAGTCGACCCAAGGCCATGACTGTTTTCTGGTCCTCGATGGCTCAGAGCATGACTAAACGCCCAATGAAGGGAATGCTAACTGGACCTGTTACCATACTGAACTGGTCCTTTGTCAGAAATGACCAGCCCAGGTAAGAAGATTAAACCAACCAAATTTATCTCAGTTGATTTTGTGAAGCATGATTTTCGTATTAAATCTAAATCCTATTAGTTTGAGCTTTTAGGAGAGTTGATCGTTTAATATGGTATCAAAACTTGGTTTGATAGGATTTCCTGGGTTTGTACCCTCTTCTTGCAAATTTGAATATTTGATCCCCATTTGTTGGTTTGAAAGTCCATAATGGATTATGACTCTCCATATGAACGGGTATGGGGCCGCATGCATGTGAGGGAGGGTGTGAAACATGACATTCGTATTAAATCCAAATCCTACAAGTTTGAGCTTTTAGGAGAGTTGATTGTTTAACAGGTTTTTAGGATTTTGTTATGATTTCTGAATGTAATGCTTGTACATGATCTCAGATCGGAGACTTGCTATCAAATTGCTTTGGCCATCAAGGATGAGGTTGAGGATCTTGAAAGAGCAGGTATTACAGTTATCCAGTTATTGACTGCTCTGAGGAGGGTTTGCCGCTTAGGAAGTCTGAGCAGGCTTCCTATTTGGAATGGGCTGTTCACTCCTTCAGGATCACTAACTGCAGTGTTGAAGACACTACCCAGGTTCTTCGTCTTTTCATTTTCGGGAAATTTATTGGTCATTTGAATTGATTTGGAAAATATTCATACCTTCAAATAGTTCATATTTGAGTATTAGTAAGGTAGGTAAATCAAGATCCTAAGTTAAGTGGGTTGGGCTATCAAGAAATGTATGCAAAATGAAATAAAACAGCGAGTAGAATTCTGAACATTGCATTAATATTGTTTCCAACAGATTCATACTCACATGTGCTACTCCAACTTCAACGACATCATTCACTTTCGATCATAAACATGGATGCTGGCGTGATCACCATTGAGAACTCAGATCAGATGAGAAGCTCCTCTCCAGTCTTCCGTGAGGAGTGAAGTATGGAGCTGGTATTAGTCCTAGTGTATCGACATCCACTCCCTAGGATACCATCCACAGAAGAATGCAGTCGAATCAACAAGATGCTTTTAGATCCTTGAGACCGACATCCTTTGGGTGAACCCAGATTGTGGCCTTAAGGCGTAAATGCATGAAGGTGAACCCACTGCTCTCAGCAACATGGTTGCTGCTGCCAACTCCTCCGCGCAACTGGCCAGTGCCAAGTGAGTTGTTCAGGTTTCATCAGAGTGATTTTCCTTGAAAGCTCAAATAATCCGATGGCTTTTCGGCTAAATGAGGATACAAATACTAGTAGATAGAAGTTATATTTGTTACATTTCAACAAGCTGTGGTATTTGTTTGTTTGTTTGTTTGTGTTGTCCTCCTCCCTTTGTTGTTGTAAAGGGGCATGGGAATTGAAGATTGTCATTGTTGTCATCTTCCTTTGTTACAAACTAACCACTTATATGGTTTCTTTCTGATGAGTTGAACCTTGAGATGGTCATTACTTTTGCTTCTCCTCACAGGAAATATTCATATCGGTCATCTCTTTATACATTCCCCAATTTTAAGATTTTTTTTTTTTCAATCTAAAATATCAATTTGATTGTTTCTTCAAATAAATTTCAATAAGAATTGTTGGAACTTAGAAGGGTAAGAATAATTGCTCATAGTTTTCATTAATTGTGAGTGTAATTATTATAATTAAATATCAACATTGCTACTTAACATAAAGCACTTTTTAAAATAAGAAAAAAAGAGTGAAACAAAAGGAGGGTACAAAGAATATGGAAAAAAAAACTAAGAATATAAGGGATAATTACGTTCTTTGCATTTTTGTACCCTTCCCAATTTCATAGTTTTTGTTGTAAAATGATTGCAATTAAATCATTGCAACCAAAATTGAAGTGAAAATTAATCACTTTGAATGAGAATAATATAGAGAGAAACAGAGAGAAAAATATCAATAAAATCATAACCGGTAATTACTAGTGTTTATCATATTCACAAACATTTACAAAACAAAATAACTAGCAAAAAAAACAAACATCATTAGTATTTGTCACCTTCCAAAAATTCTAAGTTCCAAAACAAAATAAACACTTATGGATCTACATCAAATTCTAAATAAAGAAAATCATCATCAATATAATTCTTCTTATCATCAATATAATTTTTTTATTCTATTTTTAATTATATATCGATTTTTCTTCATATTTTTCGTTTTTTTCTTCAAAAAGTTTACATAAATTTTTTGGAAAGTTGTTTTATTTTCATATATTTTAAATTTTTTTACCTATTTTATATAATTTTCAGAATTTATTTATAATTTTTCCTATTTTTTTTATATAATTTTTTCAAAAAATTTACCTATTTTTTACATAATTTTTTGGAAAATAGTTTTATATATTTGTCATTATTTTTCATAAAGACATTTTTGTCATTATTTTTTTCAAAGAATATTTTGTCGTTAAGGTGTGGGTTTAGTCGTCACGTAAGAGCTTTGAGTTTTTATAAGGCATTCGTGTAGACATTGAAATAGGTAAAAAGTCTTATAGGAAGGTCATCAAATTTATTTTATAAGTTAACTTTCAGGCCTCTACTATTTTTGTAGAAATACTTGAAATGAAGATAATCTGGAAATAAAGCGCTAGGTAAGCACTCTAAACCCACCCAAAATAGTTTACTAGAATGACATTATTTTGAATCATCATATGTTTTCTCTCTTTTTATTTGGGATGTTTCTTCATCCATTAATCCACAAAAAATTACTTTCGTTTTCTCACATTTGTATAAGATCCTGTATGGTATCTAGGAATTTGAAATAATTTTAAAAAATAATTTATACCATTATACAGATGCTTGAATTAAGTTTTTTCTATAATCCACCTAAATTTAAGTTAAACTTCAATTCAAGTTAAATTTATATGAAGGTTTGGATCTAGGATAATACAATAGAATTTAACTCAATGGTTTAATCTTCTACATATGTCAACAAGGGTAAATAACAGGACTTGAGTTCAAATCATCTTAATTACAAAAGGCAAATGCTTTCTTAATAATTTAAATTTATAAGGAAAAAATTTGTTTTTATAATCAAGGGTGTTTGGACCAGCTCGAACACATATCAACTAAAATAATTATTGATACAATGATATAAAAACTATATAATTAATTTAAAATTTTACTATTATTTTAAATTTATTACATCTCATTTACTGTTAAATTTTTTGAAAAAATTATAATAAATAGATTTTGGATCACATGATGTGATTAAGCTGTAACGTGACTAACCTTATTATATATATGGCAATCATTCAATTTTGATGGGTTGAATGTGGGTTGGTCTTATTGTCTTAATTCAATGGAAACTTGGCCACCACCAGTACAAGTTTTAAAAATAAAAAAATATTTTTGCTCGAATTGGTAAAGTAGGCGGATAGAAAAAGCAACATTTATGTGGTGGACGGGGCTTAAAGACCGAGACGACTTGGGGTCAAGAACTGGCAGAGCAGACATTATCAGTCTATCAGGTGACACAATTAATGTTCCATGGCATGACCCAGGTGTGATATCTCTTTTCATTGAAGAAGCCGAAATTGTGGGTATTGAATCTCCCAAGGGTGAATTGATAAACTGGCTGGTAGAGGGAGCAGCAGAACGAACTGTGATTTCGGTTGTGGGAATGGGCGGCCTTGGCAAGACGACTCTTGCCAAGAAGGTTTATGACAACAAAAAGGTCATGATCAAGATGGAAATGGTACTTCAGAACATGATCAAGAAATTCTATGAAGCAATGAAGGAGCCAATTCCTGAGGGCATGGATGCAATGGACGAGATATCTCTTATTGGTCTACTGAAGAAGTATTTGGAGGATAAAAGGTACGCCATTGTTTTTTATGATGTCTGGAGGTTAGAGTTTGGGGATTTATTAAATACGTTTGCAAAGCAGAAGAGGCAGCAGGATAGTGATTACAACTAGAAACGTTGAAGTAGGTTGTGCTATTAGAGAATCTCGATTTCATCATGTTCACAATCTTCAACCTCTACCCCCTGAAAGTTCGTGGGAACTTTTTTGTAAGAAGGCATTTCAGGGTTCCTGCTGTCCTTCAGAATTAGAGAAAATTTCCATTGATATTGTTAAAAGATGTGCAGGATTGCCGCTCGCAATTGTGGCAATTGGTGGTGCTTTATCGACAAAACAGAACAGTGAGTTAGAATGGCAGAAATTTAATGTGAGTCTTGGCTCCCAGTTAGAAAGTAATCCCCATCTTGAAAGTATCCGCTAGATTCTTTCCCTCAGTTCCTAATGACTTGCCTCACTACCTCAAGCCTTGTTTCTTGTGCTGCCTTCCATTTTCCCAGGGGACTATTCAATCAATTGTGCAACTCATCCGCCTGTGGATAGCTGAGGTTTGTAAAGGAAAAAAGGGATGTCATTGGAACAGAGGGCGGAAGAATGCAGATGAGCTGATTCACGAAGCAGTTTCAGTGTCAAGGTGGATCATTTAGGAAGACTCAGAAGATGCAAAGTCCATGACTTGATGCGTGAGATTATCCTCAAAAAGGCTGAGGAGTTGAGCTTTTGTCATGTTTTGGGGGACGAAGACTCGAGCTTCAATGGAAAATTTAGACGCAGATCAGTTCAAAAAGGAACAAATACTATTGCTGTGGAGACTATTCATAGAAACGCACAGATCCGCTCACTTTTGCTTTTTGACATCGATGCAGTGCCATGCTCCACGACAGGTATATCCTTTACCAACTTCTTTTGAAAGTATTGGATTTTGAAGATGCTCCTCTGTATAGTGTTCCAAAGATTTGGGAAATCTATTCCACTTAGCAGGAGTACTTAAGTCTGAGGAGGACAAAGTCAAGATGCTTCAGAATCCATGGAGTAAGCTACAAAACTTACAAACTTTGGATCTGGCGATTCCCTTGTGGATCGCTTCCAGTTGAAGTCACGGGCTTAAAAGTTATAGCCATATTCTAGCCTATTCTTATCACTCGACTCTTGAAGTGAGAGTCTTTACTACTAGAGGAGTACAGATAGGAGAGGGGATTGGCAGTATGCTAGACTTGCAGAAGCTGAGTTATGTGGAGGCAAATAATGGGAGGGGCCTAATTGAAGAGCTGGGAAAGCTAAGGCAGTTGAGAAGACTGGGCATTGTAAACCTTATGGAAGAAAGTGAGTACAAAAGTCTGTGTGCCTCAAATGCAATAATTACCTTGAATCATTAGACATAATTTCAAAGGATGATGGTATTCTCAACTTACAAACTATATCAGATCCACCCAGATATCTTAGAACTCTTGGTCTGCAAGGAGGCTTAAGCAAGTTGCCTGACTGGCTTCCCGTACTTCAAAATCTAGTTCGTGTTGCTTTAAATTCGGGTTAAGCTATGATCAGATAGAGTCCTCAAGCTCTCCTAATCTATTGGAGCTTGTTTTCAACCAATGCATATGGCGGTGAATACTTTGTTCCTGAATTAGGGTTTGGCGGTAAGTTCGTCTCTTTAACATGAAGGACTAAAGCTACGAAAATATGAAGGCACTTCCCTTTGTTCTCGAGCGTCACTTGAAATTCAACCTAGCCCACAAATGGAGGTGCCTTAAGGATTCGCTGCTCAAAACCACGGCAAGGATTGATTTTTGGCATGCGAGAGAATTCGCATGCGGAGTATGCTATGACATGGCAAAACTATCACATAGTTGAACACTTATCCCCATGTCTTTTTCCACGAGTTCCATCTTGATGGTGAAGATCCACGAGCCTAGATGATACCCAAAATTGATAAGTTGAGTTGTTGTTTCTTTCTTTTTAATTGAATATTTTATTCAACTTCAATCTTTATATTTAAGCAGAGTTCAAGACTGATATGATTGATGGCCTTGAGTTACTATGGGATCTATGACTACTACAATGATTTTATAACTTTTAAATGACCCTTATCAAGTTCAGACTTCCAATCTTTTAATGGACATCTTATCAAGTCAAATGACCCTTTAAAAGTCATCTTACCCTAAAAAATATATTATAACCTTTTATTTTCTTGAAGACATGCACGTTGATGTTATCGTATCCATGATCATTTATGTTTGTTTCTTGATCTAAATTTCCGTTTTTATTGACTTATTTCCATTTTGTTCGTTGAAGAAAAAAAGTACCAGTATATTTTTGTATTTATTTTGCATATTTTTGTTTTAACAGATGATGAAGGAATATTTTTCTATTCTTCATTGTTTCCAGATTTTAACTTTGGATTCATTGCATCATGATAGATTTATGAAGTTCTTTATACGCATCTATGAAGAAAAATCATCAACATTCAAGAGTCTCGGTCATCATCTTCCACACCCATAGATATTCATATCAGGTGGAGTTCTTCAAAGACCTAATTGTTTGTGACAAAGGATGTCACTTAGCTATTTCAGGACTCTTTCAGCTTTTTGGAATATATCGGATTAATTAAATTTGTTTAACCTGTATTATTAAATTTGTTGTTTTATGTTACTTCTTCTTCTTATATGTATAGAGTCTTCCAAATATCCCCTTATCGATAAATTCGAGTTACATTTGTTATCTTCTCCAATAATCTGATGCATGTATTATCTTAGTAAGCGTATTTGAGAAAAAAAAATTGGGTGAGTATAAAATAGTTCATCAATGAATATATTAGCATGTAGAAATAGACATTACTAAGAGTAAATAATAAATGAAATAATGATAGTTAAAAATTAGGCACTATTAATAAATGATCATTAAAAAGGCCTATATTATTAAAAAAAGACTTAAAGCATTAGTCAGTAAATAATATAATTGATGATTGTTAGAAAGATGACTTTTTGATTTTCATCATAAACAAAAATAATTTATTTTATACCATTGTCTTTTCTTCAGTAATTGTTGTACAATTTTATGTATAATCGATCAAGGCCTATTTGTTTTCAAAATATGATCTTTGTTAAATGATTTACCTCAATTCACCTATTACACCAGTTTTGTCACACACCTGTGCTTTTCTTTAGACTATCATCTTAAATATAAAACATGATTCCTAATGTTGTAAGAGGAAATACATTGTGTATTCTTTTTTATTTCTTTTAAATTCTTATCACCGTATTTGCATGGGTCACTAAAAACTAGTATCAGAGCGTAGTTGAAACTCATTTTGAACTTAAATAGTCCATCAACAACTTAAATATTACATTTGAAACTCATTTTGAAAGCCATAATTTACCAGAAAAATTTCAAAGATTTCTTGTCACATCCTGATTTTTTTAATTAAAAAATGAAATGATTTTTAGCTGACAATTGGCTTTACCTTGATACCTGCTTAGAGGAAGCTTTGATAGGAACAAATAATATGAATTTAAGAATATAGAAGATAAAGAAGTCATAATAAAAATGCATGAGAGGTTTTAATGTGATTGATTAGTATCTTATATCATGGATGAAAGAGAATATTTCAGTATTCTTGAGAAACACGAAACAAGATTGGAGTATCAGTATTGTGACGACTAGGAAAAATCCCAAAACCACTAAGATGCACTTGACAAATCATAAAAACTCTATATTCTATGACACTTTTGTCTCTGTATAATCTTTTCATAAGCTTTTCTTACAAGTGGCCACAGAAATAATTATAGGGGTAATCACTAAAAACTTTAACATTTTATAAGAAAATATAATAATATAGTAATGAAGAAATACAAAATTATCCTATAAAAATATTATTTATAAAAAGGAATTAATACTAGGTGGAATTTGAAAGTATTTCTCTCACACCGCCCAAAGATGCACTAAGCTGTAGGAATTGGTTGATTGCACAAACGAGCAGGCAGGCCCAATCAAAAGGCATACTTTGTGCACAAGCGAGGAAAATAGAAGTGTCACAATATTTTCATTAAGTGCGAGTTTTCATTGGCTTGATAAAATTGTATTTTTAATTAGATGTTAATGGATCTTACAAACATCTTCAAAACAAAATCCACGAAGTTGGCGGGTGAAACCTTGGCTTTATATGTGTTTAAGTATTTTCCTTTCGTAAAATAACATTACATAATAAGTCATGAAATTTTAATTAAAGAATAAGATTAATTTTACTTAAATTTCATGATAAGAACTTGTAGTAAAATAATTATCTGTCAAAGCGATATTAAACATTGATTATAAGATTATGAAAATATTAAATTTATAATGACTATAATGAGTTAGTTTTTAAGTTGTTGCTGTGTATTATTAGTTCAGAATTTTTACTATTAAATTCACCATTGATAAGTTTGCTTATTGGTTTAGAGTGCAGCGGGGCATAGAAAAGATATCAATTTCGAGAATACTATAATGTTATAATACAATGTAAATATATATAAAAAAAATTCACCATTGACAAAAATAAAAATAAAATAAACAATAATTAAATAGACAAAATTTTATAATCTTATTATTTGTTGCACAATTTCATTAAACTTTTTCTAAAAAAATATATTAATCTAGAAAACAAGGTAGCTAAAAGGGGTAGTAACATTAATTACTTGGAAAAGAAGATTATAAGATTATTATTATTATCAAGGGTAATTGATATGAATAATTCATGGATTTGGTCGGTGCTTTGGTGTAGTCTCGTCGGTCTTAACATTAATCTCCCGTCGGTCTTCTTTAATTAGTCGTATATTGTTTACTTGGAATAATCTTATGTTTGAGGTTACAGTATCTTGTGAGTCGATGGAAAATGATTGGGCAGTAGGTTAAAAAATATCACGTGTCGACTATCTAATTGAGAATTAAAAAAAAAAAAATATATATATATATATATATATATATATATATATATATATATATATATATATATATATATATATATATATATAATATTCTTATTTATTTATTTATTTTTTGTAAAATCAGTTGATCCCATCCCTCCCTCTCCTTCATCTATTGGCCACATGTTATTATCTAATTTAGCTCCAAAATTTTTAAGTTTTAAAAAAAAATTCAATTTTATCCCACATGTTATTAGCAATCTCTCCATGGCGTCTTTCAAGTGAGCCTGAATCATGCCATTAACAATTGGGTTGTTGTTATCTTTGTTGTATTCAATGGCAAAGACGTATCTTTATTGGAAAATCCCTTATTTTTGCAACCTGAGGGTTCAATCAATGGGTTGAAGGTGGAGGTGGAGGACAAAAGAACGAGAGAGAGGGGGTGGAGATATTTTTTTACAAAATAAAATTTTTTGAGGCCCAATTAGATGACCGTGGTAAAAAAGAGGGGCGTAGATTATTTTAACTTTCTTGCATCGATCGTCGATGCAAGGATATCTGTCTGAGGCCGCCGAATGTGAGATTGTTCCTAGTTAAATAATAGGTGGGATTAATTAAAGAAAATCGATCAATATGGATTATTCTTGTCCCGATCAATATGAATTATTAAATGCTCCGATTATAAAGTGTTGGTGTATGTATTATTCACTTATCGATTATACATGATAAATCGTCATCGTAAATCATCATCATCGTAAATTCATTGTTTATAATTGATATATGTAACTAGTAATTAGCCTATCCTTTTACCTTTTAAATAGAAATATTGCATTTATATGTAAGGCGAAAAACGTAAGAAGAAAAATAAATATATGAGTTTTGAAAAGCACCTTGTCATATTTCTTCATGATATTGGAAAAGGCCAAAATTCCTTGAAGCTGTTTCATAGATAAATGATTGTGAGTGTTAGCATGAGCAAATAGACAAATTTTGTGGATAATTTACCTATAGCTTTTAGAATGAAGCTTATTGTAGAATTGATAAAAGCTTAGTTTAAAAATTGATTTAAACTTCTCTAAATTTTCTTGGTGAAATTATATAAATTAAGATGAAAAGAAAGCTCTAAAAGTATAAGATATTATATAAATTATTAAAAATTAGATATGGTGAGTTAAAAAAATAATGAAACAATTTTTTTATATTATTCTCTCAAAAAATGATTTATATTATAACATTTAAGGAATTATAAAATTATAATATAATTATTACTATATGTATTATAAAATTAATTAATTTTATGTAACAAAAGCAATATAAAAAGAATCATAATTATTATAATACATTACAACAATAATATTTATAAAAATATAACGGTTAATCGTTTAAAAGGGACAAATCCCAATAAAAATTACAAATCTAACATTTTTCATTAAAATCCAAATACAAGTATAAAAAAGGGTTAAGTTATAAAAAACTCGTTCACATATGAGAATGAGTTTTATATGCGAACAAATGATTTTGCTCTTTTGAGATACGCCTTATATTAAAATTTGTTTGAGAAAGCGAGATCTTAAATACAAAATAAAATCGCGTCTAATAGTTAAAGCTAGATTCTTATATGAGAATAAAACTTTATAATTATTTTTCTGAAAACAACGTTTTCGGATAAATGTCAGGAGATTTACCTTTATACTTTTAGGAACATTTTTGTCCAAAGTAAAATATTTTCATGATTACTTTTGAAAAAGATTAGTTTCGCAGAGAACTTTTCTTTTTATCCACTCTAAACCAATTTCTCAAAATATAAATTATTTCAATAATTGATATTAAAAGATAATAATTTATGTGGGATTAAATATATTATTGAAAAGGAATTCAACTTTATCTTCAAATATGTCTTTAAATTAATTTAAATAAAAAATGAATTTTTATTTAAGATAAATTTTCTTTAAAATTTGTTATTAAAAATACTATAATTAGATTAATTTTTATTTATAATTATGATTAACTAAATTAATTTGGTATATAAAATTGAAGATAAAAATTAAAATATTTATTTAATTAAATCTAACTTATATAAATGTTATAATTAAACCAAATTCCCTCCTTTAATCTAGTCACGTACATATACAAATTGGGTAAGAAATTAATTTCTCAAATACATAATGATATTTTTATATAATTATAATTTCAACCCTCTCCTTTCCTTTTCGATGCCCTTCTCAAATTAATCCCTCCCTTTCAGCTTCGCTTCCCTACCACAGGCAACCACTCCTACTGTGAAGTTTGACCAGCTTCCCCGATCGTCTTCCACCGGCTGCCCCGACCGACCGTCTTCCATCGCCGTCTTCCATCGCGGCACTACCTGTCCACCTAGGGTTGAAAACTAGTGGATCCTGGTAAGGTGTCGATTTTGTTCTTTTGAAAGGAATATCAGATTTCCATTGCGATTTTTTGTCTGATCGCGAAACTGAAACCACGCCATGAGATAGCCTCCAAGGTAAAGGATCTCAAGCTAAAAGTGGGTAACTGAAGAAGTATTTGGAGGATAAAAGGTACGTCATTGTTTTTGATGATGTCTGGAGGTTAGAGTGTTGGGATTTATTAAAATACGTTTGCCGAAAACGAAGAGGCAACTGAGGTAGTGATTATCCTGAAACATTGGGATTTGTGCTCTTAGAATCTCGATTTCATCATGTTCACAATCTTCAACCTCTACCCCCTGAAAGTTCATTAGGAACTCTTCTGTAAGAAGGCATTTCAGGGTTCTTGCTGTCCTTCAGAATTAAAGAAAATTTCCATTGATATTGTTAAAAGATGCGCAGGATTGCCGCTTGCAATTGTGGCAATTGGTGGTGCTTTATCGACAAAACAGAAGAATGAGTTAGAATGGCAGAAATTTAATGACAGTCTTGGCTCCCAGTTAGAAACTAATCCCCATGTTGAAAGTTTCACTAAGATTCTCTCCCTCAGTTACAATGACTTGCCTCACTTCCTCAAGCCTTGTTTCTTGTACTGTGCCGTTTTTCCCGAGGACTATTCGATCAATTGTGCAAAACTCATCCGGCTTTGGGTTGCTGAGGGATTTGTGAAAGGGGAAAAAGGGGTGCCATTGGAACAGAGGGGGAAAGAATACTTGAATGAGTTGATTCACTGAAGCTTGGTTCTATTGTCAGAGGTGGATCATGGAGGAAGAATCAAGAAGATGCAAAGTCCATAGCTTGATGCGTGAGATTATCCTCAAAAAGGCTGAGGAGTTGAGCTTTTGCCATGTTTTGGGGGTCGAAGACTCGAGCTTCAATGGAAAATTTCGTTGTGGATCAGTTCAAAAAGGAACAAATACTATTGCTGTGGAGACTATTAATAGAAACGCACAGATCCGCTCAATTTTGCTTTTTGACATCAATGCAGTGCCCATGCTTCTGACTGGTATATCTTTACAAACTTTAAGCTTTTTGAGTATTGGATTTTGAAGATGCTCCTCTGTGGCAGCGTTCCAGAAGATTTGGAAATCTATTCCACTTGAGGTTCTTCAGTCTGAGGGGAACAAACGTCAAGATGCTTCAAAAGTCCATAGGTAAGCTACAAAACGTACAAATTTTGGATCTCAAGCAGTCCCTTGTGGATGCGCTTCCAGTTGAGATCACGAAGCTTAAAAAGTTGCGCCATATTCTAGCCTATTCTTATCACTTCAATCCTGAAGGGAGATTCTTAACTGCTAGAGGAGTACACATAGGAGAGGGGATTGGCAGTATGCTAGACTTGCAGAAGCTGTGTTATGTGGAGGCAAATAATGGGAGGGGCCTAATTGAAGAGCTGGGAAAGCTAAGGCAGTTGAGAAGACTGGGCATTGTAAACCTTATGGAAGAAGACGGGCCAAGTATGTGTGCCTCCATTTCAAATATGAAGTACCTTGAATCATTAGTCATATTTTCAAAGGATGATGGTATTCTCAAAATCTTGGTCTGCAAGGAGGCTTAAGCAGGCTCCCGAACTAGCTTCCGGTACTTCAAAATCTAGTTCGTGTTGCTTTACTAAATTCCAGGTTAAGCTATGATCCGATGGAAGTCCTCCAAGCTCTCCCTAATCTATTGGAGCTTTTTCTCAGCAATGCATATGGCGGTGAATGCTTTTGTTTTACAGAATTAGGGTTTCAGAAACTGAAAATATTACTTCTCTTTAACATGAAGGGACTGAAAACTCTGAATATACATGAAGGAGCACTGCCTGTTGTCGAACATCTTGCAATTGAACCTAGCCCACAAATGGAGGTGCCTTCTGGCATTCGCCTGCTCAAAACCCTGACAAGGATTGATTTTTTTGGCATGCCAAGAGAATTCGCATGCAGTATGCGACCACAGGATGGCCAAAACTATCACATAGTTGAACATGTCCCCAATATCTTTTTCCACGAGTCCCATGCTAATGGTCAAACGACCCTGAGCCTAAGATGACCACCAAAATTGATAAGTTGAGTTATCGTTTTTCTTTTTAGTTGAATATTTATTCGACTTCAATCTTTATTTATTTAAGCTTGAGTTTCAAGACTGATATGATTGATGGCCTTGAGTTACTATGGGATCTATATGACTACTACCACAATGATTTTATAACTTTTAAATGACCGTTATCAAGTTCAAGACTTCAATCTTTTAAATGGACATCTTATCAAGTCAAATGACCCTTTTAATGAGTCATCTTACCCTTAAAAAGTCTATTATAACTTTTTATTTTCTTGAAGACATGCACATTGGTGTTATCGTATTCCTTGACTCTAGCAAGCTTCTATTAAAAGGAATTGGTGATCATGTATGTTTGTTTCTTTTTTTTTTTGATGAGTTATATATGTTTGTTTCTTGATCTAAAATTTCCCACTGTTTTTTTTTATTGACAGTATTTCCATTTGTTAGGTGAAAGAAAAAAAGTACCGGTATACTTTTCTATTTATTTTGCAAATTTTTGTTTTAACAGATGATGAAGGAATATTTTTCTATTCTTCATTGTTTCCAGATTTCAACTTTGGATTCATTGCATCATGATAGATTTTTGAAGAAATTCTTTATACGCATCTATGAAGAAAAATCATCAACATTCAAGTGTCTCGATCATCATGTTCCACACCCATGAATATTCATATCCATTTGGAGATCCAGCAGTAATTGTTTTGTGACAAAGGATATCACTTTAGCTATTTAGGGACTCTTTCAGCGTTTTAGAATGTCCGAATTGTTTCTTACGTATTGTAAATTTGTTTTAAATTTGTTGGCTTTATGTGCTTGCTAGCTATTCTTATATGTATAAGTCTTCAAATATCCCATATCTACGAGGTCGAGTTACGTTTGTTATCTTCACCGACAATGTGATGCGTGTATTATCTTAGTGAAAACTACAAGAAATTTAAGATATAGTAGCGCAATTTTATCAGGGGTTAAAAAATTTCGTGGCTAAAAAATACCTATAGATAGGTTAAACTAAATTACGCGGTGATAAGAATTTCTTACCAACCTTTAGCCAGGGAATTTAATTGCGGGTTACTATACAAAAGCCTATAGTTTGAAAAAAAACTAGAACCACGACTATATTGTGTATCAATGGGCGCAAATTTGTTTTGACCGCGGCTATATGTCATTGATATAGCCCTTCGCGATCTTTTTCGTAGTCTTGAACCACTTCGATCACATAAAAAACCTCTCGATTGTATCCTCCTTGAACCTCAGCCACCAACCTAACCCCAGCAGTCCCGATGGAGCTCGGGAGGTGGTGCCTCCCAAATTCCCCCCACCACCATATTGTTTCCGCTCTCCTCTCCTCGTTTCACTGCCCGTTGTGCTGTTTCTCTCAAAGCCAAAGCGATTGTGATTAAAAATTTGAGTCGACCACTCTTGCCTCAGCTTTCTTTCCTTGGCACGCTGCAGCTTGGGCCGTCAATCGTATTCTCTACCTCCTCCGCCACTGCCAGTGACAATCGTATTCTCCCGGAATTTCTTGTCCAATGGGCTTCAGGATGATAGAACCGAGGGTTTTTTTTATCAGCGACAGGGAATTAGAGATGAATTTGAGGCCATATTTTCGAGAATTCATGCCAATAAATCAATCTTTAAGGTAACCTTTCATTTCTGACTGGATGGAATTGAAATAATATAGCCTTAACTATAATTTGGATTATGTTTGTCATTGTGCAATGTTATAGTCCTAAATTCCTTTCCTCTCTTCTTTACTTATGGAAAGTTTGGATCTTTACTGCTTCTGCCCGCGGCACAGCACCCTTGTTTTACTTTGTAGAACTGAATTTATGATAGGCACTTCATTTTGGGGACACAATTCTAAGTGATTGGTAAGATTGTCGGTCTGACCATTCTACCAATGTTTATGGTTCTCCTTGTATGGTGGTGGGTAGGTCTAGTCATGCTTGATCCAGGTTTTGCATTTTGTGGAAAGATTTCTATTCCTTCTCTTCGGTCATCATAACTATATGTTCTATTTCTTCTTTTTTCCTTTTTGAATATCGATTAGTCATTCTAGGAAGATCTTAGCCTAACATTTGCATAAGTTTTCTGTGTCAACGCATTAGACCTTTTACTAGGCCTTGAGTTTTTTACTTGAGTTTAGGCCTTCTTTCCCCTTCTTTTTTCCTTACCTTCTAGGATTTTTCTGTATGTTTGGGTTAATTAAAGAGATCTTATGCTGTAGTCAATTTCCATGATAAATGCCAATTTTAAAAGTGGATTTGGTTATGTTTTTATATTTACTGTTCCTTTTAAAATGCTACTGATCCAATTTCTATTCTAAGTACCAACATTTGCTATCTTTGCTAGATTTGGTCAAGTGTAGCATGAAGCAAAGTAGAAAAAAAATGAGTTGGTTTTTGTCATTACCGTCTTTTGGGGAAGAGGGTTCATCATGCATCCTCTTTGAATTTTATTCCTTTACTTTTCCTCTCTATTTTGTTTTGTCTAGAAAAGTGTAACCGTGCTTGTGATGCATTATTCTGCCTTTCTGGCAAAGGCCATCATGCATTCAATCCTAAGCAATTTTGGTTGGGAAGACAATGAACCCTAGGAGTTAAGATACAGCTTAAGAACATGTTTGATCAATTCCCTTTTTTATTCTGAAAACCACGGAAAACAAATACCATAGTCGGAAAACAAGAATAATTTTCAAAAAAACACTAAAATGGTGTTTGTAGTGATTTTCAGACCACCACGACTCAATCACTCCACCTTTTTACCTTTGTTTCTTTCCCTTCACACTTTTAAGAGGCAGATATTCCTTGTAACCATAGGCGCTTTTCTCATAATTGGCCTTTGCTTTGTGACTCTTATCCTTATATACACATTTTTTAAGGGTATACAGTTTAGAGGGCATCTGCATTAATCATGCATGGAGGGTGGGAATAGTGGAAGTACCTTTTAATTAAAAGGATTGTCTCATGCTCTATCAGTATTGGATAGACTATAATTGAAATGTTGTTAGAATAACTGTATATAGTCTGGATTGTTACTGCCTAGCACTAACTACTGATCTATTGATCCTCTTCTAGTCTAGTCAGCTGCCATTGACCATCCTAGAATCCCTTATAAAAATTTTAGGGATCAAGGAATGTATGGACAGTCTTCATGTGAATAGTCAAATTTGAATTAATTTGAATTGAAATGTTAGAATGTTAGAAAGTTGATGCCCTGGTTTCGGAGCATTGGAACTGGTGAATTTGCATTTATTAGTACAGGGCACTGTACCAATAAAAGATAACAAAAGACCAGAAAATGCAAGGAAGTGCATCCTTCTTACAGATTGCTTTCCTCCTCTTCTTTAAATAATATGTAGTCTTCTTTTTAAATATTTTAACATGACTGGTGAAGTGCATTTTTTTTCTCAGGTTCAAGACGTTTAATATGTATTTAGAGGAGCTACATCAGAAACTATCTCAGTGGACAGTTCCTGACACTAAGCTCCGAGAGTCTCCGAGGCTTGCAGTTGCTGAAGTGCTGTTACCCGCATACAGAATTTCATCAAACATTTCAGGTTTGTTTTCTCATACTTCACAACCTTTTAATTATTATTCTTTCCAGAAGAGATGTGAGTTAGAATGTTCTGTTTTGTTCAATATTAAGCCCTAGGTGATTTAGTGGATTTTCATGGCTATCTTAAGATTGTTTAACGAATTCATCTTTGATTTTCTTTACTTAACTTATAGGTTATGTCTATAATGGCGTGCTTTGCGGGTCCACATTAAGTTGCTCATATTTTTATACAGGGAAGGATATATTGATAGCAGGTTGATTGATTCTCGAGTCCAAGAACAGTTATCTTCATACTTAACATGGATGCGGTGCGAGGCCCATTGAATAAATTTCTTAGGTCTTTCGGAATGTTGGAATAGACTCTACCCTAGGATTATTTTCAACATAGACTATGAAAAGAAACACTATTAGTATCAAAATTCAATCAATTTTACAAAGATTTTGATATCTCTCAACTATATTGTGTTGTGTTTTTTCATTTTTAAATATTAATTTTTTCATTTTAATGCAATTACAAAATCCAAGCAGCCCTAAGCGACCTCATTGTTTCAATTGCTCTTCTCATGAACCATGTTTTAGTCTTCATTTGCTCGTTCTGGGACTTCAACTCAATTACAAACTGCTTCCTTCCTCATTTCTCAAAACTCTCCTAGCTTGTAGAGGAAGAAATGGCTCAGATTAGAAATAAAATCAAATCCCAATTTTAAACGCTCACTCAATTTTTTTTTCCTTCCTCATTTTTCAAAACTCTCACAACTTCTAGACAAAGAAAGAGCTCAAATTTGAATTAAAATCAAATCCCAATTTTCAAGTTCTCATTCATTTTTTCTTCTTTAAAAAACTTAGTTTGATAGTTACAACTAGATATTATTCAAACAAACCAACCTTGTCTTCTCATGAATGAAAGCATATCACACTTACTGAAATGGGTAGATTTTGAAGCAATCAGGGAAAGCCCCAGCCATTTGGAATTATAAAAGTGATAAAAGAGAATTATATAGGTTAAGAAGAGAAAATGAAATGAAATAACCTAAATTGGTCAGTAGTAACATCTCTCTCCCAAAATGATAACTCAAAAAACCACCAAAAAGAAGGTGGAAGAAAATGAGAAACAAAAATAACTAGCCTGCTCTGCAGCAGTTGCTATAGTAGAAGAGTTTCATACTTATCAAGACCATGACTTCTTATACAACCTTGTGTTTGGGGGAGTCAAGTTCTCACGGGCACCAACACTTATAATACAACTAGCTAAGCTTTACAATCGTGAAAAGGAAAAAAAAAAAGAACAAAATTAATAAACTTATGGGTGTCATGATGTCCATCTATCATATAATATATATATATATATATATATATATATATCTGATGTTAGCCACCAAAAAGGAACAGTGGTCCTCTCCTTGATTCACCTATCATTTCCCGAAGCTGAAATGATTCCAAGTACATGCCTTGGATTATATCCTCTGGAGTAAGATAGGAGGTTCAAGAAATTTGAAAAGTAAAGGACATAATGCCATTGGGAGGGAAAATCACATCCATCATCCTCTTGGCTACTGCTATTTTGGGTAGTAGAAGTCTCACTTTTGTAGTGTTAAAGTAAGTTGTTATCCACAATATCACACCATTGGAATTGGGATGTTGTTATTGTTACTATTATGTTGTATTTGCTTTTAGACGACCTTTACTGTTGCTATTCTTGCTGCATTAGCTGCCTTGTTAGCTACTGCTACTGCCCTGTTCACCCTTTCATCCACCTTGGTCACATCATATGCCTTCTCTGCTGCTCGACGTGCTTCCTGATAATCCAAAATCAAAATAAACCTTAACTTCTACCATTCTGTATCAGCTCATTTCTTGGAGTTTGATTGTGATGGTGATGATGATGATGACGGTGATGATAGAGATGGTGATAAAAATAATGGTTTTTTTCTTGGATCTCTTATTCCCCTCAAAGCACTCATCTTTGAATTTGTTTGGATTTTGGTTCTGATTTGATCATAAGATTGAATAAATAGATGGGTTTTTGTTTCTTTATTCATGGAATCTCTTGGGGTTTCCTTTTCACCTTTGTGCTCTTTTGGTTAAAGGAAGCAAACTAATTTTTTTTTCTTTATTTGTTAAGGTGTACTTTAGGTCTTTCTTTGTATTTATTTATTTTTCCCTATATTCTATTTTGCAAACTGAATTGTACTGCCAGGAAGATGAGAGCAGGAAGTGGAAGGAGCTTTTAGGGTGTAGGAAGATAGAATGGTTTGTTTTAAGTCTTGAACCCATATTCTCAATTGCATTTCCCTTTCAGAATTTCCCAATGTTGGATTCCATTTCATGAAGTTGTTTTTCCTTTTTCTGTAGGCCAAATGGATCCTGAAGTGAGATTCCACTCCATAGCAGTGGTCTCAGAGATTACTCACATTATGCAAGCAATTCTTGGAGTCCCGAAAATCATGGCTGCTGGAAGTGAGCTCAGCTTCAGCTGAAGTCCAACTGTAATCAACTTTGTGAGCGACTTCATGAAATCACCCAATATCAGTAAGTATGAAACAATAAAATCATAACGCACAAATTAGGAAATGGGTTCTAACTTATCTGTTCATGGGCAGAGAAAATAAAGCCTTAGTAAAAGAGTTGAGCAAGCCAATAAACAGAGGAGCTGAGAATGGAATCAGCCATGTCAGAGGAATGAGATAAACCCCGTCTTCGTTGTCTCTCAATGTTGCCGCTACCCTCATCCTATTCCCTCTTTCTTTCATCATCCACATGTCAATCTCTCCATCTATTTAAATAATGATCAATTGTAACAAACAAAACCCATGTTCTCTTTTTTGATCTCTATCTGTTTTTCTTGTTTTGGATCTGCAGAACAAAGAGACCTCCTCTGAATTCTCTCTCCTCTGCAAATTCTTCCTTTTGAGGCTGGCTGGATCTAGATGTTCTACCTCTACAGCTTCTTGTTGTTTGTTGGTTTTGAAGTGAGGTATGCTTAGTCTTGTTGGTTCATTTTTGTGGGTTTTGGGTGCAGAACTGTGTATTCATATTAATGGAGAGAGATTGTGTCTACCCTTCATCAATGGTGGATTTGGGACAAGTTTAAATGTGTGCAGCTTAAACCCTGCCTTTGGAAGCAGTTACTTGTTTTAGTGTGATTTTTTCAAATTTTTAACATCGGTTACTTGAACTCTGTAATTGTCCTAAATAAATTCAGACTATATCAATAAATCAGATATAGACTCTAATAGCAGTTACAAATCAATTAAAATTTCAAAAAACACGATATTCTTAATGCTCAAGCATTCATTCATTAATCTTAAAAATGACTCATTAAATTGAAACTATGAAGGTGATGATGGTGATGATAAAGATAATGGTTTGTTCCTGGATCTCTTATTCCCCTCAAAGCTCTCATCTTTGAATTTTTTTTGGATTTTTGGGTCTAGTTTGATCCATAAGATTCTTGAATTAATAGATGGATTTTTGTTTCTTTATTCATGGAATCTCTTAGGGTTTTCCTTTTCACCTTTGTGCTCTGTTTGGTTGAAGAAACAGCTAAAATTTTTCAAACACTGTTTGTTAAAAGGTGTACTTTGGGTTTTTCTTTTATTTATTTATGTTTTCCTATATTCTATTTTACCAAATTAGATTGTACTTTCCAGGAAGATGAGAGCTTGAGGAGGTGGAAGGAGCTTTTAGGGTGCCTTGAGGAAAGTTTGAATGGTTTGTCTCAAGTCTATTTATGTTTTTCCTTTTCTGTAGGCCAAATGGATCCACCAGTGAGATTTCACTCCATAGCAGTGGTCTCAGGATTACTCACATTATGCAGGCAGTTCTCGAGGTCAGAATCAGGAAGCTACAATCCTCAAAATTCATGGATGCTGGAAGTGAGCTCAGCCTCCACACGAAAGTCCAACTTGGAATAAACTTCAGAACTACTTCATGAAATCACCCTAATATCAGTAAGTATGAAACAATAAAATCATAACACAAATTAGAAATGGAATTCCTTATCTGTTTTCATGAGCAGAGAAAATAAAGCCTTAGTAAAGGAGTTGAGCAAGCCAACATAGGGAGCTGAGGAATGAATCAGCCATGTCCAGAGGAATGAATCACTTCGGCTTTGTCATCTACTGCAATGCTGCCGCTACACTCATCCTCTTCCCTCTTTCTTTCATCATCCACAGGTCAATCTCTCCATCTATTTAAATAATGATTAATTAGCCAACAAGAAACAAAAGCCATGTTCTCTTTTTTGATCTCTCTTTTTTTTTTTTTTTCTTATTTTGGATCTGCAGAACAAAGAGACCTCCTCTGCAAATTCTTCCTTTTGAGGCTGGCTGGATCTAGATGTTCTACCTCTACGGCTTCTCCTTGTTTGTGGGTTTTGAAGTGGGGTATTAATAAGGTAGGTAAATCAAAATCCTAAGTTGATTGGGTTGGGCTACCAAGAAATGTATGCAAAATGAAATAAAACAGTGAGTAGAATTCTGAACATTGCATTAATATTGTTTCCAACAGATTCATACTCACATGTGCTACTCCAACTTCAATGACATCATTCACTCGATCATAAACACGGATGCTGACGTGATCACCATCGAGAACTCCAGATCAAATGAGAAGCTCCAGATCACCATGTGTTGTCCTCCTCCCTTTGTTGTTGTAAAGGAGCATGATAATTGAAGATTGTCATTGTTGTCATCTTCCTTTGTTACAAACTAACCACTTATATGGTTTCTTTCTGATGAGTTGAACCTTGAGATGGTTCATATTGGTCCTTTGATTCTCCTCACAGGAAATGTTCATATTAGTCATCTCTCTATACATTCCCCAATTTTAAGATTTTTTTTTTCAATCTAAAATATCAACTTGATTGTTTCTTCATACTAATTTCAGTAAGAGTTGCTGGAACTTAGAATGGTAAGAATAATTGCTCATAGTTTTCATTCATTGTGAGCGTAATTATTATAATTAAATATCAACATTGCTACTTAACATAAAGCACTTTTTAAAATAAGAAAAAAAAGTGAAACAAAAGGAGGTACAAAGAATATGGAAAAAAACTAAGAATATAAGGGATAATTACGTTCTTTGCATTTTTGTACCCTTCCCAATTTCATAGTTTTTGTTGTAAAATGATTGCAATTAAATCATTGCAACCAAAATTGAAGTGAAAATTAATCACTGGATAGAGTAATATAGGAAGCAGAGAGAAACATATCAATAAAATCATAACTGGTAATTACTAGTGTTTATCATATTCACAAACATTTACAAAACAAAATAACAAGCAAAAATAACAAACATCATTAGTATTTGTCACCTTCCAAAAATTCTAAGTTCTAAAACAAAATAAACACTCATGGATCTACATCAAATTCTAAATAAAGAAAGTGTATCCAATATAATTATTCTCATCATCAATACTGTTTTTATTCTATTTTTAATTATATATCAGATTTTTTCATATTTTAGTATTTTTCAAAAAAGTTCACAAATTTTTGAAGTTGTTTTTATTTTTTCAGATATTTTCAAAAAAATTACCTATTTTATATAATTTTTCAGAATTTATTTCATATTTTTTTCCTATTTTTTTATATAATTTTTCAAAAAATTTACCTATTTTTTACATAATTTTTGGGAAAGTTGTTTTATATATTTGTCATTATTTTTCAAAAAGACATTTTTGTCATTATTTTTCAAAATGACATTTTTGTCATTAAGGTGACCAGTTTTAGTCATTCGTATAAGCTTTTTTGAGCTTTTATTGAAAAGCTTATTCATGTAGCTTATTGAAATAAGCTAAAAAGTGCTTATAGGAGGGTCATAAGCTATTTTTATAAGCTCTTTCAAATATCTATAATTTTTATCAAAAATACTTATATGAAAAAATTAGCTCAAATAAGCCATAGATAAGCACTCATAAACCCACCCAAATACTTAAGTAGAATGGCATTATTTTTAAGGGAAATTTCTATTAAGAATTTAAAATATATATATATTTTTGCTCCAAACTTTACTAATTTGTTGGTAAAGTAGGCGGATGGAGCAAACTTTACTAATTTATATTAGGATTTCGAACCTTGATCAGTCTACCTTGCTCAAAACTCAGAGAGAAGTAAGAAAAGGGGAAGGAAGAGATGGCAGAGATCGCCGTTACAGTGGTCATCGATAGGTTGCTCTCCTTGCTCACTGAAGAAGCCAGATTATTGACAGGCGTCCACACCGAAGTTCAAGATATCAAAAGAGAGCTCCTATTCATCCAAGCTTTCCTAAAGGATGCAGATGCTAAGGCCGAGAAAGGAGACACCATCAACCATGGCCTTAAAGCTTGGGTCCAAGAGCTAAGGGAGACTTCTTATTCCATAGAAGATCTTGTCGATGAATACATATACCATTTCGCAAATCGCCCTCGTCGGAGTGGGGTCATATTTGATTTCCTCTCTAAAGTTTCTTGTCTGATCGCGAATCTGAAACCACGCCATGAGATGGCCTCAAGGTCAAAGGATCTTAAAGCTAAAGTGGGTGAAGCTGAAGGAAGAAAGTTCAAGTTATGGGTTTTGTCTAGTTCATTTGAGCAGGGGATCAGGTGACACAATTAATGTTCCATGGCATGATCCACGAAGTAGCATCTCTTTCATTGAAGAAGCCGAAATTGTAGGTATTGAATCTCCCAAGGGTGAATTGATAAACTGGCTGGTAGAGGGAGCTGCAGAACGAACAGTGATTTCGGTGGTGGGCATGGGGGGCCTTGGCAAGACGACTCTTGCCAAGAATGTTTATGACAACAACAAGATCGTGGAACGGTTTGTTTGCCGTGCTTGGATCACTGTGTCTCAGTCATTCAAGATGGAAATGATACTTCAGAACATGATTAAGAAATTCTATGAAGTAATGGAAGGCCAATTCCTGAGGGCATGGATGCAATGGACGAGATATCTCTTGTTAATTACTGAAGAGTATTTGGAGGGGATAAGGTACGCCATTGTTTTGATGATGTCTGGGAGTTAGAGTTTTGAGGGTTTATTAAATACGTTTACCGAAAACAGAAGAGGCAGCACATTAGTGATTACAACTAGAAACGTTGGAAGTAGGTTGTGCTATTAAGTCTCAGTTTAATGTGTTCACAATCTTCAGCCACTACCCCCTGAAAGCTCGTGGGAAACTGCTTCTGTAAGAAGGCATTTCCAGGAGTTCTTGCTGTCGTTCAGAATTAAAGAAAATTTCCATTAGTATTGTTAAAAGATGCTTAGGATTGCCGCTTGCAATTGTGGCAATTGGCGGTGCCCCATCGACTCAAAACAGAAATGAGTTAGAGCCATGGCAGAAATTTAATGAAGTCTTGGCTCCCAGTTAGAAATAATCCCCATCTTGAAAGTATCACTGGATTCTCCTCAGTTACAATGACTTGCCTCACTTTCTCAAGCCTTGTTTCTTGTACTGTGCCGTTTTTCCCGAGGACTATTCGATCAATTGTGCAAAACTCATCCGGCTTTGGGTAGCTGAGGGATTTGTGAAGGGAAAAAAAGGGATGTCATTGGAACAGAGGGCGGAAGAATAGCAGATAGGCTGATTCACAGAAGCTTGGTTCAATTGTCAGAGGTGGATAATAGAGGAAGAATCAGAAGATGCAAAGTTCATGACTTGATGCGTGAGATTATCCTCAAAAAGGCTGAGGAGTTGAGCTTTTGTCATGTTTTGGGGGACGAAGACTCGAGCTTTAATGGAAAATTTCGATGCGGATCAGTTCAAAAAGGAACAAATACTATTGTTGTGGAGACTATTGATAAGCACAAGATCAAGCTCACTTTTGCTTTTTTATTGTCGATGCAATGCCCCATGCTCCTGACTGGTATATCCTTTACCAACTTTAAGCTTTTGAAAGTATTGGATTTTGAAGATGCTCCTCTGTATAGTGTTCCAGAAGATTTGGAAATCTTCACTTGAGGTACTTTAAGTGTAGAGGTACAAGATCAAGATGCTTCCAAGTCCATAGGTAATCTACAAAACCTACAAACTTTGGATCTCAAGCATTCCCCTGTGGATGCGCTTCCAGTTGAGATCACGAAGCTTAGAAAGCTGCGCCATATTCTAGCCTATTCTTATCAACTCAATCCTGAAGGGTTATTCTTTACTGCTATTAGAGGAGTACACATAGGAGAGGGGATTGGCAGTATGCTAGACTTGCAGAAGCATGTCATGTAGATACAAATATTAGGAAGGGGCTTAATTTGAAAGAGTTGGGGAAAGCTGGGCAGTTGAGAAGACTGGGCATTATAAGCCTTATGGAAGAAAAGCGGGCCAATGTGTTGTGCCTCATTTCAAATATGAAGTACCTTGAATCATTAGTCATATTTTCAAAGGATGGTGGTATTCTCAACACAAACTATATCGAGGATCCACCTAGATATGCCCAGGAGTCTTGGTGCGCAAGGAGGTTCGCGGGCTCCGGGTGGCTTCCCGTACTTCAAAATCTAGTTCGTGTAGTTTTAGTAAATTCCAGGTTAAGCTATGATCCGGTGGAAGTCCTCCAAGCTCTCCCTAATCTATTGGAGCTTCATCTCAACAATGCATATGGTGGTGAATGCTTTTGTTTTTCAGAATTAGGGTTTCAGAAACTGAAAGTATTACGTCTCCGTGACATGAAGGGATTGAAAACTCTGAAAATACATGAAGGAACCTTGCACGTTCTCGGAGCTTATCTTGTAATTCCAGCCTAGCCCACAAATGGAGGTGCCTTACGGGATTCTCTGCTCAAAACCACGACAAGAGTTGATTTTTTGGCATGCCAAGAGGAATTCGCATGCGGTATGCGACAGCCCTGGGATGGCCAAAACTATCACATAGTTGAACATGTCCCAATATCTTTTTCCACGAGTTCCATGCTGATGGTCGCTTATGATCTTGAGCCTAAGATGACCACGAATTCCAGTAAGTTAGGTTGTCCTTTTTTCTTTTTAGTTGAATATTTGTTCGACTTCCAATCTTTATATGTTTAGCTTGAGTTCAAGGCGATATGATTGATGGCCTTGGTGACTATGGGATCGTTGACTACTATACAATGATTTTATAATTTTTAAATGACCCTTATCAAGTAAGACTTCAATCTTTTAAATGGACATCTTATCAAGTCAAAGGACCCTTTAATAAGTCATCTTACCACACAAAAAATCTTTGATAACTTTTATTTTCTTGAAAACATACCTTGGTGTTATCGTATCCCTTGACTCTAGCAAGTCAAAGCTTTTGTTATTATCGTTGACCCTTGTTTTTTCTTGACTTATTTGCATTTGTTTGTTACAGAAGAAAAAATACAAATTATATTTTCTATTTATTTTGCAGATTTTGGTTTTAACAGATGATGAAGGAATATTTCTCTATTATTCATTGTTTCCAGATTTTAACTTTGGATTAATTGCATCATGATAGATTTATGAAGAAATTCTTTATATGCATCTATGAAGAAAAATCATCAACATTCAAGAGTCCTCGGTCATCATTTTCCACACCCATAGATATTCATATCAGTTAGAGTTCTTCAACGACCTAATTGTTTGTGACAAAGGATATCACTTTAGCTATTTTAGGACTCTTTCAGCTTTTTGGAATATATTAGTTCGATAAATTTGTTTTCTTTTATATTATTAAATTTGTTTGACTTTATGTGCATGCTAGATATTTCTTATACATATAGGAGTCTTCCATATATCCCTTATCTACAGGAGTCAGGTTCTGTTTGTTATCTTCTCAACAATATGATGCATGTATTATCTTAGTGAAAACGTATTGAAAAAAAATTTGAGTGAGTATGAAAATAGTTCATCAATGAATAATAATGACATGTAGAAAAAGACATTACTAAGAGTAAATAATAAATGAAATAATGATAAAACAAAAAATTAGGCACTATTAATAAAAGATCATTAAAAAGAATAGATATTATTAAAAAAATACTTAAAGCATCAGTAGTAAATAAACCCTTAATTGATGATTGTTAGAAAGATGACTTTTTCTACAACTTTCCATCATAAACAAAATATCCTTATCATTATCTTTTGTTATGCAAAGTGTTGCTTTAATTTTATGTATAATCAATCTGAGGCCTATTTGTTTCAAAATATGATCTTTTTGTTAAAATGAAGACCTCAATTCACCTATTACCTCAGATCTTAATGTCTCTAAGCATGTCATATTGAGGCTATGTAACTGTAATACCCCTAAATTAAAAAAAAAAAAAAACAAACAAAATTTCCAAAATAAGAAGGGCGAAAATGTAATTTTTCAAAGTTGGAAGGAGTTTTTAACAAAAAAGATAGAAATGTTTTGCTAAAAAGAAACAATAAAAGTTTCTTATACAATCCTAACATTCTTCACTTTTCATTCAAGGAGAGGATAAGTGAGGTAGGGTTTAGCAGGATTCAGCTCGAAGAAACATACACCCCAAGTAAGTATTTTTTTTTTCCCTCTCTAGTTTGAAGCATGTGATGTGTTTAGGAGTGAAGAAAATCTTTGAGAGAAGAAAGGTATATAAAAAGGTTTTGTACTGTTTTGGGAGATTTATAATATCTCCTTATGCAACCGTTGGATTGCTTTATCATTTAGATATGTTTGAGATAAAAGAATGATCTTATCACTAGTAAAAATTTGGGAAAAGTTCCCCGACAATCGCATGAGTAGGACTTTGTTACGGGGTCCATTTCTAAGTCGAGGTTTGAGAACTGGCTTGTTCTAATACTGAAAGTCCATAACTGAGGAAGAAAACTTCGCAATAACCTAACTGTGTTCCTTCCTTAATCCAATGATCATTGGAAAAATATTAGGAAATCACACCTATCATATGACAAAAAATTAAAGGTAGTGGGATTGGTTTTCTTAATCCAATGTGTCAAACCTATAGCTTGGATACCATTTGTAACAACCTACACCCAATTATAGATATTTGTTTTTAGGCCCAAAGGTTCTTATGGCTTTAACACGCGTCTACAGATTAGGGAGGGAAACCATATTTATATAGTCTGAGAACTTGCCCGGTATAAAATGGGATGAAGCAAAAAGGTGGTGATCAGAGAATAAGCAGGGAATGGATTTCAACCTATAGAGAGGGAACATGTTTTGCATGTATCGCGTTCTTTCTTGCTTAAATTCGAGTAAACAATATCAGCGACAAAGCATCTGGAAATATTAAATTGAAATGTTTCATGAATTTCAGATAAAAAAAAAAATACATATTGTAGCAGAAACCTGACCTAATATAAAGTTAGTCTATGCTTTTCTCTCTTAGTTTTTGTCTCAAGATCTTCATCCCTTTTCCAGGGTTTGAGTTGGAGAAATGCTTGATGAATATAGCTTCCACCCTCTCCATAAGCTTAATTGGTAACCTGTATCTCAATACTCCATATCAGATTAAAACCCCTTGGGAGATCAATCATTTTCAATAACTACATTCCCATTCAAGAGTAGCTCTGTTCTTCTCAATTCTCTTACTCCCTGAAACTATTCCTAAGAGCAACATTCTTGGAATAACACCTCAACTTAAATAGTCCATCAACAACTTAAATATTACGTTTGAAAGTCATAATTTACCAGAAAAATTTCAAAGATTTCTTGTCACATTCTAATTTTTTTTAATTAAAAAATGAAATGATTTTGAACTGACAGCTGGCTTTAACTTGTTATAACTGGGAAACCTTTGATAAACAATAATATGAATTCAAGAACACGAAGACAAAGAAATCGTTATAAAAATGTAAGAAAGGTTTTAACGTGGTTCGGTCAATTATACCTACATCCACGGATGAGAGAGAATATTTTCACTATTCTTGAAAACACAGATAACAAGATTGGAGTATCAAAGTATTACGACGACTATGAAAAATCACAAAAACTTAGACCCCGCATCTTAGAAAATGCACTCATAAAACTCTCGATCTCTCAAACTCTTACATCTCTATACACAAAATTTATATACGCCTTTTTCCTCTGCGTGATCAAATATTTATAGGGATAATCACCAAAAGCTTCCTTAATTTATAGAAACTAATTTATAATAATAAAATAAATCGAATTATCCTATAAAATATTATTCTGAAAAGAAATTAATCTTAAATAGGAATTTGGAACAAATACTAGCATGTACAAGATGCACTAGTTAGAAATGGATTTAGGTACTGTGAGTGACTCGACCCAATCAAAAGGCGTACTTTGTGGGATAAAAAATGTTGTCTCCCCGTCAAAAGACGTGAAGAATAGTGGAGTGGTTTGATGGAATTCAAATTGTTGGAAACTGCTTAGAATAACCATCTGGATATTTAAACTGAGAAGAGACGTTTTCTCGTAATATTTCTTCCACTTTTAAAAAATAATTCTCTCCCAGAAAAAAAACATTAAAAAAGATTTAGTTAAAAACCAAAAACTCTACATGGTGAAGGTTAGAGGTATTTGTGTTGTAAGCTGATAGAGTGGTTCTAATTTTAGTTCCATTCATGACTCGAACAAAGAAGTTTTTAGTGCAGGAAACAATTCGAGATCAAAACACTTTCGTAAGTTTCATTCATTTTGAGTTTTAAATGATGTGAGTTTTGATGTTATCTGCAACGATAAGGCAAACATCCCAGCTCGAGCCGGGTGGCGTTTGTTTTGGCTTAATCTTTAAGGCGAGATAGCTTCGGCATTAAGTTGTTTGTTTTTTAAAATTTTCACAACTTATTGCTGAAATTTTTTTAAAAAGTTTTGAATATAAAAAGTGAAAATATTTGGTTTTTAATTCGAGGAAAAGTCGTTTCCTATTTAAGAAGAAAAACTCTATCATTATCCAATAAAGATAAAAGTATAGCAGCTCATTTTATTATGGATGTGATAGGAGGGCTTGGGGCCAGACGACCTTATCAGGCAGGCTAATTTATTTTTCGATTCGCGAGCACAGATTATTTAAAGTCGCAGGCGAGAGGGGATGGGAAAATTCCCAAACCGCCCGATTACATTTAATTTTGTTTTTATTTTTTTATATTTTTCTTTTTTATTTTTATTATATTAAAATTAATATATTTCCATAAAAAATAAAAATATTATAATTTTATAAATTATTTATTAAAAAACATTCTAATTGTTTTTTTTTTTTTGAGGAAATTCTAATTATTATTATTATTTATATTAAAAAGTATAAAATAAAATAAAATATTTTAAAATATCATACTGAGGCGGGCGGGTGTTACAATACCACAAACCTGCCAGGGCAGATCTCGGATTTAAGAAAATAAACTGGCCGTTAAAAGCTGATCTGATCGCGACAATCGCATTAAGAGCGAGGCGGAATGAGGAAGCCGAAATAATCCGTCTCGTTGTAAACCACTTTCATTTATCGATGTTAAAAATGGCAACATCTTATTTATCAGTATTATTCAGCATTAAACTCAAAAAGTTATGATGACACGTTAAGTAAAAGCAAGCCGCACTTTAAAATACATCATTGAATATATATATATAAATATCTGACCTATACTTGTAGAGAGAATAGAAGTGTCCCCGATATTTTCATTAAGCTACTTGAGTTTTCATTGAGCAATAAATATTATTTTAATAATTAGATGTTAATGGATCTTACAAACATCTTCAAAAACAAAAATCCTGAAGTTGGGCGGATGGCCTTGACTTTATATGCGTTTTTCGTATTTTCCTTTTGTAAAATAACATTACATAATAAGTCATTGAAATTTTAATTAAAGAATAAGATTAATTTCTTAAATTTCATAATAAAACTTGTAGTAAAATAATTATCTGTCCAAACGATATTCAGAAAAACATTGATTATAATAAGATTATGAAAATATTAAATTTATAATAAACTATAATGAGTTACTTTTAAGTTGTTGTTGTTATTATTATTATTAGTTCATAATTTTTTACTATTTAATTCACCATTGATATGTTTAAGTTAGTGGTTAAGGGTTTGACGGGATATAGAAAAGAGATCAACCTCGAGAATACTACAATATTATAATACAAAGTGAATATATATATATAAAAAAAATTCACCATTCACAAAAATAAAAATAAAAAAAACAATAATTAAAGGAACAAAATTTTATAATCTTATTCTTTATTCAATTTCGTTAGCTTTTTTTCTAATATATATATATTAATCTAGAAAACAAGGTAGCTAGAAGGGGCAACAACATTAATTACTTGGAAAAGAAGATTAGAAGATTATTATTATTATTATTATTAGGGGTAATTGATTGGAATAATTCATAGTTTGATCGTCTTCTTTAATTAGTCTCATATCTTGTTAATTATGGATAATCTTATGATTTGGGTGTCTCTTCCATATTCTATATTAGTGCGCGATTATTATCTAATTTAGCTCCAAAATTTTTAAGTTTTTTTAAAAAAATCAATTTTATTCCAAACTCTTTCTCCTTCCCCCAATTTGATACTCAGAAATGGCTGGTGTTTGTTACATGAAACGCAACAAAGGACCAAAACCAAAACCAAAACGAATTGGTCTCGGAAACCTCCTGGCCCGACTTCATGCTGATTAAACCCTCAAAGCCCGACTTCATATTCTTTATGCCATCAAGTCGAAACTGTCCTTTTTCCTCTGTACTAAAGTGCTATATTATGCCTTTAGATTTGGAGAATGAGCATATTGTCGGTTCAATTTCATGTGATCTGGCGTGCCATGTGAATATGTGGTGGAACATGGACAAATTTCCCATTTTTTTTCTAGGTAAATATTTTTTCATTCTTTGTCCTCGTTTGGATGGGACTTTTTGAACTGATCCTTCCTATACCATCGACCCCAACCATTAAACCAGGTCTCAAGGGAATTACATTTCCTTATTGTTTATTCTATTGTGAGTTTTCACTTCCACTTGCGTTAGGCAAAATTGGTGAGTGCATATGTGATCATCCTTTAAGACTTTGCTAGACAATTCCCTTGAAGTTCAATATATATGTGTAGTTTCTGGCGTTGTTGCAGCCTGGAGGGTTTTCTCAATAGGTTTTCTAATTTCCATAAGTACCATATCTAATTTCCATGGTCATTCACACCATTAAACATATTTATAACAAATTTCCTTATTTTAAAATATATTATTTAGAATATTTCCTACTTAATATTTTTCTATTTTAATTAAGGGAATCTTGAAACAAAATTAAATTAATTAAGAAAAACATCCAAAACAAATGATTTTTACGTTTAAATAGCTTTTAATTCTGATGTAGTAAAGCTAATTCTGCTTTGAGACTACAGACCTCTCCTCGCATATACCCTACCTTTTGAAGCTAGTTTAAGTGTTCTATCATATGAATTAGACTTGATTACCCAAAAATAAATGAAGTAAGTGACAAACTCTTATAAAAAATAGTCAAATTAATATAACCATTAAAACAAATAAATAAACGTAAGAAAGAAGAGAGATACTAAAGGCCGCAGTGTTATCTAGGAATTGTTTTTAACAAAATTGATAATATTTTTTTGGTTGTTTCTTAAAACCAAGATATTTTAAAAAGTAATCTTAAAATAAAATAAAAAAAGTTTACTGAATAAAAAAAAAAAAAGTGTTTGTTTTTATTTTGTACAAATTCTATAAAATTTAATTTAACATTAAAATTAAATCCAAGTAAACCTACACAAAATTGAGACAAGGGAGGGGAAGATTCGAATGGGAAAAAGCATGAACCACATTGCAAAATTGAAACCCCACCTCTCCACATTACTTGTTGACTTGAGGCCCGGCTTGTAGAAAGAAAGAGCATGGGGTCAGGCCAATAAAAAGCTTTGATCTGTGTGACGGCCCACATCGAGATGTTTGAAGCCCAGAAGTATTGATATATACGGGAGGAAGAACTAAGGATGAGGTGAGGGTACACAAAAAAAAGATTAGAAGATTATTAAGTAGTGTGTATTATTATTATTATTATTATTATTATTATTATTATTATTAGGGGTAATTGATAGGAATAATTTATAATTTGATCGGTCTTCTTTAATTAGTTTCATATAATATTTAACTATGAATAATCTTATGTTTGCCTATATTCTACCGGCCTGCGATTATTATCTAATTATTATTTAATTTAGCTCCAAAATTTTTAAGTTTTTAAAAAATTCAATTTCATCAACCTCTCCTTCCCTTGATTTGATACTCCACGGCACTAGCGTTTGTTCCATGAACACAACAAATGACCAAAACCAAAACCAAAACCAAAACTTAATTGGTCTCAAACCTCCTACAACTGACTTCATGCCCCAGTTAAACTGGCCAGTTAAACATATGTCTCATTCTCCATATTCTCGAATCTGGAGAATCTCCCAACTCTCATCTTCAGTTAAACTGTTTGGTTGGTACAAGAAGGCTATGTGAGGCCATCGCTTTTTTCCTCTTATATTTGATAAACCCTCTCGACTACCTCATCATCACTCATCTTCTTAAATTTTTTCCTCTGCTATGGAGAATGAGGCATCAATTGCCAGTTAGTATTTGTTGTACAAATTTGTTCCAAGATGTTGAATTGTTGAGATAGAGGGCTCATACCATTAACAATCAATGAAGCACCTAACACCACCATGATGATAAACCTTCTTTGCGAGCCTTTTTCACCCATTAATACTTATATGGGCCGAGAGCATCATGTGCCGCGGCCAGAGCTTAGATTAGACCCTTGAATATGATGCGCTCGATGGAGTACCACATTCCGTCTCATTTTGCAGAACTGAGAAACAATAAGTTGTTCATCGTTCTCAGTTAAATGATGATTTTATCTGTTAAGATGCGTATAAATTAAAATTTGGTCTTAAGCCAGTATACCGATAAATAATATCGTCGCTCCTTACGGTTAAAAACTTCGTTTAAATGCAGAAGCGAGGCACTATAAATGAAATACTACCAAAAAAAACTTCGGATAAAAATTCCCATAGGTATTTAGTTATAAATGAGGAGATTGAACCACAAAATTACCTTAGGCATTTATTATCATGTTAGGGGATTTACATTTACACTTTTAGGGGCATTTTTGTCGGAACCAAAACATTTTCATGGCTACTTTTGAAAAAATGTTAGTTTTGTAAATAACATTTATTTTTATCCCTTCTAAACCAATTTCTCAAAATATAAATTATTTTAGTAGTTGATATTAAAAAATAATAATTTATATTGATTAATCATGGATGAAAAAGTAATTTCAACTTTATCTTCAAATATATCTTTAAATTAATTTAAATAAAAATGATTTTTTATTTAAGAAATTTTCTTTAAATTTTTTTATTAAAAATACTATAATTGGATTGTTTTTATTTATAAGTATAATTAACTAAGTAATTTTGTATATAAAATTGAAGATAAAAAGTTAAAAATATTTCTTTGTATTAAAATCTAACTTGATAAATGTATAATATAACCAAATTCCTGTTTAAATCTAATCATATACTAAATTGGGTAATTAATAATTTCCTAAATATACATGATATTTTTATATAATTATAATTTCAACCCTCACATTTCCTTTTTGATGCCCTTCTCAAATTAAAGATGGGAGAGTTCAAAAGAGAATTTTGAAAAGTAAAGGACATAATGCCAACTTGGGAGGGAAAATCACATCCATCCGCCTCTTGGCTACTGTTGTTTTGGGTAGTAGAAGTCTCACTTTTGTAGTGTTAAAGTAAGTTGCTATCCACAATATCACACCATTGGGATTGGGATATTTGTTATTGTTACTATTATCTTTGTATTTGCTTTTGGGCCAGCTTCTTTGACTGCTTTTCTTTCTGCATTGTTGCCTTGTTAGGCTCTTGCTATTACTTACTGTTAACCCTTTCATCCACTACTTGGTCACATCCCTTATGCCTTCTCTATTTGCTCGGCGTGCTTCCCTGATAGTCAAATCAAAATAAACTGCTTCTACCATTCGGTATTGGCTCATTTCTTGAGTTGATTAGTGATGGTGATGATGATGTTGATGATAAAAATAATGATACTGTTCATGGATCTACTTATTCCCCTCAAAACTCTATCCGTTGTTTGGATTTTGGGTATGGTTTTGATCATAAGATTGAATAAATAGAACTGGCAACAAGAGACATATAAGTCTCCTACGAAATGTAAAAATTTCTAGAATCTAACCCCCTTTCTCTCACATAGTTGAATTTTCCTCAGGGAGGTGTTTAATTGCTGCCTCAAAATAATCAAAAGCGAAAAAATAAAATAAATTAATACAATATAAAACAAGCTGAGGGAAAAAGTATTTAAGAGTTAATAAATAAAATGCTTGAATTTTTTAACTTTGGAATACCTATAGCTTGCCTGACCTGTCACCCCGATAGTTTCGGGATGGTATAATGAGAGAAAATTAACTGTTTTATCAAAAAGGAAAAATTCCTCCTAGAAAAGAAATTTTCTTCTAAACTTACGAAACGGATCTTACAAACAAGGTAGAAATTTTGTTTGGAAGATCGGTGTTCCTTCATCAGATGTACAAAATCCTTAAAGTAAGTCTCTTGGGTTGAAGCGAAAGTGGTATGTAAGAGACAGGGAGGATCGGCGTGTCATGAAAGTACATCCTCGAATACTCGATGTCGGAGTTGATAGGCTCTGTGTGCTCCGTCTATTATGTATTGATCCATGAATTGCTCCATGTAAGTGTGAGACCCACACATGTGACCACCTCGCGAGTCTCGCCAGGGTGGAAAATTTCAGCTCATAGGATATCGCCATTCATTTGAGTTATTCGCGCAGAGATTCGAACCAGGACTGGGGTCTTTGTAGTCCGATGGGAAAATCTACAGTACCAGCTGTTGTCATTTCGGTTGGTACAGTCTTGATCAGACTAAAGCCTACTAACTTCAGTTAATTTACCCGGAGATGCTTCCCATTGAATTTAAAGACCCTAGGTCACGGGTTCGAATCTGCAGGAATGAAAGACTTCGGTGCGAATGAGGATATCTATGAGTGAGCTGCTTTGAAGGAGTGCCGTAGAGGTGGTCGCTGAAAAAAGTGAGAATCTGCAATATTCTCGATGTTTATTGGCGATATCTTGATCTATTCGGCCGGTGGAGAAGAGCATCCACGGAAGCGGCTTAGGGATAATTCTGCAAACATTGCGGGAACATAGGTTATATGCTAAACTCAGTAAGTGTCTGTTTTGGCTCGATAGTGTCGCCTTTTTAGGACATAGTTTACTGAGAGGGATCTCGGTGGATCAGTAGAGGTCGACTATCTTGAATTGGAAACCTCCTACGAATTATTCTGAGAGATAAGGAGTTTTAAGGTTTAGCGAGAGTATTATCGTAAGTTCGTTGGGGATTTTAAAATGTGCATGCTTTGGTAGGTAGAAATGAGAGAATAGGTACATGGTCGGAGGAACTGTCGGCGAGTTTCGATGGGCGAAAAGGAGATTGACCTCGGCTCCAGTGCCACATTCATCGGGCGGGATGGCTTTGCGAGTGTATTGTAGTACCTCCCAGCGGCGGTCACAGGTTGTGCGTGTCTGGAATGGCAAGGTGATTGCATATGTACAGAGCGATTGAAGGCGCATGAGACGAATTATCCTACACCACGACCCTTGAGCTTCTTGTAGTAGTGTTACCTTGCGGATAGCAGGCATTTACTTATATGTAGTGCCACAGCCAGGATTTTACGGATCATGGAAGCTTGCGGGGATCTGTTCACAGCGGAAGAACTAGAACCTTGAGACAGAGGGGAGATGGATTCGAACTGATCAGGGATTATGAATGTACCATTGAATATCATCCTGGAAGAGGCAGACGTGGCGACAGATGCTCTTAGTATTGGGAGACCCTTGAGTTCCACATCGCACTTAGGGTTGTGCATCTTCCTCGACTCATGGGATTGAGGTCCTTGGGTGTGAAATTTGGAGCCCGACAAATTCGGGAGCATTGTTAGCCACAATTTCGGGTATGTCTGTAGTGATAGACGGGTTAGAGAGAACTTAGTTCGGGATCCACGGATAGTGAAATTTAGGTATAAGGCATTAAATGGGAGTAATTAAGAGTACTTAGCCAATTTGGGGCGATTATATTAGTCGAATGCATGACTTAGAAACTGAAATACTGTGCAGGTGTTACGAATCGCATCTTGGGAACATCCTCATCATGAAGTCTCAACTTATCGATTCACTTCCAATTAAATCAAGGCTCATGACAACATCTTTGTAAGCCTTAAATTAAGCCATTAGCATCCTTAAGTGAAAAACCCATAATGCCCTTCACCTTAGCAAAATTACATTTATATCTTAATCAATTCTTCTTCTTAAAACATTAATTCTAACACATTCCATTAGGCATGTAATCACTTCCAATTGATTAAAATCAATGGAAACTCAACTTTTCCATACTTCTCCTAAGGTGGTCAAATCCTACATGTCACACCTTCATAATTATTTCTTCAATTTCTTCCATTTTCTTTCAACAATTTATATTTGATAATTCAACCAATGTCATTGATTTACTTAAACTAAATCAAACCAATGCATTTCAATTCGCCCTTTCTTGACTCTATTATGTATTCACTAACACATTATATTATTCAGTCACTAAATTTCGATAATGTCATTAATCAATCAATAAATAATATCATCATTATGGGTTGATAATTAATCCTTTATAATCCATTCTTCTTTAATTATAAATCATTCAGAATCCATATCGATTAATATTCAAACACAACACAACTCAGTGTTTGATAAATATCCATAAAACCTAATTAACTGCTTGGGCGCCCTGAACCCGTTGACCCACTCCATTTGTCCTTGATGTGCGTAACTGGATTTCAAACCCATATCCCTCGTCCTGCTTCTGGCCTCTACTACAGGCGCATCTTTGTGTGTGGGATATCGAAGCGCTCTTATGGTCAAATCTACGGACTAAAACCTACATCGAGCCTCTTCAAGCCATGATATGGACCTTTTTGGTTTTTCCATTTTATCTTTTATCATTGGATTCAACTTTTCAAGCAATGATACATGACTAACTTCTCTTGATACATGACTTGTGGCATTTCTTGGAATAAGGACCTCATATCCTACAATTGATTAATCTATCATTAGAATCGTCTTCTTCAAAAAAATATATTTTTTTCAGCAAATCATCTTGTGTGATTCGCAAATATCGATCTCCATATCCTCACAATTACTCATCCTGTTTGAACCCGTAGAACATTATCATTTCCATGTTGAAGTAGTAACAGATTTTCATTCGGACGAATAGACTCCCATTTGGACAAGTCTGTTTTACATTACATTAATATTCCTTCTAAGGTGTTGATGATGAGTGGGACTCTTCTATGCCTACAATTTCTTTTCCAACTTTTATGATCTTTTCACTCACACTATTCTCCTATCCTCCAAATGTAATCTTTGAAATTAAAGTCCAAGACTCCTTTTTGCCTAGACCTTCCAACTCAAAAGATCTAGTATTATTTCTTATAAATGAAACCTTCGGTATTTCGGGTGGTGATGCCCAATGCCTCGGGAGCTCTCTGGTGGCGGTCGGCCTCGACAGACGCATTTTAATGATTCGAAATTCAATATGTCATGTAATGCATATATGATTTTAAATCACATAAATAATTTATGCAATTTTAAAATAAAACATTAAAACAATCACATGAACATAAAATTTTCAAATCTTTATAACATTTTCAAAGCCGTGGCTCGATACCCGTTGAAGGATCCAGGCCGGATTAACCTCATGAACAGGGGGGCCTCAGAAACTCCGTGGATATAGAAACTTTTTTCGCTAAAGCAGTCAAATATAAATCCATGGGCGAACCCTTTACAATCCTTAAACATATCTTTAGAAAATAATGCGGAAAGCGAAGTGATAAATTTTTTACTGCGCTTTTGTTTTCCAAGCGGCTTTGGGATTTTCGGAAAAATTGGCGAGGAGTTTCCTACATTTCGGACTTTCCCAAATTTACAAAACGATAAGCGTTTAAAAGCGGCATAAAGCGATTTTATCTTAGTGTGGGGCTTCGTCCACAATACGTCAACCGCAAATATAAATACATATACATTTGTTTACTTCCAAATCATGAAACATTCAAACCCTCTTAAATTCCATGCACATTTTTATCAAAACATTTGGGCTTGGCCCAGGACTTAAAGCGAAACGCCTCGTACCTCGTCACGAGGATAAAGCCCACGTAGTTCCTTTTCAACTTTATACGTATACGTATATCGTAACAAAATATGATGAGCGATATCACGAAATTATATATCTGATGAAATCCACAGTCTTCGTCTATCAATGGCTCGACTCACTTTGCACGGGAGTGACCTACATCGGCCCTTTTTGTCTTGGGTCTGAAATGTTTTTGAAACATATAGAAAGAATGAATAAGGAATGGTGAGTGTACATTTCATTCAATAACATTTTCAGTATACCAAAATAATACATATATACAATTAAAATCCATTATACCTTAAACATTTGTATAAAGCTTCTTTATTAAATACTTATGCATTTAAAATCCATTTATGCTTTAAACATTTATCATAAGTAAACTTTCTTTCTTTATTTATTTTATTTATTTCTTTCTTTCTTTGATGGAACCCGGGGAAATAGCAAGCGACAGTTTAAGTCACGGCGGTGAGCCAGTCACATTCAGTCCATAACCACTCTGGCTGCGGAGAAACTCACGCTTTGCATAGGGTTCAGTCATAGCACTTTATCACGTGTAAGGGGATATTCTACAGACACTGTTTACTCCACCAGGTTAGTAACCTATAACTTTCTGCTCTAAATCACCTGCAGCAAGTACTTGACCCGATATCGATCATACTTGATCGCTAGGGGTTTAGGGTAACCATCGGTAAACATTCTTGAAATACATTTATAAATACGATTCATCCTTTTCTTTATCATTTAAAACACATATCATTCTTTAGCAATTTTTAAAAACTTTTTTCATATCACATTAACATATGCATACATATTTAATACACATATAAATACTGCCATTTGATCTGAATCAAAACATTCTAGAATAAAAACATTTAATATCTTATGCATTCGTAAAATTCACGATTTAAACTTTGATTTAACATTAAAGCGAATTCGGCTTTTAGCTTCAATTCTCGAAAATACTCGTTTTGGCTCCACAGTTCAGCAATCAGCTTGCTTCGTCGAATTCAGTTTCGTCGGAAGTAGTCGCTGCCTTTTTCGAAAACCCGACTTCTCATTAATCATAACTTCATTTAATCAGCAGTACCTTAGTTTAAAGCGAATGAACAATTTCTGTAAGCTTAAAGCTGTTCATTTGGCGACTGCTCGACAATACTCATAGACTTTTATTTGAAAATTTTTTCAAGCGGTCTTCAAAATTTATCAAACTCTCGGATCGATCCTTTATATATCAATAGCATCTCTTTAAATTTTAGTTTAAAATTCCTTCTCTAAAGCCCTCGACCATAACATAATCTGTGACGGATATTTCAGTTTAAGCGAAACGTCTGTATGTCGCTCAGCTTTGAAACATTTTAAGGCACTTTGGGATTAAAATTTAATAAAGCTTCGCGAGATAAATTTTCACCAAAAGTCTAATTTTACCCCGAATTTTGAATCCTTTCGAATCAGGATAAGAAATGGGCAAGTTATGGTAAATATGAAAGTCGAAACGAGGAAAGCAGGCATTACTAACATGCGAAATGGACGATTAGAACTGTATGGTGTCCACTACTTTGAGTAAATTTTAGAAATGAGCAGGATCCAGGAATTTAAGCGATACCTTCTTCTTACAGTTTTGTTCTCCTTGAGTCTATTTTGCGTAGCCTTAATCCTCAGAATCGGATCGAGATTGAGCAAGTTATGGCTGAAATATGCAAAAGCTGGTCAAAAAAGCAAGCAGGGTTGTTTCACATGCAGGGGCTATTTGCCAAAATTGACCCAAATGTGTTTACTCTTCCATTTTCTTTCTCTAAACACTTAAATCGATGCATTATCACCGTTCGACATAGCTATGGTCGATATCAGCCTGCATATACTTCAGCGATTTTATCAAAACCTAACTATGCTTGTTTCCGATTGATATTAAATTATTTTCGGTAAACCTTAAATACCATAATGATTTAACATCCATACCAGAATTTAAGACATTAAACGCTGGAAAACATCAATACTAACTTTCGTAGCTGAAAACTTACTTGTTTCTTAGTTTCTTTGGCTCCTCATGATTACCACTTGAAGATCATGAAAGCTTGAAAAACAAAGAAACTCACCACGAGCAGTTTCTCGCACTCTGCTTATGCTACTCGGCTCTCCCTTTCTTTCTCTCTTTTCTCCTTTATACTCATACCATGTGATATCATACATTTGGAGACTTAAATCACTAATTTGCACCCCAAATTCCAACTTTCCAAAATTACCCTTGAGTCAGAATTCAATTGGATTGTGCTTAAAAATTGAATTACTTTGTCAAAGGCCTCTCCTTGGAGTCCATTTTTATGAGACCCAGTCGTTTTTACCACGTTATTTAAATCATAACTTAGCGAATTTAAGAAAGATTTTGATTGTAGTAAATTAAATATCTCGATTATAGCGGATTTTATCTAGTTTAGCCTTTATTGTTTTATATCGATTATATGTCAAAATGATACGTAATTCAAATACATATTTAAATTTGAACATAAAATATTCTAACTAAATCCTTGAATTGAATTTAATTTCACAAATCATGAATCGATTTAAAATCATTAAAATCGGTAATGGGACAATAGCGTGTGCAGAAAGTCACGTTCGGATCGCTGAAGCCATAGAAATGAACAGTTTCACTTTATTTAGGTTCGTTAGTCTTTGTAGTATATTACGGACATTTTAAGTATTTTATTTGATTCAGAAAATTTCAGCATGAGCCCCAAATTTTAGGTCAAATCGGTATTAATAAATCTCACATTATAATACAAATATCAGGTTCAAGAATCATAGGAGTAGAACTTCTGAAATTCCTTTGCAAACCCCTCCGTTCGGATATAATAAGAAAAATCATTATTCCTTAGGGCATTAGTTTTAATTTTGAAAATTAAGCCGGTATTATAGAATAGCGTCAGGAGCATTCTAAATTCTAATCTACCCTCGTTTCTATCATTGGACCTCTAATCAGTTCAAAAACTACTATTATAACATTCAATCAGGTTGGGGTTTTACAATGAATAAAATAGAATATGGTTTGTGCATAATTCGGCCAAAATAGGAAATGGGAGGTCGGAATTGTAGTAATTTCCATTGTTTTGACAGAGATCGAGGTTTACCTCGCGGTTTTGGTCTAGTTCTGAAATACTCTTAGTTAACTTGATCTGACTTTTCATCCATGGACCCGGATGGCCCATCTGAGAGGGCTATGGACTAGAGGATATCTTGGGGCGTAATGTTGTGATTTGGGAAAATTTGGGACACCCCGTCACACACTAATGGAGTTCGCATCTGATACTTGAGTTATCGACCGGTATTGGTATGGCCCCTTATAGGAGCTCTTTATGAATGGAAATGTGAACTCGATCTGTTGGGGCCCAGGTAGAGTGAAAGGAAATTAGTAAATTGGAAATTGTTCGATGACTTGTGATAAGATCAAAGTTATAAGGGATAGACTAAGAAAATTGCACAAGGCCAGGCCAAAAATGTTATGCGGACAATCGCGAAGTAGGGACTGGAAGTTCGGAGTGGGGGATATGGTATTTTTGAGGATTTCCCCATGGAAGGCGTCTTAAGATTTGGGGAAGCGTGGAAAATTTGAGTCCACGATATATTGGTCATCTGGGATTGTTGGGAGTTGGAGAGGTGGCATATCGATTGGGTTGCCATCGACCTCGATCGCATTCACGATGTTTTCCATGTTTCTGGCCCAGCAATTACATACCGGAATTCACATGTATTGTGAGCAGCCGATTAAATCACGGAGAATTGAGCTATACGAAGGAGACAGGTGCGGATCCTCGGCCAGAGTGAGGAGCAAGTTCTGTAAACAAGACTATTCCCGTGGTGGAAGGTATTGTGGAGGAGTCATACGGTGAAGGCTACATGGGAGCATGAGGAAGGCGGATGAAGAGGCATTATTCCCATCTCTTTGATCACGGGTACAAATGTTTTAAAATTTGAGGGCCAAAATTTTTATAAGGAGGGTGATTGTAAAGCACGGCCTGATTGAATGTTATAATAATAGTTTTGAGCGATTAAGTCGATGATAGAAGCGAGGGTAGATTAGAATTTAAAAGTGCTCAGGACGTCATTTGGACATGAAGTGGAGATTTTCGAAAATTATGTAGAATGCCTAGGAATAATGATTTTTCTTATTATCTGTCAGGAATGGAGGGGTTTGCAAAGGAATTTGTAAGAAATTTCGAGTTCTATGACTTTGAGCGATATTTAGAGAATGAGATTTAAGTGAATAGTGATTCCGATTTGAAAATTTGGGGCTGCGTTGAAATTTTTCGGAAGTGGGCGAAAATACGAAAATGTCGAATATCATAAAGACTATGGCCCGAAATAAAGTGAAAGCAGTCCGTTTGGATAGTTTCCGGAGTGATCGAGGCGTAGTGAGTAATATCTGTGTCAGATTCTGGGTTTTAATGATTTTCATCCGTTTGGTTATTTCGAGCTTTGAAATTCCACTTTGTGAAAGGATTTAATTTAGAATATTTTATGTTCAAATTTAAATATAGGCATTATAGAATATTTTTGACATATAATCGATATAAAAACAGTAAAAGGCGAAACGGAGATAAAATCTGCTATAATGGAGATATTTAATTGTACTAGCCAATCAAAATCTTTCTTAATGGCTAAGTTATGATTTAAATAATGGGTAAATGACTTGGTCTCTCATAAAAATGGGACTATAGAGAGAACTGGATTAAAGGTAATTCACTTTACAATAACAGTGAATTCTTTGACTTAAGGAGTAATTTTGGAAAGTTGGAATTTAAAAAGCAAAATTAGAGTTAAGTCTCCGAATAGGGAATCCACGTGAGAAGGAGAGAAAGGAGAAAGAGAGAAAAGAAAGGGGAGAAAGGAGAAAGAGGAAGAGAAGGAGAAATCGAGTTAGGGAGGTGAGTTTTCTTTGTTTTCAAGCTTCGAGTGATCTTGAAGTGGTAATCGAGGAGGGTAAAGAGGCTTCGAGAAGCAATGAGTTTTCATGGTGGGAAAGTTAGGGTTTGATGTTTTAGTATTTAATATACTTAAGTGCAGTATGGATGTTAAATTGATGGTATTTAAGGTTTAATGGTCTTGAATTTAATATCGATTGAAAGCGTAGTTTAAAGTTGGGGTTTTGACAAAATCAGTGAGTAAGGGTTAAGGTTTGATAGTGAATTGTGTGTTATGTTAAAATGGGTATAATGCATGATTTAAGTGTTTAGAGTGAAAGAAAAAATGGAAGAAAGCAGCGATTTTAATTCGATTTTGAGGCGGCCCGATCTCGATACGAGGAAATGTCACGGTACTACCATTTTCTTGAGTTTAGTTTTGGTATTTTGGCCATAACTTGCACCAGTTTTGTCAGATTTGAGTGATTTAAGTGGCTACGTAAAAATAGACTTGAAGGAGAACAAAACTTAAGAAGAAGGTATCATGGTCGATCCTAAGTAATTTAAAAAATTTACTCAAGTAGGACCATATGTAAGCCGCTGTGCGGTTCGATACAGGGAAATGCTACATTTTCTGTTTCGACCGGTTTTCATATTTTCACAATAACTTGCTCATTTCTTATCAGGTTGAGTGATTCAAAATTAGGTAAAATAGACTTAGGGGAAAATTTATCGAAGGAAGTTTATACAAATTTAATCCCAAGTACGAGAAAATGTTTCAAAGTGGTATGTCTGCGGATCTTACCTTGGCCCGAGTCATCTGTTGTACGGTGTGTTATGTGGTTGAGGGGAACTTTAGAGAAAGAATTTTATTTGAAAATTTAAAGAGATGTCATTGGATATATAAAGGAATTTGATCTGGAGGTTTCATAGAAATTTTAGAAGCCCAGTTTGAAAATTTTAGGGTCAAAAGTACATGAAGTATTGTTGGAAAGGGTTAGCCCGAAATAGAATGAGTTTTAGTGCTTAAGGGTAAATTGTTCATTTGGCTTTAAATGAAGGTGTATGGTGGATTAAAATGGAAGTTATGATTAATGTATAGTTGTGGTTTTCTTGAAAAATGTGAAAAGGACTATCAGACGGGAAGCGGGGTCGACAGGGAAGCAAAGCGGGATTGAGCGGGGTGAAGCTAGTAGTGAAAATGATATTTTGAGAATTGAAAGGTTTTTAAAGAGTGAATGGTTTAATGTTAAGGCGAAAGTTTAATGTAAATTTTATGTAAATGTTAAGGCATATGGAAATGTTTATCTTGCATTGTTTTATCTTTAAGTGATGCGTATATTTATATGTCTTATTAAATATGTATCATTATGTTAAAGAGTATTATGAAAGTTTAAAAATGTTTAAAGAATGCAAGTATGTGTTTAATGATAAAATAAAGGATTTAAAATGTATTTATAAATGTATTTTGAAGAAATGTTTCTTGTGATTCTGCTAAGCACACACTATGGTATTATGACGATATCGGCGAAGTACTTTAAAGCGTGTAGGATTTAGAGGGTAAAGTTATGAGTTCTTAGCGAGAGGGAAATAGGTGTCTAGAGTAATATCCTTACGTGATAAAGTGCTATGGCTGGAGACCTGTGCAAGGCGTGAGTTTCTCCGCGTAGTGGTTATGATTGGAATATTATTTGTCCTCCTGGTCGATTACCGGAAGCTGATTCGGTGTGTTTTATTTCCACAGGGTTCCATCGAGAAAGAAAGAAAGAAATAAATAAATAAATAAATAAATAGAGTTTGCAGTCTGAGAATGTTTAAAGCATAAATGGATTTTAAATGCATAAACATTTATTGAAAAGTTTAAGGCGTAAATATTTAAGGTATAAATGGATTTTAATTGTATAAGTATGTATTATTTTTTGGTATATCTTTTGAAAATGTTATTTTAATGAAAATGTACACTCAGGCTCCTTTAAATACCGTTAACTACATATGTTTCAAAAACATTTTGGGGACCAGGCGGGTCTTGTAGATAGAGTCACTCTGTGCGTGGTCGTAGGTGATGGGAGCCCGAGGCGCCTTCGTGTATATAATTTTGCATATTCGTATTTGAATATTTTGTTATGCGTATATGTATATGTATAAGTTGAAAAGGAACTCACGTGGGCTTTGATCCTCGGTGGACGAATGCGTGGCGGGTCGAAGCAAGTCGGCTCAAGCCCCAAAAATGTTTTGATAAAATGTGCATAGATTTAAGAGGGTTTGAATGTTTTGATGATTTGAAGTAAACAAATGTATATGCCATGTATATTGTGTTGATTGGGTTGTGGACGAAGTCACCAATATGGAAGTATAAAATTGAGATTTATAAGTGTTTTTAAATGCTTTTATCGGGTTTGTAAATTTGGGAAAGTCAGAAAACGAGAGGAAACTGGCGATTTTACGAAAAATCCAGTGTTTGAAAAACAAAAGAAAGAAAAGAAAAAAAAAATTTATCTCTTCGTTTGGCATTATTTTTCTAAAGATATGTTTAGGATTGTAAGGGGTTCGCTCCATGGTTGTTGGCATTTGTTTAAGGAAAGTTTACATGTCCCGGGTTGGAGTCTGGGAGGATCCGCTCGGGTTCGTGAGGTTAATCAGGGTCGGGATCCGCCGTAAAGACCCGATGCACCCTCGGCAACCTTCATTCTGTGAGCGAGGCTAGGGAGAGTGTCATCATCATCATCATCAATCATCATCATATGACATGTTATTGTACACAATATGGCCCTCACTTATTTAAAATAAATAACTCTTCAAAAAAAAACCCATTAAGGCTACGTTTGAAACTTGGAAAGTATTGAAGAAAAAAATCTTAAGAAAATAATTTTCTCATCATTAGGTTTCACCATGGAACATATAGCAAAAATCAAATATAGTGAAATTAATTCAAAGTTTTACATATTTTGGAAATTTTTAGTCCTTATATAATAGAAAGAACAATTAAATAGGTTTGAATAAGCATATAAAATTAATTTATCAAGTTTAAACCTATTTTTATTTTCCTCTAAATTTTTTCTTTAATTTCACTTCCTCTTTATTTTCCTCTCTATTTTTCTTTTTCTTAGTACTTTCTAGGTTCAAAACATGGGGTAGAAACATAGGATGGTGAAAACTAGGTCGATTTTGCTTTAGACCTCCTAAAGGTTTAATGTAAATACATGAAATCACAATGAGTTTCAAATTCAGTAAACACCCTATCAAAATTTTATTTCCTCTTATAAAATTTATGTTTCTAGACCCGTACGCCTAAAATCATTTTATTTAAATCTTTCTACAAAATAATTTGTAAAGAATACATTGGTGCTAACGACAAAATTCGAGGAAACCATTGGTGATTTTACTATATTAATTACCACCAAACATTGTGAGATATGAGTAAGGTATGCGCTTAGGAAACTATTATCCTATACTTTATGAGGGGTTATTTGAAGATTGTTTGTTTTTTAATTTAGAAAACCAAATGCAAAATTGAATAGTTCATGGCCTAATCATTTTAAAGAGACAGTTGGATTGGGTTACACCTTGAACGTCATTCTGGTTGCAAAGAACTGAAACTACATCCATTATTTGGATCACCTTAGAAATGCCCTCAGCAAGTGGCTCGACTATTTGAGCAAAATAAGAAGATACTCAGCAACACTAGTATAGGCCTGAGGGTATGCACTGAAGCTGGAAGGAAAAGCGCTTGGGTTCCTCCACAGCAGACCAGATTGGCAGGCAGGATTACATCACTAGGCGCTGCCCTACTTTGGATATGAGAACATCATAAACAAGTTCATTCACTGTGTCTGCAAATGTTGCAACCCTCTGAGATGCTAGTGGAAGTGCATGAAACCGTGGGTCTTTAGACTGCACAGAGGGGGAGATAAAGAGATATATATATATATAGAGAGAGAGAGAGAGAGAAAGTTGAGGCTGGCAGCCATTGTTAGACTAAAGTAAAACGAAAACAGAAATTTTGTAGTACTACAGAAATAATGTGATGAATGAACAAGTTCTTCTAAATAAGATTTAGTTAATTAGAAACAATAATTGCCTTAGAAAATCTTAAGCTCAGAATTCTTTTGATTTCCATTGACCTTGACTTTTCTTTTTTTTCTTTTGAATGCATTTTAGTTTCAAGGTAGTAAACTGTCCATACTAGGACTATATCTGTTTGAAACGGTGAATGCTCTACCACTTGAGCTATATATGATTGGTTTTGACCTTGACTTTTATTCTCCTGTGAAAGTTAGTACCACCCTGAACCAAGATATAATGATAGAATCTTCATATAAAATTTGGCGCCCAGGCCACTGCCCTTCGATCCCAAAGAGAAACTACACATCATTGCAAATTATTAGAAACTAAATCCAGAAAAAAATAGACTAAATGAGAATTGACAGCATAATAACAGATATTAGCAACTAAATTGCATCAGGTCATTGTTAATTTTAACATGAATGCATACTATATAGTCTTATCATATTTTTAAGCTCTCTTGTCAGCTTCACTGCACAACAAATCAGCCCAACATCGTGAAGGACTTGTGTTTGCCATTGGGGTCAGATAAAAATCAGTAACGGGTGGCCTTCCAGAATGAAGATAGGATCCTAGAGCTTCCATTTCTTTTCCTTTATTATTTTTGTGTCGTGTTATTTTTTATTTTAGAATATTCTTTTATTTTGTAAAGAAAGAGATGAAATAAAAATGGCCTAAGAAAACAAAGGGAGATCTCTGTATGTACATAGGGACCACTGGTGACACAGGAAAATTTTGACTACACAGAGGGAAAAAATCACCTAAAAATGAAATATAATAATGAACAATTTGCCATCTCCAGAGATGTCCTTAACTACTCCATAAAGGACTTAACTACTCCACCTAAAAAAGAATATGCCCCTATCAATATATATATATATATATATAAAGAATATGCCCAAAGACCAATTTACCTATTCCCTACTCCTTATGATCCAATTTTTTCCACAGTTCATTCTTTCAATTTTCTTTCCTGGGGTTCAGGATTTGTGAGATAAAACCATTAAGATTATGTCAACTCAGAAATAGGGCTTGAGTGTTTTACTGTCATATGCAAGCAATACCTAATGTCTTATCTTCTAGGCCCTTTGGTGTTTCTCCTGTCATATTCAGAAATACGTGTATGCGAGAGAGAGAGAGAGGAAAAGGAAATGCACAAATATTGGTTTGCATTCACCTGATCTAAAAAGGTTAAAAGTCTCTGAGCCTTCTCTGGAACATCAACCAGCCGCACAGATGTTCTCCAAACGCAGCCTTTCCTGCCATAGACCAATCCCCATTCCCATCACTGGCTACATGTGACTGATTTTGGCCCAAATTTGAACCAAACACCGAAAAGGACAAACTTGTGCTCAGTCTAGCAAGAGTGGCCTTCAAGGAAGCTTCAAAGACTGCAGATCTGCTTGTTAAACAATCTGTATGATTTGCAATGCACCTTGGACAATGGACCCTCTTTACTCATTTGATATCAAGTCTACTTTGGCATTATGCATCCCTTCTTTCTGTCTGATACCATTTCCTTCTTCCTTACCACCATCACCAGCATCTACTCCACATACAGCTCTTAATGATTTGGTCTCTTGCAGGGTAAATGTACTGTAACAATATGTCATCTAGTGCTTGAATTAGCTCATCTATCCTCAGAACCACCAGTAAACTGTGCACCTTTCACCACAGCCTCGTTGAGGAACAGAATGACTTAGGAATGGAGCTCCTCCATCCTTCTAACTGTTTCACTGGGTTCAATCCCTGGGCTCCCACACCCACGCTGCTTAAGCTCCTCTTAGATCTACACCAGCAATTTCAGATGAAAGTATGACATGTTCCATCTGTTCATACCTAAAAAAAACAGGTAAAATCATTGGTTGTCTGGAGCAAACGCATATGTGCTCCATTTAGTAATGATGAAAAAGAAAGCAATGTAAATTAAACCACGAATAAGATTTAAAGAACAGAAAAAATGACCTTATCCATCACACAAGAAGTAATGTTTCTTTGCTTCAAAATCCTTCCAGTTCAATCTTGGTCATCCCTAACTCCCTAATGAGCAGTTAGGGGTTGTTTGTTTTGACTTAATGCTGAAAGCTAAATAGCTTTTAACGCGTTAAGGTACATTTGTTTTAAAATTTTCCACGACTTATTGCTGAAATTTTTTAAAAAGTTCTAAATAGAAAAGTGAAAATATTTAGGCTTTTTATTCGGAAAAAGTCATTCCCGAAAATGAAATAAGAAAAATTCGATCATTGTGACAAGGAGAAGGGCTAGCGATAATGCTACTTGGGATGACAGTGGGGGTTTGAGAGGAGCGTACGTCGGCAGGCTCGTTTATTTTCCCCCGATTAAGAAATGGGGCGGGCGGACGAGGATGGGAAAATTCTCAGCGCTCCGTTTACATTTTATTTTATTTATTTTTATTTTTTATATTTGCTTTTTAATTTTTTATTATATTTAAATTAATATATTTCATAAAAATAAAAATATTATAATTTTATAAATTATTTATTAAAAAACATTCCTAGTATTATTATTTATATTAAAGTATAAACATAAAAATAATAAAAATCTATTTTTAAAATATAATCGAGTAGTAAAGTAACAATACTTGAACACTCATTAGTCTCAGTTTGAAAATAAATCCAAACTCGCTAAAGCAGGTCCTGAAAATTAAGCCAAACCTGTCCCATTAAAAACGTCTGGGCGGGAACCCGAAATAATCCATCCCGTTGTCATCCTACTCACTACCCAATGTTAAAAAAACAAACAACTTAATACTTAATGCTATTAAGTACTATTCAGCATTAAGCTCAAAAAAGTTATATTCAGCATTAAGTAAAAAAACAAACACCACCTTAAGACAATTTGTATAACTGAAAGCAAGATATGTTCCTAAAGCAGCTGAAATTGCAGCTTAACAGCCAACAATTGAAAGAACTCAGCTCAACTGGTTCTCACATACCAACTAGATCTGCATCTACAGTGAATGACCATATAAACACTGGATTTTTTTCTGGAATAGAAGGTCAAGGAGAGGATAGGGACCATTTTTCCAAAGAGCTTATGAGGGCCTAAAGCCACAGCTAGAATTAGTTAGCTAGCATGTGCACACATGTGCATCAATGCTTGAACAAGCAAAACCACTTTCTTTGGAAGTGTAGGTTTGTTCCTGAAGGCTCACCATGAAAGATTTAAGGAAATTACTTTAGACGTCAACCTTGAGGCTCATGTCATAGCACAGAACATATGCAAGGTCCAGCAGATGTAAGGTGAGCAGGCCTCTTATTTTAATCAGATTCTAATAAAAACCAGGGTATTTATCAAAGAACGTACTTCCAGGCAATCATGAGCAAAGAGATGTAAGTGAGTTTCTCCTGAAATGACCAGTACCGGTAAAGAAGTTAGTATAAAAGATATGAAGAACTTGGTTTACAAGGTTTTTTTGAAGACTTTTTATGTGTATTTAAACCTTTCCAAGCACATGCATTAGGCTGAAACTTCTTTGTTCTTTTTCTTTTCCTTCCATTCTTGTTATTTATACTAATATGTTGGAAAAACAAAGGGGAATAAATATAGATAAAAAAAGATGATGAGCTTTGAAATTGTTAAAAAAATTCATGCCATCCTCACTCTCCTTTATTTTCTGTTTGAAAATTTTGCCATTCTCCATGATCCAACTTTGGCCTAGAATCCCACAAATTTCAAGCATAAGCATGATAACAAACCATCGAATCCTAATCAGCACTGTAAGTCATTGCCTCTCTTTATTTGATCCTAACATTGTCAACGAGGTAAAAATTTAAAAATATAAGAATTTCAGTTTCAATGACTATGAGGACTACCTCATAACATTGTTCTTTCTTCATGAGAAAATTATATTATTGAGATAGAGATGACCACCCATAATGGAGTTAAATCAATATGCTTGATCACCATTTTATTTATAAGTTTTGAAAGAACATATTCTTGAATATGACATGAATAAAAGTAATCTGCAGCTCAAAAAATCCAATGAAGTGGTAGAAGTTTAAAGGAAGAAAGACTTAAATCTTATTGCAACGTGTAGGAATCTCTAAAATAGTAACCGAAATCTCTTTCTGGTAGAGAAACCCACTTATTGAATTGACTATGAAAAGGAATTTGGAATCTTCTCTACAAAGTAGGTAAATATCATCCAACCTTCATGAATATTTTTAAATTATTTTGGAGGAATCCTGTATTCCTTTTAGGAAGAATACATGTACTCTTTTCTTGGTACATAATCTTTACATGAGAGGAAGAATGCTAGGGCTTTCTAAGATGGATGTAGATTCTTGGTGGATCTTGCTTTCATCCCACGCTTTGGGCCTCGCTTGCATAATTTTCTGGAGACCACTACTCATTGAGGCTGAGATCCTTGCTCTTTTGGAAGCATGACCATTGTGACTTTATTGGGCTATGACAATATTTAAGTTGAAGGACACTTGACAGTGACCATAGGTTGGGTCTTTCAAAGGAAGAGAAGGGTCAGTGGAAATTAGACTCTAGGGTGTGCAAAACAATTGACTTGGCCTTTTTGGTGCTTCATTTCTTGGAGTCCCTCGAAGGCTGACCATGCGAGATGGATTGGCTGAGTGTGCAGGCCTCTGTTTATTATACTTGTTAGGAGGTTTGCCGCTTTGAGTTCTTATCCTTATTTCTATTAAGTTGTTGTACCTCTATTTAAAGGATGGCTAATCCTTTCATTTGTACTATTGCATTCATGCTGACTAAAATGAAATGTTTTTCCTATTACTAAAACAAAATTATATAAAAAATAAAATCACAAAGATGTTTCCAATGTTTTCCAGAATTTACATGGACTATCTTAAAATTTGACATTTCTTGTTTTCTTTTACTAATACTTTGTATCCATTTCCAAATTGCTTCAACCTTTCTGATCCTTACATAAGCCCATTTAGTATCGCACCCCACCTTTCTTTTCTTTTCTTTTCTGTTAACACTTATATTTAGAGATTATCTCGCATTAAACGATTAACTCTCTAAAACTTTCAATGCTTGTAGGATTTGGTTTAATATGAATATCGTCACTTTACTTGTCTCCCACTCCACATGAGGGCCCTTACCCGCACATGGAGAGTCGAACGACGAACAAAGTCCTCATGGACATTGAATCCATGATGGGGGAACAAATTGAAAGAGTTGGCTCCGAACCACAGACCTCTACCAAGCGAAATACGTCTGCATGTTAAGCAGCCAAGCTCTCCTAAAAAAGCTGAGTTTACGATTTGAGTTTAATATGGTTCTATGAATATCATGTCTTTAACAGCTCCCAAACTGAAATACAATCTGAATCAGCGATCAAAATATCATTTCCAATGAACACTCACAAATCTTAGATGTTCTAGATGGATCTCTGACTATGACCATGATAAAAGAAAAGTGTGTTTAAGGAGACATAATTAACCTATGCTTTTGCAGATTAAAATGAAAATAGGAAAAATATAAAACAACATACTAATAAGAAATTTTCATAAATGTCTTCAGAATGTTCACTAAGAAATCAGACTAGAAAAAATTATGGGGAGGAGGCTAGAAATCAGACTAGAAATAATTAACCTATGTTATGTCCCTTTTTCCTTTGCCTAGGAAAGTCAAGATCAGACTAGAAAAATTAGATTTTCTGCGAGAGGAGGCAACCTTGAGAAGGAAAGATACATGCAGTTAAGCGGGATATTATGCGCTCGAGTAAAGAGAAATTACAGGCGTTAAATAGCCTTTCTAATTTTATGACTCTGATAGAAAAATGGAATTGGAGATTTGCTATGGAGGAAAATTCCATTTAGAGGAACATTATTAGTCTAAAGTATGGAATGGGGGATGAAATTTTGGTTCTCTAACATAACCTCTGGCGAGTTATGGGGTTGGTCTGCGGAAGGATATTGCGAAAGTTAGCTGAGGCAAGAATTGCTCGGTGAGGTTGAAATGGGTGCAAAGTCAAATTATGGGAGGATGTTTGGTGCAGAGTGGCCCCTCTTTGCTCGTCTTTCCCTTCCCTTTATGAAGTGGCTAGCTCTAAAAGGGCTAAGGTGGCGGAGCTGTGGGAAGTCACAGGGACAGGAGGAGGGTGGAACTTGGTCGAGACATTTTAATGATTAGGAATTAGAGGAGGCTGAAAGATTCTGTATCTTTATTAGTACCAAGCTTAAGCCCCCTCTAAATGATAGGCTCAGGTGGAGATGGGTTAAGATGATGTGTTCTCGGTCGAGTCTAGTTATGACCTTTTAGGAGGGAGGCGGCAATAGTGCCATCCAAGATGATTGAACCCTCTTGTGCCTCTGAAAGTGGGGTTTTTAATGGGGAGGTTTGGTGGGGAAGATTTTGACTATGGATCGACTTAAAAGCGTGGTTTCCCTAGCAGCCAGTGCCGCTTTACGTAGGTAGACGAAGAGTCTTGGAGCATCTTTTATCCCGCGCCTAAGATTTGGAGCACGTGGTTGCTTATTCTCTCTTCCGGAAGGTTGATGGGTCTGTCCTGCACGGTTAAGAATTTGCTTATGGAGTTGGGTTCATCTTATCTCGAAAAAGAAGCGAAAGCCCATGGTGAAGCGACTCTCCTATCTTTATTGTGAAAGTCTGGATTGATAGGAACAAAGTTGTGTTTGAGGATGAGCGGTTTTCGTTTGATAGGCTAAAGTCCTTTGTTTTAAGGTCTTTTTGTGCTTGGGAAGCCATGATTGCGATGTGGGGCGCTCTTTTGTAAGATGCTTGTTGTGTTTTCTGAAGCTTGTTTGGCGGGCTAGTAGGTTTTTGTCTTGGCCATCTTTTTGTGCTAGCTCTAGGCCCCCTTCATATACTTCCTGTGTACTCCTTAGGGATGCCCGTTTGGCTTCTCTCTTTTAATATATTGTTTGTTTTGCCTATTAAAAAAAAAAAAAAAAAATTATTTTGCTTACCTCTGCTTAAATGGCTCATAAGGAAGGTACACTGCCTTCAGTGTATCCAATAACACCGGAAGATCAGATTCTGAAAACAGATGCTATACATTCCTTGCAAATGTCCCCGTCATATTGTGTAACTCAATCAGTGCCTCAAGATGCTTGGTCTGGATCTTGATACCTTTTTGCATATCCCCAGACAAGATATCTAGAATGCCTGAAGTTATAAACATGAAATTTTAAGCATAAAATGACTCAGAACTATTCCACAGTTTGAAATATAGAAAGGAATAGCAAACACATTAATAAAATAAAATTAACCATGGCTGAAAAATAAATTGCAAATCTCAGGCTTCTTAATCATCCAAAACTAGTCTGAGCAAAAGGTAAAAAATTCCCTCACAGGCCTAGAAGTTTTTACAAGAACTGAAACAAAATTAGTCATTAAGTAGGGTGAGCATGAAAAATTGACTAGAAATTGAAACAAGGCCCGAAAAAAAGTTAGTCCTCCCCTCAAGGGACCATCTCAGACTGGAAAAAAACAGCTCTGAAACAGGGATAGATGAGAGAGAACATTCATTTCAGAGATTGGTTCTTTTCATATTCAAATCGATGATAACATATTTATTTTCATTATGCAAGGACTGGTTATTATTAATGAGAAGAAAAGAAAATAACTTCGTGCTTCTTTTTATTCATCGACATAATTCACTTAGCCTGGTTTATTGTTTGCAGAACAAAATAGGAAGGAATATATTGTTATAGGCCATTAAGTAGCCAGTTCAGGGTTCTGCAATGGATTTTAGATGTTAATGGATGCGGCCTTCATCATTTTACATGAATTGGCATTTGACATGAAGCTCAAGCCTGCACTTCCATAAAGCCAAGTTATCAACACTTTGTAGTGGATCCCAAAACCACTTGCTAGACATCAATGTCTAAGCAACGATCTTCAGAATGCAAAGATGGATTAGTATGCTTTAGAAACCTGAAGTTTCCAATGTCTAATCACGAATATTAAGACCTAAGTCAGCAATTACTATAATAAGAGGCAGAGAACAGCAATAATTGAAATGCGGATGCTATAACCAATAGATCGTACAAACCAACATTTAACATCTACAAGTAAACCATTGTCAACAGGAACTTATGGAAGATGTCTAAATGCAACCTTTAGCCAATGCCTTTGTCTCAGCAACGACATCCCCAGTTGCAAGATTGATCCGAGAGACAAAATTTGATCCAATAGATGCCATTGTATCAATTAGTAGCTTTGGGACAAGAGTTTTATAATCATCAGGAAAAGCAATCATACACCTGCCCATAACAGTGTAAGCTAGCAATTTTAGGCACACAACTGTTTTTTTTTTTTCTCAAAGGCAGACCAGGTTTTACATAGGCAAGTGACACTAAACAAGAAATCCACAAAATAGAACATAATGTCAAAAAATCCTCGGATGTGTCCTTGAATCAAATGATTTACTTAGAAGGCAAGAGATTTGTTCGTAATAATTGTAACATGTAGTTGAAAGAACAAAAAGATAAATGCAGGCTATATATACCAACCATCCATAGACAAGCAAGAGATAACTGAATACCTAAACCAGTGGTGTGCCACATAAAAGCTGGTTTGAAATCCAACTTAATGCATTCTAAAGCATTTCTAAATTTAAAATGCAGAATGATGTAGAATGGACGTCATTTGGGTTGCACCCTCATAAACACATCTTTGCCTTCAACAATAAATACATGATGATTACAGTTTAGAAAAGCCAACTTAGAAAACCTTTTTTTCTTAAAGACCACTATACTGAAAACATAAACTGTCTCCATTTATTTGTAACTTAGAGTTTGTACAAACCTTAAATTATGACTTGCTCGCTTTCTTTCTTTCAGCCAAATAAAAAACACAAGAAAACACATATTCTACCTAAAAAGTATACAAGAAAACATTTTCTCGACATTCCCTAAAGTTACAACAAATTGGTAATCAGATCAAAAAGGGAGCTCAAAGACCAAATGGGACAAATACCATCTGTCTCTAAGTATGCACACCTGCTTTCTATTTAACTGCAGTATCAAAAACTTTAACATGAACTGAAGTTATATTTCTTGACATGGGAAAAGTCCTGGAACAACAAAAGCAATTTATCCCATTCCCAAATTGGTCTCAACTACAAAAGCATTATCCTATAAATTAGAAAGCTTACATTTCTGCAAAAGCTTCAGAATTTATCTGACATATTTAATAAGCTAATATCTCCAATAATACTATCAAGGATGTATTTAAGCCAAGATGCATATTTGCCCTCTTACCACTCTTGAGTATGAGAGTTCGAAATTGAAAGATTTAAACAATACCATTTCCATTCTTGTTCAAGATAGAGCAGCAATTCATCATAGAAACTTGGCAACCAACTGGAGAACGAAATTGTGGGCAAACTAGATTGGAAGTCATTTGCTACTTGATGGCCTTTCTACTTCATTCTTCTCACTTTAAGCTTATTAGTTAGCTGTTTTAGTCAAAATCTTCCCAAAGCTGCCTGATGGGCTTTAAGGTGAACCTTTGTATAATGTGCTTCTAGAGACTTAAACCTTCAATCGAATGAGAATTCCCCTCAAATCTTGGCTTAACCTCAACCTATACAATAGCAACAGAAAGTATAGAGAAGTCTATTATAAGCAAGGACTTTAATAGGGGAACTGCAGACATGTAAGATAAAATGTAAAAAAACCAACATTTTGAATGAGAAATGTGACCTTGCAATTGGATAAAGCATCTGTGAGACGAGGCTGAACCATTGAATCAAGCCTATCCTCCAAAACTTCTAGTTGTTTCCTAATGTTGTAAATTCTTAACCTAAGAGTAGGTTGATAAACCAAACCATGAATTTAGTGACTATCAAACTATAAGTGAACAGAAGGATTCAATGAAAAATAGTACCTCCCCAACAGCAGACAAGCAGTGCCTCATGTTGGCCAAGGTTTCTGCAGCTTTAGGAAGATCACCACTTGCAAAGACATCCTCCACAGTAGAGCTTAATTGAGTTAATCCGGCAGCATCCTGTTCAGAGGCAGGTAAGATAAAGTATACCCATAAAACGCCACAATCCTCAGAGCCAAACTAGTAAAACCGGTACATCTGATATATCAAGATAATTAACATCTCTCTACCTGTAATGTCTCACTTAGGCAGCTTCCATTCTCTGTGTGATATCAACTTTGTAAGGGCAGATATAGATTCTGCTGAGGATCCCTCTGCCTGAGAAAAACAGTTGAAGAGAAAAGTTAAACTCATCCATTTTAATCAACACAAGTAACCCTAAAACCATGCTTGCCAGTTTCAATGAACTTATTGCACTTGATACCATCCATCAGAAAGTATAGTGCTTTTAAATCCTCCATTAGTTTCAGCCAACATTTTTTGAATGGAGAAAGAGACGAGAGAAGAGGAGAAGCGGGAATTTTAGTTAGTCGATTCAAGTCAAACAAGGAGGTTAAGACGTATCCAGTTTCAACAAACTGGCCTCATTTGATGCTGTCCAATAGAATGGACCCTTTTTTAATCCTAATTAGTTTCATCTTGCATTTGAGGGGCACATGAATGCTAAATAACTTAAAATGAAACTTTGTTGATGTAGTAAATATTTACTGACACGAAAAAAGTAACTTATTTTGAAAAGTAACCAATAGTTCTTATGTTCTCATTAGATATGAATCCATTTCTGATTTATTTTTCTCATTTTGTAGGTTTGTTCATAAATTTCAAGTGATTTTCATCAGTCCTTTAAGTTAGTTTCAAAGATTGGAACCTATTTGATGAAATGAACTGCCTCTGAATTAAAGTTTTATGAGCTGTAGCTCCATATTAGAAGAAAGAAGATGAAAAAAGACCTTCCAATCATACAGTAGAAGTTACAAATAATATCAAGTTTTAGCATTTCAGCTCCATGTTCAGGGGAAAAAAGGAAAAATAAATAAATAAATCATGCAATCATAAAGAAAAAATTATAATTCAAGAGCATCATTAGGAGAATTAATTAAGACAATAATAGTCTAATTCCAAAAGGATTAGCAACATATGTATAATGTTCCAATTGCCAGTCTGTATGGCACAAGACCTTACTTTTTATATTCAAACTGGTCATCAATTGTCATTACAAAACTGTATCGACCATTAAGAGCTGGTTGTGAAACTTCTTTCTAGTAGCAATTCTCATGTGTTCTGACCTAGTTGCTTACATCATCAGGATGTAATCACTACCATGAGATTATCACAAATCTAGCTACTGGACATGCCATAACTTTATAGTCTATAAAACGTACCATTAACCATAATTTAAACACTAACGTGAGTCACGACACATGATAACAGGGAATAATTTTTGTGATACCCCGAATAACTAGTTGAGGTCAGGCAACATTTTGCAATCTTAGCTAATCAGAATTTCATCATTCTAAAAAATAGAGTAGTTTGTTTCTTTCCTCTACTTGATCCTCACTAAGTTGAAGGGGTTCATTTGTCAAGGATCTGTTGCATAACCAAGGAATAACTAGTAGTGTATCCGTAGTTACCAAAAAATGGTTATTCATTGAAGAACCAACTACTTATAGCGTTCAAGCAAAGTGTCAAACCTTTACTAGCATCCAAAGCAACAAACAGAACCTTCCAAACCTTAACTAGGAACACATATAAGCCACCACCCAGAAGTGCAGAAATAGCACCTTTGATTGGCAAGACCACTTAGAAAGAAGTGGGAAACACACATGAATGAAACATAGAAAGCCCATGTACAATATCATCTTTTTCCAAACTTCTTTGTGGTGACGATGAACCACTTCGAACCCTCTCCATTCTTTTGAGCTTCACTTCTGAACCCACGAGCTTTAGAGAAATCCTCTGAAGCACGAGGATGCCCCAAGTTCATCTAGCTTTTATTGTCACATGGTATATAACCATAGAATTATCAAAGAAGTTGACATTTGTATAAAGATAATAGGACAACTGCCTTATCAAAAAAATAAAACAATATGACAATTGCCTCAATAGTCATAGGGTGAAGAGTGAACATATGTTATAGCTGAATTTGTATCTCTGTGGAGTGTACATATAAAATACCATGGGGATCAAAGACCAGCCAAGTTACTGCTTTTCTCTCCTTGAAAGAGTGAATGTGGAAAACCCTTGATTTCTTCCCTAAAGAGTGGAGGTGAAACCTTTGATTTCTTAAGCCATGGTACACTATTGTTCGAGTTATAAGAAGCCGTTTATAATTAGCAACCCTAGCAATCATACTCGGTTCCAATTACCAAATGCTACATCCACAAGCCTCACATTACACAGGACACAAACACCTCGACATGCCTGACCTAACACTACACACGTACCATGACTATGAAGTACAAAGGGCACTTTCATTTGACAGTCCATGAATGATTATTATCATCGATGCAACTGGTCATATCCAATCTAACAAGTGTTTGCTTCTATGTAAAGGAATTAGAATCGGCTTCGAATCTTTAATTAGCAAACCAGTCTCATCAAATACATAACTTTGGAAGTATTCATACTTAGCTCATGATCACATGTTGAAGACCAACTGAGAAGGTTTGTCAAATGAACTAGGATGCGATAAAGACCAGTGCGAGACTAATGTAGCAATGATATTGCAAAAACTATAACTGTTAGTGTTTAGCAATCTTATCCAATGTTTTAAAAGACTAAAGGTGGTATTGAGGCATTTTGCATAGATGAAGCAAGAGCCTTGAGGTAGAAGGTGGTGTAGGCCTTAACCCCAACAAATAGACAATAAATAATAAATAAAATAAAAAAACTCATAAAGTCATAAGAAAATTGGAATGATAAAAAAGAGTAATGATAAACTTAACTATTTTCCTTGTTATGGATTAATTTTAGTCACTTCTCTAAAAAATTAGGCTTTCCTTCATGGGTTTATCAAATAATTTTCAACTATTGATGTGGTTTGAGGCCTTGTTGGGATTGAGAATCAATTTGGAGAAGAGTGAGTTGTACCCTATAGGGAGAGTGACTGATGTGGTGGCTTTAGCCACTGTCGTGGGATGTAAGGTGGGAAGTCTCCCTGCCACCTTCCTTGGTTTACTGCTGGGAGCTAGGTATAATTTAGTAGGAGTTTGGATGGAGTGGAGGAGCGCTTCAAAAAGAGGTTGGCTTTATGGAAGAGACAATACATCTCAAAAGGAGGAAGAGGCACACTTAGAAGCACATTGTCCAAACTACATGGTTCTTTTTTAAATCTCTTTGCCTAGAATGGTAAGGAAGCTGGCACTAGACCAAATTAGGAACTTTCTTTTGGGAGGTGGGAACCTAAAGGAAGCCACACTTAGTAAAGTGGAGGCGATTTGTGGATAAAAAGAATGGAGGTTTCGGTGTAAAAGTGCAGGGCCTCGTGAGGCACTCCTTTCCTAAATGGTGTTAGGCGTTTTGAGTACAGAGAGAGGGACTCTTTGGCATATTCTGTCGAGAGAGAAATATGGTGAACTAAAAGGGGGTTAGTGTTCGGATGAGGTAAGAGGAGGATATGGCTAGGGGTTTGGAAGGCAATTTGAAGGTGGTGTCCTATTGTCCGCGGTAGTGTATCCTTTAAGGTTGGAAATGGGCGTAGAGTAAAATTTTGGAGGGATGTGTGAATGGAGATATGATAGAGGAAGAACACAAGTAGAAGCAGGGGGGGGTGGAGGGAGTGGAGAATGACTTTGAGCATAGGGTTGATCAGCCCCAGATAGCAAATATATTCAGGGAGGGCCAGAGGGCACATGTCGAGTGAAGTGGAACAATTGGAGAAGGTAGTTTATATAGTTGGAGGAAAATGAGAGAGGGAGGAGAGAGCTCGACAGAGTTGGAAATCAATAGGAGAGATTCTAAATTTGTGTGAGTCTGATTTTTTTTTGTTTCTTTGTTATTCCTTTTAAATTTTTTCTTCTTATGTTTGGATTGATGGTGGATTGGTGAAGTTTATGAACGAGAAAGGGATTCAATACGGAGAAGTGCATTTATTTCCATTTGTGTTCTCTTGGGTGCTGAATGTGAGAACATTTTCAAATTCGAGTTTGAGTAATAGAGCGGTTTTTCTCCTTACACCTATGTTAACGTGCAGGCACGCTCTACGTTACGCGACTGAGGAAGGCAGGACAACACCATGGAGACCCGGAAAGTCGGCTGCTAGATGCCGGGCATTACATCCGCACCATATCCCTCCTTTCCCGAAACGGCCCCACTACTCGGGAATGCCACTATTCCCGCATTTCACAAGAAACCCGGGGAAAAATTCAAAACCATGGTATTTGCAATGGATGAAACACTTGGAAAAGCAACCTATGACTTAGAGAAGAAAACCAAAAGCTGGCTATTCTTCAATGCTACCTAATTCTTCACAGTCCCCATCTGGCGGGGACAATCTTTACACTCTCCATCCCCACGTTGCAGGACATTCCTCCACACCCATGCCGCCTACCCATGTTGCAAGCCACCACCCATAGGAATTTGCTAGACCATTTCAGTTTCACGATGCTCTCCATATGACGAAGAAAGTGAAGCTCACTACATTTTCCAACACAGACCCATAGGGATGGCTCACCAGAGCCGAAACATATATCCAAGTCCTTAACATTCCTGACCACCTTCGTGTTCCCCTGGCCCATATTTGTATGGAGGGTGTGGCCGAACATTGGTTTCAGAAAATCAGCCGAATCACATAATCCATTATCTAGGCGATTTCGGGAAAGAATAAGCTAAAGCGGAGTTTGGGGGAGTGACTAATGCGAGCCCTTATGAGCCTTCGCAACCCTTCATCAACATGAAGTGTTAATATTTACATCGACCAATTTGAAATAATTGCATCCATGATTCCATGGGAAAATGAAGCTCTATCGTTGGTTATTTCATGAATGGCCTATAGACAGAGATAAAAAATTGGGTCAGAGTGTTGGCACAGGCTCGATCGGCACACCTTCACCAGAGCCGTGAAGTGGCTCTTAGGCGAATAGTGGGGGCGGTGGCGCCTTTGCGTCAGGGTTGAAGGAAGCTTAGAGATGGGGATCACGTGATTGGCACCTCTGCCAAAAATACGGGTAATTGGGACTGATCTAGCCAAGACCTGATAACTGAGCACATCTTCTCAACCCCTCCAATCGGGACCTTACACCTCAGCTCATCACGGTTCCTCCTTTAATCTGAGGGTTCAAACATATCCGCTAGGGTGAGCTCGTGACGTCGGCTTGAAAAGGGTTAGCCAAATCAAATGTTCTGCCCAAATCGTTTCCCCTAACACAAGATACTCAAATGGCTTGCATCTCAGCGTCTTGCTCTTAGTGTGATGAATACATGGGTGCCAGGGAAGACCTCTTTCAATCATCGAAGAAAAGAGAAGAGAGGGAGGCACTTGGCTGGTCGGTAGTGCGGATTACAGGTTATGGGCTATACGCCAATCCTAATCACTCGGCAAACCACAAACTCCACAGTGGGCTTCAGGGTTATTAGATCAAGTGTTGGTCGTAGTAGACTTCTCACGACCGTCTCCATAAAATTTGGTTTGTTTGTTCCCATCAATTCTTTGTATTGGCATGCATATCAGTTAGGAGATAGTCCACGAGAATTTGGGTCCATGAGCGTTGCACGGAGATTGAAATCAAATTGGGTGAGTTTCCGTGTATCCTCACGACTCTAATTTTCGATTTTAGTAATTTGGATATGGTGTTGGGGATTGATTGGCTAACATATTTAGGTGAGGTTGTCCACGGCTGAAAACATCCAGCCAGGAGTTGGTTAAAACAGGGTGATCGTTGGGTGGTTCTGCAGGCCCATTCTTCACCTATCGATACCCCAGTTTCATTGAAGGTATGGTTAGCTAGACGAAAGGCGGTTTTTGGGCTCCCGAGTTAGAACGATGTCTCAGGAAGTCATGTATACCAAGGGACCTCAGTTTAACTTCCAATCCAGGGACAAACAATTGCTTAGTCTGTTAGAAACATATGCTTCTCTTTTCTTTGAGCCACAAGGCTTACCTCCACCTCACTCTTGTGCCACCTTTGTAAATTTGCTACTACTTACGACTTTGTGCATTTGAGGACATATCCCATTATCCTATGTTAGCTGAAATTGAGCGACACGTCTGAAGATCACTAAAAGGAATTATTACCGCCTGCATGGCGCTATTCGATAGTAATTTTTGGTCAAAAAAAAGATGAGTCACGGGCGTATTAACCGATTATCGAGCACTCGACAAAGTCACTAATGGACAAATTTCCAATTCCGGTTGTGACAATGGTGATGCATAGTTCATGTTACTTGTAAGCTAGATTTGAAGTCGGCTACCATCGATTCTCCTTGAAGCAGGGGATATAGCGCACCCCAGCACATCATGAGGGGCATTATGGTCATCTGATTATGCCTTTTTGGCCTCACGATGGCGTCTACATTTCAAGTAGTGATGGGCAATCTATTTGCGCCTAATGGCGGTATGTAGTTGAGTGCTTTTTGATGACATCTTGGTGTATAGTAAAATTGAGACATCAAGTAACACGACGTCTGTCCTTGAGGCTCTTACACCGATAATCCTACGCCAACAGAAACAAATGCACTTTTGGGGATACAACAATGGATTATTTGCACCATACTATTTCTAAACAAGGGTAGCAATGCAATCTGATGGAAATTCAAACGATTACAGGTTAGTCGACTCCACACAATGTTAAAGGGTTCGAGGTTTTTGGGTTTGGCCAATTATTTATCCCAAATTTATTCAAGGATATGTTTGCATTCGCGACCTCTTACTTGCTCTCACGAAGAAGCCGATTTCCAATGGAATCGAGAGACTCAGCGAACCTTTGAACAAGCGGAAAGCGACCACTAGTCACGCCCACATCCTCCGTTTATCATATTTCACCCAACCATTCTGATAGAATGTAGCGCATTAGGTAGCGGAATTGGGCTTGATCCGATCACCGAATGCGCATTTGATAGCATATTTCAACAAAGTTCTATCAGACGGGAATCGACACAATCGGCATATGAGCGTGAAATCGCGCGCTTGGCCCTCCGCGGTTCTGTTAGAGACCTTACTTGTTGGGCAGCAAGTTCACAGTGTTTACATACCAGAAAAGTTTGGGATACTGCTTCACGACGGTTTTACGATTCACGATCCATGACATTAGGTTGTTAAACTATTGGGCTTTAATTTTTGATATCAGCTTCTAAATTGAGCAAAGCGAGAGTACGCCGATGCATTATCTAGGCAGGAAGAAGGTTCTTACAGCTCCTTCTTGTCCTCTCGACATGGAAGAAGGTACCACACTGAGTCGAGGCCCGACGGGACCTATTCTTGAAGAATTAAGCGACTTTGCCATGCTCCTGTCCGGACTGGATTTACATTGCCTGATGATATTCTTTTCCATAAAGGTCGGCTAGCCATTTCTTCCAATTCAGCTTATTCCCCACTTGATCTGAATTCCATGGCTCTCGAGACTAGGACCTCTAGTTATTCTGGGAACCTATAGGCGGCAGCAGCTAATTTATACCAAATAGGGATGAGTTCTACAGTGCAGAAATTTGTTTAGGAATGTGCAACCTATTAGCGTAGCAAGTCAGAAACATTGGCACCTGGTGGATTACTCGACCCGCGATTCAGAGACATTATATGGGAAGAGTGTCGCATGGATTTCATTTCGATGCGAATCCATGGGTTATGACCTTTATTTGATGTTGATAGATCAACTTTCCAAACAAGTCATTTTATTACGCACAAAACATCCATATACTTTGCGACACATTCTTAATTTTATTCGATGAAGTAGTGCTTGCCATGGGATTCCTAAATCCATTCTTAGTGATCGGGACCCCATGTTCATGAATAAATTTTGGCAAGAACTTCTCCACTTGCAAGGGACAATACTTCAGATGACTTTGTCTTACCACTCACAATCAAATGATCAAACCGAAGTGGTTAATTGATGTCTAGAGACCTACTACGTTGTTTTGCAATTGGCTTGACCACGACGGTGGTCTTCTTCCAAATTCTGAGCTGAAATTTTGGTACAATACCAATTTCCATATTTCTATTGGGACTACACCTTTTGAGGCAGTGTATGGAAGAAAACCTCCTGCAATGGTGCAACACATCCCAAGTGAAATAAAGGTGGAGGTTGTGGCCAGAGAGTTCAAGGATAGAGATGAAGCTTTAAGACAACTTAAGCACCACCTCACAATAGCTCAAGAGCAAATGAGAAGAACCGCAAACGCTCATTGGCGGGACATTCGGTTTGACATTGGCTTGATTAAGGTGTATCTAAATTTCGTCCCCCGCACAGACATCAATCGGATTAATGCTTGCTCCTGGGTTACTATAGGCCATTTGATTGAGGAAAAATGTGGTCGATGGCTCTGAGTGACACTTCCTTCCAACTCGAGTGCATGTTTTCATGTTTCATTGCTAAAACGAGCAGTCGCTACTCAAACAATTAATGTTGTGTTACCGGCGGAGTTCTCTATAGAGGAGGTCGATATCTTCATTCCCCATCAAATTCTCGCTCATCACTCCATTAAACAGCAAGGGGTTCCTATCAAAGAATTTTTAGTCGGTGGCCTGATAAACCGGAGTGGAGAAGCATGGGAGGGCAATTCTGCTTTCGAAGCGAATTTCTAGGATTCAGTCTTTAGAATGAGAGCGTATTTGATTTTGTTTTTGGGAGATGGGGGCGCCCCGATGGCGGCGGGGCGATGATGGAAGAACATGTAGAAACCGGGAGAATGACACTGCCATAGGGTTGATCGGCCCAAAGCAGCAAGTGTATTCAGGGGAGGAATAAGGGGCATGTCAAGAGTGAAGTGGAACATTTGGAGGCAGTGGTCTGACCCCAGAGAAGGCCAGGGGAGGAGAGAGTTTAGCGGGATGGAAATCGATGGGGAGATTCTGAGGCTGTCTTGAGTCCACAACTTTGTTATTCCTTTTCAGTATTTTTTTTGTCTTATGTTTGGATTGATGGTGGATTGGTGAGAAGTTTATGAACATAAAGGGATTCAATACGGAGGAAATTATGTTTATTTCCATTTGTGTTCTCTTGAATTGCTGAATGTGTGAATATTTTTCAAATTCCGTTTGAGTAATAAAGCAATTTTTCTCCTTACCTATCAGGATACACCTTTGTGTACCTCCTTTCCTTCTCTTTTTGCTTTGGTTGTGTCTAAAGAAGTGCGGGTAAGGGATCCTAAAAAGGGAGAAGGGTGGAACCCTCTTTTCACTAGGCTTTTAATGATTGGAAAATGGAGGAGGTGGAGAGGTTATTACGTAGGCTGGGACGGTATGTGGTGCATGATGACTTAGTGACATGGTTTGTTAGGACTTAACTAGAGATGAAGGTCTTGATAAAAACAGAACTCATCAGAGCTTCTTTTAACAGATTCCTGTGTTTCTTGTTTCACTGAGCACTCTTATATAGATGCAAAGTTGATAAGATCAAACTTCTTGTTTGAAGGCGACCTGGGAAAGATTGCAGCTAGATGCTGAACTTCAAGGAGAAGTATGGCTCTTGCGATTGGTTTATCTATGTATGGGGGATAAGGAGTTTATTAGGGTCCCCCTTCTTGTCAAGTATGCAAGAAGAGAATCTTGTGGGAGTTGCTTTTCTCTGTATTGGGCACCACATGGGTGACCCCTGGAAAGGTGAATGATACTCTTTTGAGTTAGAATAGTTTTTTGGTTGGAAAGAGAAGCAAAAAGACTTGGCAAGTAGGACC